>JAXQQM020087831.1:0-325948 GCA_034641835.2 Pinus albicaulis | reverse complement strand
GACCAAACAGGAAGTTCGAAACTTATTGGAAAGGACCCTACATCATAAAAAATTGTCTCCTTAAGGGGGCATACATCTTGACAGAGTCGGTTGGAACATACCTGATCAACCCCATCAATGACCTTTACCTCAAGAAGTTCTACCCATAAGAGCCGAGAAGGCCCACCCCTAGAGTCAAAGCACACAGACCAAAAATTTTAAATTTTTGACCAAAAGACTTGTCACAAAATATGCTCTAGTGTCACAATGGATTATCAATCTGACGATTACTTCAGATTCACCAATGGAGCATCGCGATGGTCTCAAAGTTTAACTGTAGCAGCCCGAGTCATCTACCACCCTGACTGATCGCCCTTCTACACCAATGGTGTATGCATCGGTTCAACAACAAAAAATCAGTCAGAATATGATGGTGTCATCAGAATTATGTGCGATGCCCTCAACTAGGGCATATGCCATACAAATATCTACCTCAATTCCCAGTTAGTAGAGTCACAGTCAAGCCAGGAATTTGAGGTACAAGATTCACATCTGTTTAGAAAATATTTGCGTGAAAGAAGGTGAAGCCAACAGTTTGATCACATTACATTCACACATGTACCAAGAAATTAGAACCAAATAGTTGATCGCATAGCTAACAATATTCTAACTTGGAATGCATCTCGAATAAACCATCATACATACAAAAAGAAGAAAAAACATAGATGTCCATCAGCATAGCATAATCCATAAGAAAAAATAGGGGGCACACCATGTAGAGCCGCAAAAAAAAATCTCTCTCATATATACCAAAAAATATATGGGTCTGAGTACAAAAAATATTGTCTCTGACTCGTAAGTCAGCCCAAAAGATAAAAATATACAAGTCGAAAAAAATAATGGAAGCATCCTCATAACGCGTGCTTTACCTGTGTATAACAAAAATCTAGGGCGGTGCTCCCTAGGTGGGGCACCTGGATCCACAACCGCTCCCATTACCAACACTACATCTGTTTTCAAAATGAATATTACCACTTGACGCAAATTCGATCGACAGCCCCTCTCCTGGGCGATCAGTGTCTCTAACCATGCATCCTCGACGTCATCCACGAAGCCACGAGTAGGAATCCCCTCGTTCAAGCGGTCCACTCAACCCCATGCATCATCTAGCACCCAAGCTCTAACCTCCAGAGCAGCCACCTGCTCTGTCAAATCAACGACGGAAGCCACTACTGCATCGGCACGAGCTCACTCAGCAGCAATCTTGACAGCAGCCCAGCTGCTACCTTCCCCCGAGGGACCAACCTCCCCACTAGGTGCTCCACCATGAGGCTATTCTGGCACTCCTCCCTATCCCCCACCTGCACGAAGAGCACCTCGAGGCCACCAAACCGGATGATGTCCCACCAACCGAGCCACGAGATGTCCAACCTCGCCAACATATGCAAGAGTAACAAAACTATGTCAGTGTCACCATATTACACATAAAAAACATAAATACTCAAGTAAATGAAGCCTTAAAACACAAAAAAAATCCTGTTGGCCTCCATGCATACCCATTAGGAAGACCCATGTCTGGGTCTCCCAAAAAGTCCATTCCTTCATTAGGGAATGACAAAAACATTTGAGGATTGGCCTCAAACCAAGCCTCTGTGGGGGTGTTCCAATAATGCCCCACCCTACCTCCACCTCCACGAGGCATCACAGGGGCCCACCTCCTCATGCAAGGCTCTTGAGGCCCCCCAGCAAGCACAACCACTGTAGGTATTAGTAGCACTACCCACACATACCTAATACTGCACAAAATTCTAGCATATGTGAATAGCTTTGATCCATCCCGGACCTTACAAATTTGAGCCAACATCCCGTCATAGCAAAAATGGGAAAAAATAAAAAACGTTCCCAGCCCTTAGCTAGCAAAAAACACCTATCTATGGCCCCAATGCCCAATGGGGTGCAGACGACTCTGCCATTCATACACTAGTAGCTAGAGCACATTTCTCAACCAGCTCATTCACAGAAGCATACGATATACACCCCTCCGTAAGGGGTGCCCCGCCACAATGGCCAGTTAAAAACCTCTCAAGATCCACTCTCCCAGGGGGAAGTGGATAAGGAAGCGCTTCTCCCTGAGGTGGCAGCCCAGTCACAAAATATATATCCATTTTGGGATGGATTTTAAGGTCACACCCCTGAAGCACCATGACCTTACATCGCCTATTCCAGCACCGGACCAGGTAATGAAGAAGACGATCATGTTATCGTAGAAGGTCATTCTCCATAAATTTGAGAAGACCCCAGCATGCCAACTGCCAACACACATGATCATCAATGGCCAAAGGAACCTGGAGATCAGTCCAATCCCTCTCCCTCCACAACATCCTGTCATCAAACAAGCACACATTAGTGACACTGAAAACACCAAAAATTGACAAAATTTACAATTTTTTTCAAAAAATTACCTTCAGCCTCTCGCGCGCCTATTCCTCACATAGGTACGAGGAAATTTCATCTTTTCTTCTCACAAACATGACAAGGGCACACCCAAATCTAGTATAGGCATGAAAATTTTGTGCAAAACCCTTTGTTTTGCACGAAAGTCACACACCTGTGCCTTCATCATCCACACAGTCAACACAAAAGCTGACCTAAGATCCATACAAGCCCCTCCTGTATGGTTCCTAGCACCAAAACATCAAAAAAAATAAAATTCAGGACGTCATGGGGCCTGCCTGGCTAAAAAAGTGCTAGTCTTAGGTACTCAGGTTGACCGCAATGGTAAAAAAATATCCACAAAAACCTATGATCTCTCAAAACCTCAAACACTCAAATGACACAAATGAACTGAATTGAGCCATATTCACCTATATGTCACCCTTTCTGGAAACTTTGGAGGACCATAACGAGAGTTCAAAAGGCCCAATTGCAGGACCGAAAGCAACATTGTGATCAACACTCCATAATTCCCAAGGGCATTTCCACACTTTTACACCTCAGAAAAATTAATTTTTTTAGTTCCGGAAAGTATGCCCTCTCCATCTTCTTTTTTATCACATCTCTTTCAACAATATTTGAATAAAGAATATGCTTTCACTTGGGGTATTTTTTGTAGGTATTGTGCAAACTACCGATCACTCCACCCACTGAAAGTTCCAAAGCAGGTATCATTCTACCCTCAGCATGATAGAGTCCCAGAAGAACTCTGCATATCCTAACATCATTTCTCCATAATAAATCAATCATAGGTTCCAAGCACCTGACCGTTTTTATCATCACCCCACCTTGCACATGATAAATATCCTCATTGGTTAGTAGAGCCTCCCCTCCATGGCATCCATCACCCAAAGTAGACCACATATCACAAAAAATCGTGACACCATGGCCATACCAATTTAGTCCTGGAAGCACCTCATGCCCATTCACCCACCATGCATCAAGTCAAGTTTCACCATATCGAAATAAAATCCCTTTCCAAAACTACCAGGTTTTGCAAGTAGATCGAAAGCGCACCACTGCGCCTCTCATTTGGCCTACCATACCTCCATCAACATAGCCCATCTAAGAAATTTTACATCTGCTTCATCAACCCCACACATGAGACCAACCAATGGGGCCCCCATCCATAGAAAAACATCTTCCTCACATCATCAGTGAGCAAACACTTTCATGTTTTGGGGCACCCGTCTCTGTGTTTTGTACAATCCAAACGCCATTATTTCATTCTTTTGGTAAGTGTACTATGTTCCCCACTCATACATCCATTTTTTCTCCCATGTCAAAAGTCCCTGGTCACCCTTGATCGAAGTATCACACCCTTCATGCATAAGCCACAATTACATTCATAAACGATATATACCCACCCAAGACGTCCTACTGAATCTAGGGATTTCCCCATCAAAAATAGTTATGACTGACGCCAAGCTACTTTTTATACTCCGAACTTGGGCCACTAAATCCTCATCATCAATTTTCAGTTATCCCTTGCCATCATGCCTATGTTAAACCTATCACATACAGGATCCTGATCCCTTGTATCAGTGACTGTCTCATTCGGTTGAGGCTTCCTTTTTGTCGACATCAACAACTATTTTACATAAAGTAAGTGGTACCTTGGATCACCCTCACCACAAAAGGGATATCCTCAAGTGGCACTATGAGAAAAATAATTTCCCACAGGTTTCATTGATCCTCTAGACATTCGACTACGACACAAGCTTTCATTTCAAAATGGTATCGTACCTTATAACCATTTCACTTTGATCAAATTCATCAATGAACTATGCCTTTATTGGCATCAGTTTCAACCATGCTTACACGGGAAGGTCCCAGTCATACACCCATGTGTAAAATGCACATTTATATGCCATACCAAGCTTACCCATGTGGGTACCTCATTCCACCTATTGTCAAAGCAAAACGCCCATGCGGGTGTCATCAACCAACATATCACTACCATTATAGTGACACAAACATAATCCGTATCTGTCAAATAGATTTGTTTAGCTATTCAAAGCATCACGAGCATGGGACATGCCCACCTCATAGAAAAAATTATATTATACCATTGTTTGCAAGGTTCCCACAAGACATGGTCACTCTTCAACCCGGTGTAAGGTGTTTCCAACTCCGTGTTACACGCAGGTCTCTCTCTCTCTCTCTGCACAGTACATAGAAATAAACTATAATGTATTTCAGCTATGCAATTCTTCCTAGACCTCATAGATTAGCAGGCAACTATTATCACTGGAAAATCAGACAAGAAAATATGACATTAAATGTTAGGCAGAAGGATTACAGGGCTGAGGCACATTAGAGAATCTGAACAATTTAAAAAATATCTAAGGTCCAGAAGAAAAATCAAATTGCGCACTCAAGACCATAGCAGAATGCGGCTTTGCGTGCATTTTTCTTCGATAGGCGCACCTTTGCACGACTTTCCCTCAAAAATCTATGCGAACATGAGAGTGGCATAAGTCACTTTCCGGGACTACAAGGCACACTCCAGGAAATTGATCCCACACTTGAGGTTTCCTAAGGACAACTGCCCAAGCCTCCTTAGGACCTCAAGGGAGCACACAATGGAATAATGTGGGACACAATGGAATCACCCTCCTTTCTTGGGTCACCATCCATCAATGTACCAAGAGAGGGAAGGAGAGTTTGAATTATTCTATAAAATTCCACCAAGATATGAACAAATGGAGAACACATTGTTATGCTGGCCAAAATTTCCCCAAGGAATCTAGTAGTGTGTGATCCAGAGTAGAGATAGAAGGGATTCAGTTATTGGCCATCCAACAACTCCAATACTTTGGAGTAGAGAGAGGGACTTTGCACCAAGGTTGGTCGGAGGTAAAGACATCCTTGCATCAGGTCTTATAACTCCCTAGTTCTAAGGGCCCCTTGGCAAGTGAGTAAATGTTTCATATTTATTCCTACTAGCAGTCAATAAGAGGGGATGTAAGCGCCACTGTTTGTATTATTGAAGTTGTTTGACTCTATTCAAATCTTTTGTGTTATGTGTTTTAGTTTAGTTTTTATTTTCTCTCTATACATGCATGTTATTTTCTTATCTAGTATGTTTTATGTTTTGGCATGTTCACTAACTTGCTGACTCCCTTGATTATTTTCCTGTGACCAGGGAATTAAGAGGAAACAACCACTCCTCTTAAGCAAGTGTGGTTTGGTACACTCATGCACCAAATTCACCAACACAATGGGTGCTAAAGTTTTTTGGTTCCTGAAAGTGGAGTTGACAACCTTGTGGTCTCTGGAGAAATGACCATGATGTGGCGTCAAAGTCTTGGACATATTGGAGAGAAGGCCCTTCGAATACTTCATGGTAATGGTATGGTAGAAGGTATTTCTAAGTTCTCTTTGGTTTTTTATTTCTTTGAACATTGTTTATATGTGAGGCAAATTCCATTAAGTTTCCCTTCTAGTGCTAAGAGGGAGAACAAGATATTAGAGTTTGTGCACAACGGTGTGTTTGGAACTATGTCGGTTCCATCACTAGGTAATTCTGTCTACTATGTTATATATATATATGACCTCTCGAGGAATACATGGATATATTTCCTTGAGAAGAAATATGAATTCTTTGACAGGGTTAAATAATTTAAGGCTCTGGTGGAAAACCAGACAGAGAAGAAGATAAATGTGTTGAGGACAGATAATGGTGGAGAGTTATGCAAGAAGGAATTTGAAGAGTTCTATAAGAAGTGTGGTATAGCATGGAAGAAGACTACTCCATACACACCTCAGCAAAACAGAGTTGTAGAAATAATGAATAGTAAGTTGATGAAAAGGCAAGAAAAATTCTAAGTGGTGTCGAGTTAGGATAGGAATTATGGGCAGGGTAGTGGAGACTGTATTCTACCTATTTAACAGATCACCTTCATTAGTGCTAGAGGATAAGATTCTTCATGAGGTATGGAATGGTAATAGACCCTCTATTTCACATCTGAGGGTACTTCATTGTGATGAATATATACATTTCCCAAATGAGAAAAGAACCAAGTTGGATAGTAAATCTGAAAGTTACATCTTTATTGGGTATAAGGATGGTTTAAAACGTTATAAGCTTTGGAAACCAGAAACAAGGAAGGTTGTGTACAACCAAGATGTGGTGTTTAGAGAGGTTAAATATTTTATTTAACATGAATTAGTACATAAGGAACCTCGGAATATAGAGTTTGAGATAATGGAGGATGAATCTGACTCTACAACAGAACAAAATTCAGAAGAGGAAGAGCCACAAACTCCAGCTTTGAGAAGATCAGATCAAGAAAGAAGGAAGATAGAAAGGTATATTCCATATAATTTCTATTAAAATATTGCTTTATCTATCACTGATGATGATCCCAAAACTATTAGGGAGGAAGTGGATTCAGAGGATGGAATAATCTAGAAGGGGGCCATGGTTCATGAAATGGAATCCTTGCACAAAAATGAGGCATGGGATCTGGTGGAGTTGTCAGGTGGAAGGAAGCCTATTGGAAGAAAATTTGGGTTTAATAAGAATATGAATGTAGAATGCAAGGTGGATAAATAAAAATCTCGATTGGTAGAAAAAAATTATTCCCAGGTGCTGGGAATTTATTTAAGTGATGTTTTTTCTCTTGTTTCCAAGGTAACTTCTATTAGATTAATTTTATTTGTTGTTTTTTCATTTGATTTTAAGGTAGAACAAATGGATGTCAAGACAACATTTCTTCATGGGGATATGGAAGAGGAGATTTACATGAAGCAACCTGAAGGATTTGTAGTGAAGGTTAAGAAAGTACTAGTATGTAGGTTAAAAAGGTCTCTATATGGGTTAAAACAATCACCAATTATGTGGTATCATAAATTTTATACATATATATGCGGACTTGGCTTCACTAGAAGAAAAGCAGATCAATGTGTGCATTTTAAATTAATTTGTGACCGTATTATTTATTTTGTCTTGTATGTGGATGCTATGTTGCTGGTTGGAAATGACAAAGAAATTATCCAGGATTTGAAGACCCAATTGTCCTCCAAATTCGACATGAAGGATCTTGCTACTGAAAACCATATTTGGGCATCGAAATTAAACAAGATAGGGAATAGAGGAAGCTCTAGTTAAACCAGAGGAATTATGTTGAGACAATATTGCAAAGGTTTAGTATGCATGATAGTAAATCAGTGAAGGTTCTTATTCCTGTAGGTATAAAATTATTTGTTGAACAATATCCCAAGACACAAGAAGAAGAAGAGGACATGTCCCATGTTCCATATGCAAGTGCAGTGGGTGGCCTGATGTATGCAATGGTATGTATTATACCATACATTGCACATGCAGTGGGATTATTGAGCAGGTTTATGTCAAAACAAGGGAAGGAGCATTGGAAAACAGTGAAGCGGGTTTTCAGGTATTTTCGTGGCACTAGTGATTATGGTTTTTGCACCCAAGGAAGACCACGATTAGACAGAGTTTTGGATATACGTGGATTCGTTGATGTAGAATGGGTCCATGATATAGATCATATAAGATCTACAAGTGGGTATGTTTTTAAAATTTTTGGAGGAGCAATTAGTTGAATGAGAAAAATACAGTCTGTAGTGGCTCTTTCAACTACAAAGGTTGAATACTTGGCAGCCACTCATGCAAGTAAGGAAGAATTTTGGTTCCAGATATTGCATTCAGGTATGGGGTTAGTGCAATGATCTATAAGGATAGACTGTTATATCAAAAGTGTGATTTTCTTGACTAAGAACCCTGCTTATCATTCAAAGAAAAATAACATTGATATACAGTCTCACTTTGTGAGAGATATGGTTGAGGATAAAAAGATGTTGTTGATAAAGGTGGACACTTTGAAGAATGCTACAAATGCATTGACGAAGTACGTGAGAAATGAGAAGTTCTCTTGGTGTAGAGAAACAATGGTTGTTGCAAGGATGGATCAATGACTAAGTTCTGTAGTGGAATGGAACAACAAGTGGGAGAATGTTGGGTGTGTGTTATATTCTTTCCACGACTAGCGCCATGCATGAAGCGGGGGGAAAGAGGGGGGGCAGGTGACTATCCTTCGTTTCTCCGGGTGTAGTAGGGTGGTAAAAAGGGGTGGAACAACCCCCCCTTTCGAGGGCTTAGCAGGGGGCTACCCTGCACGGGATCTGGGGCAGAGCCGTAGGAAAAAAAAATTGGACCCTATATTAGGTGCACGAACCTACCTATGGTTTTTAGAATGGGTTTAGCACATGGATTTGGGCATGATGGATTTCTTTCCATGGTATTTTGTAGGTTTGGTGAAGGAAATATGATTATGTTCTAATCTAGGGTTAATGAATTTGGGTTTATGAATGTTTGACATGTATATATATGTATTGCAACATTGAAAGGAATATAATGAAAAATCAAGCTGGTAGTCCTGGTTTTGGGATCCAGGGAAAAATCTCTATGTATATATGGTTTATGTTTTGTTATCTCACTATTATTTCTTTTATGTTTTAAGAATTCATTTGCATATCATTTTTGTACAGGGTTAAAGCATACAAAGGTAGGGGAGGATAATACATTTGAAAATAATTTGAAGAATTTTGTGAAAAGCATGGCATCAGAAGCTAGTATTCAGTGGCTAGAACTCCACAAAAAAATGGAGTGGTGGAATAAATAACATAACTATCCATGAAATGGATAGGGCCATTTTAGATGAAGATGGTTTATCTCACATCTTATGGGGAGAAGCAACACAAGAAACAATGTACGTATAATAAAACTCATCTTAGGCCTAATAGTAATAAAACTCCCTATGATTTATAGAAGGGGAAACCTGCATGATGCATCAGTTAAACACCTCAAATTGTTTTGGAGAAAGTGTTTTATTAAAAGGAACGATAAAAATCCTAGAAATTTTGACTCTCGTGCTGATGAAGGAATATTACTTAGGTTCTCCATTCAAAGAAAAGGATTTAAGTTCTACAACAAACGAACAAAGAAGATTAAGGATTGTATTGATGTGATAGTAGATGAAATAAATGCATAACCTTAGTCCTCTAAAAAAAATATAAAATCAGATGGTTCAGTAAATCTAGTCCTGAGGTCTTTAGATCAAGAAGAAAGAAGATCAGATATTGAAGTCGAGGAGACAAGCACAACTCGAAGGCCAAAAGCACCTTACACGTATGTACAGAATGAACTTCCTAAGAGTCAGATACTTTCAAATCAAATACATGGTATTCATAGTAGGAGGAAATTGGTTGGCAGTTCAAGTTATGCAAATATGGCTCTACTATCTCAAATTGAATCCAAGAATGTCAGGAAAGCAAGTGAGGACAAGTTCTGGGTGAAAGTGATGAATATATAACTTGACCAAATTGAAAATAATGACACTTAGGAGAGTGTTCCAAGACCTAGAGAGAAAAATTTCATTGGGGCAAAATGGGTTTTCAAACACAAGTTGAATAAGCATGGTCAAGTAGTCAAGAATAAGGCTTTATTGGTCTACAAAGGGTATGCCCAAATATAAATAGTATATTTCGAGTAAACATTTGCACCAGTAGCAAGACTAGAACCTATCATAATTTTTATTTCCTTTTCTAATCATAAAAACATCAAAGTATATCAGATGGATGTAAAGTCTACATTTCTTAATGGATATATGGTAGAATAAGTTTACATTGAGTACCCAAAAGTATTTATTCTCACTACAAATGAAGGGTTTGTGTGAAAACTGAAAAAGACCTTATATGGACTCAAACTAGGGCCCAGATCTTGGTACGAAAGGCTAGATAAATACCTTCAGCAACAAGGTTTTAAAAAGCATAATGTTGATGACAAATTATACATAAACTTTGAAGGGAATCATCTACTAATTGTAGTAGTATATGTGGATGACATAATCTTTGGTAGCGACATGGAATGACAAGGGAATCAATTTGCAAAATGTATGCAGACAGAGTTTGAAATATCCATGATTGGATTTTTTCCTTCTTCTTGGGATTGAAAATCTCTCAGTCTCAAAAGGGAGTGTTTATATCCCAATCCAAATATCTCCAAGAAACTTTAAATAATTTTGGGTTGGAAGATTGCAAGCCACTGAGGACACCTATGGTTATAGGTTGAAAAATGTGAAAAGAAGATGAGACACCTCTAGTAAATCAGACTAAATACAAATCCGTGATACAAATATTGTTATATCTTATAGCTTAGAGGCCTTGCATCATGAATGTTTTAGGTCTGGTGGCCAACTTTTAGGCCTTCCCTCGTGAAATTCATGTTGTTGTTGTCAAAAGTATTTTCAAATATCTCCAAGTAAATAAATAAATATAAGGATGTGGTATGCTAAGAGAAAAGGATTTAAGTTGAAGGCCTACACTAATATTGACTAGGTCGGTAGTCTTGATGATAGGAAGAAAAATTCAGATGAAAATTTATTCTTGGGGAAATGCTTGGTGTCATGGGTCAGCAAGAAACATGCCTCCATTTCTTTATGAATCGTTGAAGTAGAATATATTGTTGTTGCCACTTGTTGCAAACAAATTCTATGGATGAAGTAGAATTTAAGAGATATTAAGGTAGAGTTGAATAATCCTATTCCAATTAAGTGTGATAATAGAAGTGTCATTAGTATCTCTAAAAATACAATCATGCATTCAATACTAAGCATATTCCTATCAAGTTTAATTTCTTAAGGGAACAAGTTGTAGCAAATATTAGTAGAATTGAGTACGTGGCCACTAAAGGTCACCTTGAAGATATATGTACTACGCAATTGGAAAGATAACCTTTTGATTATCTCAGGAAGCAGATAGGAGTCGTTACTCCTCCCTCCAAATGACTCCATTTCGGTTTGCGTGTTGGAAGATGCTCAACATGTGGGATTAGTGGAAGAGTAGACTGTAGTGGTTCAGGGGGAGTATTCAAGAAGTATTCTTTGTCATTGATGCCTGAAGGGTAGAAAATTATTGGGTATAATTATAAGGGGAGCAATGAAGAATAACATTCCTAGCTTCAGGGTAGCTAATGGTGTTTCCATCAATGCCAAACGCGGGCATTGTTGGACAATTGGCATTGTATGGATGGTTAGTGGTTGTGATTATATTGGTATTGATGTCAATCAGATAATAGTAATTAAGTGTCTAAGAGGAATCCAATGATACTTGCACGTTTCTGGTAGAGAATCACCATAGTAGCATGCTTATTAAAAGCCATAAAAATATGACTTTAAGTGTCTAGGAGGAATCCAATGATAGTTGCAGGTTTCTGATATAAAATCACTAGAGTAGCAAACTTATTGAAAAGCGATAAAAAGATTACTATGGTGAACTGGGGGTCTAGGTCCTTAACATCATCATTTAGGTTTGGATTTGTATTTTAGGTTTAAAAGGGTCTCAAACAATGCATAGGACCATCGCCAACAGAAATTGTTACAAATAATATTTCCAGTGGTACCTAGAAAACCGAAAATGGCCATTGGAATCAAAAGATCTTCATTTCCAAAGTCAGGATCTTGGAGGCCTTTAGAGGAGACCAAATATCAAAATATTGGAGCATAGACATATCACAGAGAATCAACATATCATATAGAGAAGAATATAGGAATATTGGAGCATCATAGTTGGAAGCATCGGAACATCGACATATCGGAGTAGCGGAATATCGTAGCATCAAATAAGGAAGCATCAAAACATCTGAATATCGGAGGTTTGAGCATATCAGAACCTCAGAACCTCATAAGTCTGGTAAATTGCAATTCCTTGAAATCTCTTAGGTTTCCAAAAGAGAATAAATACAAAGGAATTCCAAGAAAAACCAAGGAGCATGAAGATTCTTTCTCTGTCCTCCTAATAGACACTTGGTGGTAGCCAATTGTTCCTTAAGAGATGAAGTGGTGAATGAATTCAACATGATGTGGAAATAATTATAGACACTTGGTAGTTGGTTGTCGCATTTTTGGGAGGCCTAATGGGGAAAATCAGGGTGACACATGTCATCACTCGGGAGGCGCCACGTGGAAGGAGGACATAAGCGTGATGTCATATTAGAGGTCGGGATATCGGAGTATGAAGACCTCATAACTCCAATAAAAATGGAAATCTGATAAAAGGGGCTCTGATATTGTTTCGAACATAGTCGTGTGGAAACCAAAGGAGCCAAGAGCTAATAACTAAGGGGATAAAGGAACATTGGAGATCTGTGACATCGTAAAGCTCATTTCTTATGAGTTAAAATATATTGAGGCTTTGATGGAACAATATAAAGAAGTAAAAGAATGAAACGATCAGTATATGGAGATTAAATGGAGAGCAGTTGGAGATTAAATGAAAGACAACATAAATGGTATTTGAAGGGAGAATCTAGACAAGGAAAGAAGGACAATGGTTCATAGATAAGAACTGATGGCATAAAAGAAAACCAGGTTCATCATTTTGTGCACGTCTAGCTCTATTAAATTAGAAATATATTGGACACCCATGTGAAATTTTAAGCTCTGAGGATAAATAAATAAGCATGGGAAGTCACGATGGAGTGCACACGCGGACTGAGAATTAAATCTCAGTATGGTAGTTTACACAACAATTTAGTAAAGAAATCAGGATCCCATTCCTATGATTAATACCATGATAGAAATCAATTGGCAGATGCAATAATAGTAAGGGAAGACACACAAAGGTACTCTTGAGTAGTGTGGGAATCTGTGGCAAAAAAATCATAGTGTAGTGTGGAATCAAAACTAGCAGTTGCCATCGAGCAATACAAAAAACAAGAGAGTATTTTTTAATCGGATGAGAAGTGTGAGTTGTGGATGTGCTGCGAAATGAGCACCAGAGCAGAGTTGAGGTGTATGCAATGGAGAGCATGGTTATGAGAAGGCAGAGAGTTGAGCATATGTTGTTGATGAAAGAGGATAGAAGTGTTGTTTTGTAAGACTAGAGGAGTTTATGGATTAGCAGAGGGCCGAGAGAAAAAGTTGGTTCTGTGATATATCTGATTATTATTTTTCCTTATTTATATATGCCTCTGTTTTTAGTTTTAAAATTGTATGAAAATCATAACAGTGGAAATAGCAGGTGGTGGCCTTCATTCAAATAGGTTAGTTCCTCTTGGAAAGTTGGTGCTTGTTATCCAAAAGAATTCGGTGCCTCCTGTGATTGGGTTCTCACAAAAAAACTGATGTAATTAAGTCGGTGCTTAACTTACATCTCAAACAACATCCAATTGGTGGGTTTTTCCCTCTGGGCTTCCATGTGAAAAATACCAATGTCAATGTGTGTGTGTGTGTGTGTGCTTCTCACGTGAAAGATTGTTTAAACATATTAATTCTTAATTTTGTTGCTCAGTTTATTTATGAATGAATGCTCTCATAAGTAGCAAACATTAGAAGAAAAGAACGAAAAGTATACTCGACAAGAAAATTTAAAGAATCTCACAATTACTAATTCACCCCCTCTCAATAATTTCCTATTCCAACAATATATTCATGTTACAACTACTACCCTTTTGTTCTCTTAAATAATAATGTGATTTGTGGCTTTTTATGTGAAACTTTAATATTAGGTAAAGTGTTGGCTTAAATACACTTATTATATGCACATTCTAGTTTACAAGGTACATAGTCCTTGATCATCAAGTAACTATGTTTATGTTTTCTCTCAATAATTAAAATGAAAATATGTGATGGGGTATTTTTTATCATGGAATAAAATTTGTAACCTTAAAATCATTTTTCATTTCATGGAAATTTTTTAGATATTTCTAATTTTATCACTATATGTATTTAGTAAAAAAAAATTAAGTGGTGTGAAATTATTAAAATTTAATTTCAATTATTAGAAAGTTATGTTTGGAGAATGATAAATTAAGAGTTAAAATTTTCACAATGGATAGGTTGTAAAATTATCAATGTATGCCTAAAGTTTTAAATTATTTTTCATTTTTACATGAAGATATAAGTATGAAGTAATTCAAGGACTAAAATGATATTAACCTCTCAAATTTATATATAACCCTTCCCTCCAAATTTGATCTCTACTTCCTAGATTGACCATTTTAATGAAGTTTGTTGATATGTATTTGATAATTCTAATCATATTTTATGGCTAAGTTTCCTGACAGGGAACAATTTTCTATTCCGTCCCTATGGTGCACAAAAAGTCAAATAGTATTCTACAACTACGCAATGTTCCCCTTCCTTTTTAGGAGCATAGGAGAGCTTAGAAGAAGAGGAGTCAACAATGGGTATATCAAAATTTTGGGGAAAGGAGGAGATGGGGTTTGAGGGGTAACTTGGAGCATAATTGAGGGGAACATGAAGACTATTAATTGGTTCATGTTCCTTTGACTTTAAATTTATAAATTTTAGTTGTATTTGTTTTAAGGAAATGATAAAGATTTTTTTTTATAGATATTTAAATTTAATAAAATTTGCATAAATACATTTTAAATTATGATTTTTTAAACATTCAAAAAAATATATTTTATCAAATATGGTAAAGGATCAATTTTTTGAAATGTATATGTTTTAAATTATTTATTACGAGGAAATTAATATATAAAATTAAATTATTTAAAAATGTATACATTTCAACAAATATAATCAAATATAATCAGTCTTATGTTTGATAGATTTAAATTTAAGATAGATTTATAGTAGTTTAAATTTTAAAATATTTCCAAATATAGTACTTGATAACGTTGTTTCATATATTACTTGATAACCTTGTTTCATCCTTGATTGCAAAACCCCTCACTACTATTAGTGCAAACATGTAATCATTAACTAATGTTGTTTTACGGTTATGCATATGATAATAATTGAGAGAAAGATGAAGAATTTCAATTTTTAAAAATAATTCAACATTATTTCAAAAGAGAAACCATGGAAGAGGTTGGAAAAAATGTGGTGCAAAATGACTGGATAAAAATAATACACGCTATGATCAAGCAAAGTACAAAATGAATTAGAGTTTATTTTACTTTAATAATGACTTTAACAACTATTACACCGCTAGGCAATGGACTGATATGACTTAAAGGCCATAAAAAAATATTTTGTTGAGGCAAGGATGAACCATGCACATAAGAAAAGTTAAGATTATAGGACAACATGGTTTTGGGATTGGGAAACACTTAGACTCATTTTTTTTAACAATTGTAACGTCAATATTATTTTATTGATGTGAAGTATGGACACCAAATATATCCAAAGGAATTGGAACTAGGTTTCCTTAGTGACAAAACCACTTTATAGAAAATTATATAGAGGTTTTAAATAAGATTTTTCTATTTTAATCCAAGATGAGATGAAATGCATGAAGAAAACATGGAACGTATGTTCTATAAATTATTGCGGTTATTCTATTTGAACAAATTGTCATGATAGATATGATAAAGTTACTGAAATCTATGCTACGTAGGCTCATTTTTTTTAGATTTTAGATTTTTTAATAGTTGATTTTATTTATATAAATAAATGAAATAGATTAAATGAAATAAATAGAGAAAATAAAATTTAAACACAAATCCAAAATAGACAAATGTTTTCCTTAGATTGTTGTCGTTGTGACAAACATTCTCTAAAATTTTATGTACACTCGAATTTTAGAGCTTATTGTGGATTTTGTGATCGGTCATTCCATAGTCACTCCTTTATCAACTAATGCCTTTGAACTCCCTTCTTGAATCAAAAGTGTCGAAGTCACTTTCTCACACATGTTGTTAAAATTGGCAACAAGAAGGGCTTCCAATTTAATTTTCCCTTAATTAAATTAGAAGTAAATTGTAATTCCACATCACATGACAACTTTGTATGAGTTAGAGAAGTCAGGGAGACTTAGTTAGCTCAATCAATTTGAGTTAAGGGTCAAACTAGAGGCATGTAGAGTTCTCCCATAGTTTTAGGGGGTCCAGTTACAGTTTATTTTGAGTTGTAATTAGTTAACTCAATTATTTGAGTTTAAATCAGTTTAACTAGTTCTAACTGAGTGATGAGCTAGTGATAGGTCCAGTAAATTAAATATGATTTAATTCATATGTAGTGATCAATAATATAACTAATAATTCACTATAAATTGTTGTTGCATGTATGTTCTAAGAGTGACCCAATTGAAATTGGAGTTAAAGGGAAGAGAAATATTTGTTGTATAGTTAGAAAATTATAGAGTTCATGCATGAGGTCATAAAGACGCCTTGGAAGTATTACTCAATCAATTGATGGCAATTTCCTAATCAATAGGGGTTGAATTAGCCCAGGAATGTGTGAGCAAGGTTGGTCAGTCTGGTGCATGGAATTGGTTAAGTATCGGACCAAGCTTGCCAAGATTAGAGTGAGACAGTCAGAGATAATGCAGTGATTTCTCAAGAAGGGAAATGCCATTATATGATTTCATGTTCTTGACTTAATGAAATATAAATATAGTGGGCTTTTTAGCTGAGGCTTTCCCCAGATACATCTTTTTGTTGTGCAATTGAAATTATTTCTCTTTCTTGTTCATGTGATTGTTCCATCGTAATTGGTTTCCACAATTTGTAGAATTGATTTAATATTTTGTTTTAGCATATTAAAAGATCAATTGAATCTATTTAGATATTTCTGCATGGTATTAAAGCAAGAATCACTATAGAAAATAAGAACCAGAGTTTGTTTTGAACAGGTGAATCGAATTTGCATATTTATTCTTCAGTACCAACGGAAAATCATGATGTATTTCTTTAGATTGAGACTCGAATATGACCTTGAGGGTAATTAGAATTACATAGCATCGAAGGATAGGATGGAGGAAATTTTGGAAGACAAAGGACTAAAGGAATTCATATATACTGATATTCCCCAAACCACAACAACATATGCTCAACTTCTTGATGCATGGAAGAAGAATGTAGCAAAGTTGAGAAGGATTCTGTTAGAAGGAGTTCAAGGTCATATTCTCTCGAACCTCCATGGAAAATAAACTACATATGATATGTGTAAGGGATTAACACATCTGTTTCAGAATAACAATTACCATAGGAAGTTGGCACTAAAGGACAAGCTCAGAAATATCAAGATGGAGAAGGGTGACATGATCTCAAAATACTTAACGAAGTTCACTCAATGTCGATATGAGCTTGGAAGTTTTGGTGTGACAGTTTCCTGAGATGATTTACTGATCCTAGCACTTCTAGGCCTTCCCAAGAGTTGGCATAGCTACTAGGACTCAGTGAATGGGAGGGATAAGCTACTAGATTAGGAGAAATTGTGGTCTTACTTGGTACAAGAAGAGATTTGGCAGGACACCAAAGAAGGATCCTCATCAAAGATTGATGATGAGTAGAAATGTGCTTTGGATGGAAAGGCAAAGAAAGGGAAATGGAAGGTGTCCCATTCCAAATCATATTCTGGTCAGGTGGGAAAGAAGAGAGACTTGTTAGAGGTAAAAACAATTCACTTTCATGAGCTTGGGCACTATGCTACAAAGTGTCCGCACAAGAAGAGAAACAAGAATTCCTCAGGAGGAGTGGCAGGTGAAGCACTTACTTCACCGTTCGAATTGGATTTCACCCTCATCGCATGCATGGTGTCATCGGTGATGGGTTTTGTGTGGTACCTAGATAGTGGAGCTTCATTCAATATGGTCGGTAACAAATAATTATTCAATAACTAGGAGGAGAAGGATCTCTAGATGCACATTTAGATGGGAGATGACGGGAGGTATAGCGCTACTGACATAGGTACATCTACGTTTATGAGGGATTCAAGTACCCCTCTCACATTAAAATATTTCATGTATGTTCTTGGTTTAAAGAATAATTTGGTTTTTGTTGCTATGTTGGAGTATTGTGGCTATGATGTGATATTCAGTGAAGGAAAGGCGTTCCTTCATCACAAAGCCATGGGATAGGTGAAGAATATTTAGGTTCGAGTAAAGAACCTCTACAAATTTTATGTAGAATATTGTGTTCCATTTAGCACGAAAGCAGAGAAGGTGAACTAGGACATCGGTGAGTTATGGCATAGGATGTTGGGCCATTTAGACCATGGCGTTTTGAAGATCATGAAATAGATATCTATACGACTTCCAATGGGTGCACTTGAGTAGCGAGATACATTAAAAGGGTGTAAATTAGGGAAGTATACCAAAGCCACCTTTCATAATAATGAAATTTGAGCAAAGGAGACCCTTGAGAGAGTTCAGGGTGACGTGTGTGGACCATTCTCAATAGCTTCCATAGAAAAAAACATGTATTATGTGATTTTTGTAGATTATTTTTCATCAAAGTGATATTCATTATATACATGTGTCTTGGAAATTTTACTTAAAATTAGAAGCCCTATGGGTCAACATATTCTTCGTGCATGGATTATGGATACTTGTAATACTATTCTATGAATGTTTGTAATTCATGTTTGCTTTCATCTGTGCTAAAGTAGTTGAACTATTTTGGTTATTTTGGTGCTTATCATATCGAGAATGTTTTGTAATTTCTATTATCATCGTCACATCCTTGTGGACTATTCCGCTGGATATTAGACAAACTTTCCTTGTCATATTGGTTTCAATAACCGTAGCATCTCGGTGGAATATTTCACTTGATGTTGTATGGATCCTTCTTATTCTTGTGTGTATCTACTATGGATGTACTAATACCTCTCTCTTATAGGCTCACTTTTCCTACCCTCTGCAATGAAATAAATTTGACACACATGCAATCGAACACTCACCAGGCACTCCCCCTTTATTTTTGAAGGTGTATTTGCACGCCTCTCTCTTGCTGACAATTAGAGCCAAGGGATATCTATAAGAATACATGGCAACTAGGATGATATTCTAGATGGGGCTCTTACTCTTCCCACTTGATTAATCATAACCTGGAACATCTTCATGTTGTTCACCTACATAAGTAATCATTCCTCCACAAGAATGATTCTTAATGACCTGTCATAAAACGAAATACATACATACATACATATATATACATATAAACATTATCATGAACCAATCATGTTCCCTGACCACCCATTCATACAACTGCATACATACATATATATACATGTGAAAACTAGTACAAAACAATGCTAATGACCTTGTCAATCAATGACATACATACATACATACATATATGAATATATAAACATCAACATAAATCAAGCATGATCCTATTAGAAAACAACATACATACATGCATATATACATATATAGAAATTATCATAATCATGGTCACAACGTAATTACCAGATATCTTAAGGTCAAGGTTAAGAGAACCCCCTTTATCCATCCACAACATGCACAACATTGAAAAAAAATAGTTCCCAGCTTAGCCAAGGCATGTGATGCCTTAAATCCATTTACTGTACCTTTCTTCATTACCTTTCTCATGACTACTCTGCCATTGTCAATTTACCACAATGGACCCAACCAATCTAGCTGATTATCATATTATTACCTTCAACTTCCCTTACTCATACACCGTGCTTCATTCAGGTCTTACATTACTTGTGGGGTTTCATTCAACTCTCCCCAAGCTCCATTAACTTCCTCTTTCCCCAACCAATTCCCAAGACCCTAAAAACATAAGAGGAAAGTACAAGAAAAACAAACAAGAAGAAAACCATCAAAAACCAATAGCAACACGACACCACAAACAATGTGGAAAGGCATTGCACCAAACATAAACAAAACTGCAAATCAAGCACAAACAAATCATAAAATACTGAAATCACAAGACTTACAATAAACACCATGACTCAATCCCAATGGTTCCTAGTGCTTCAAAAGGAAATCTCAACCTGAAACTTGCCCAAGATTTCACGGCAGTCTATTTTTCCACGCAATCCCCTACAACATGCTTCCATAAACGTATAACTATTAATGTATAAATAAATATAACAATACACCAATTACCTTACCTTTTTGTTCCAAGTGCACTCCCTTGTAACTGAACACATACACCTCTCAAGGTACTCCAATTCCTCGAAGAATCCAACCATAGTTGTAAATCATATGTTATACATGTCAAATACATGTTTAGGAATATAATATATATTCACATGAGTTAGACAAAATCAATTTTAATAAGACTTCCCATTTCCATGCAAAGAACTCATTCTTTTGGAAATGCGGTTTCCAAACATTGCCAAAGGAATTCTCACTGAATTCCTTCCTTTTACCTTTTTCTTTACTGCAATTGAGTCTTTATTATGTTATATCACATCACCCAGTGGTTATTTATATAAGAAAATAAACTATTACCTTTTCATTCTAATACCAAGCATGTTGTTCTGCAAATATTCACACATGTCAATCATATGTTCCAATATCATGAAAACATATCTATCAATTTGAAATCAACCTTTACCAAGACTAAAAATCATTTCAGAATAAAAAATAAACTCACATTCATTAATCATAATACATAATACTACAACTATCACTTACTTACACTCGAGTACATATCAATTGCCTCAACACATATGTGTTAGTATAACCATCTTAAAACAATATCATTTCTTCATGAAAGATTACAAACACATACTCATATCATGTAATTAATAAAACATTCAAACACCAAATTGATGACATAATCAAATAGTCAAGCACCATGTAGATGACATAAGAAAACTCATACCATAATGTATGCCAGGGGAGGCTATCTTATTTGCATAGTCAATCTAGATTAGCATAATATAAATTCTCAACACATCAATTCAAACACAAATAAGGTCACAATATCCATAACAGTAACTAGCTAACATAAACTCATAAAAAATTGTCATTCATGCATAATAATCAAATATGCATAGTCAGTCTAGATTAGTACAACACAATATCACAAATATATAGACTCATACATGAATATAATAAACCTAACCATCTAAATAGGAAAATAAAATTTAGAATCATACATATAACATAAATATCGTAAGTACAATGACCATAACCCTCATGCATATGACCATAATTCATATAGCAACAAGTTACTATCGTTCATGACTAACCGACACATGTACATATGATCAGACTGATTAAATATAATTTATCATATAGGTGACCGCAATAAAAATATAATGACAAGCATATAAGTAACCCTAATGGTTATACCAATCGATTAACTAACATACCTCCATGAAAAACATACAATACCAGTATGATGATTCACTCTCACCCCAAAGTCTAGTGTAGCAACCTTGCTCTAATATTTTTCATATCCTGCTCTATCTTAGCCAACATATCAACACAATATCCTATCAACAACATCATGATGAAATAAATACATACTATTACCTCACAATGCATATCTAACCCATTATGCATGCATAACCATAACCATAAAAATTCATGAAAAACAACCTATAGACATTAACATGCATAACAAATGCATAACCGACATACACTCATGACGACCACATCTAATCAACAACACCATCAACTTTCACATGGAAGCACCACTACAACTATGACCAATTTCATGCATATGCAACAAGCACACATGCCACAAGCATAAAGAACACATTCTTCCCATCCAGTCCAAGTGTTGAACCATGCTTTAGTACCACTCTGTAACACCCTCCTCCCACATCTACCTAAGTAACTGACCAACCAGGATAAACATGTGATGAAGAATTAATATGATATGATTCAAATACCTATGTATCAGTTAACAAATTGGAACCAATGTAACACAAACAACCTAATCCTCTACACATGCAACAGAACCCCCAAGAGCCATCCAACCCATTGAAGTGACTAGCTCCTAAGGAAAACTAATATTTTGTTGCATTAAATCCTTTGTCGCTCCCTTTACATGGGAATGCATGTGACTAGGACCCTCCAGTCACTCCCACAGTAAGGAATGCATGTGATTGGGGGATTTTCGAGGTAGTGTTGTGCCAGTGACTCAGGATTATGTAGCCATTTTTCAAGGCCAAGAATCGGACCACTTCCCAGAACTCCATGAAACTTCCAGAAATGAAAAGTAACATTAAATAATGATACAAATGAAAATACTTTAACAAGGACTTGACTAGACCCCTATTAGCCATGACAAATATTTTTTCAAACATGTCACAAATATGCATTCTACACGTTAAAAAAACATATTTAAGCATAGGGGTCTCATCCTTATCTGAAAATAACTAAGAAGCATTGATGCCTTATCACATTAACTGTAATATCATCTATTAGGTCATATATTCATTTTTAATTCATTTAAAAATCAAAACATGGTGATATCCATACATCATCACTGTCGCAAATCATAATTTTAACCAACATATAAACAACAGAAATAACATGGATATGACAACCATAAATACCAAATATAAACCAATACATTTACACATGAAATACCAAGTACAATAATCTATTAATAATTAACGTAATGGATAACTAGGCTCGGAACTTCCATGTTCCACCTGACCATAAATTAGATGAGCCAAATATCTCTTCATCCAATCACCCCAGCGTCATATTCCAAGCATAAATGTGGGATCTCATGAAACAAATCCAAAAAAGATGAACCAAAGCTTCCAAAGGCTAAACAACCTCAATCCTCAATTAGTGATTCCACCTCATAGTTGGACATCACTAACCATAACCAGATTGGTCTTTACCCAAGTTTTCCAAAGCTCTAGAGCATATGTTCCAACCAAGGCTCCAGGACTAGTAACTCAACTCACAGTCGTTGTTGGGCTCCATAGCACTTTTCCAACCAAGGATCTAGGACTAGTAACTCAACCCAAGATATTACAGGGCTCCAAATCTTTTTTCCATCCAATTCTCTAGGAACTAATATGTCAACCGACACCCAAAGGAACATGGGAACCAACCGGAAAAGAAAATGGAAATAATCCCACAACAGCATTGCTATCCAGGAAATGGCAAGGCTAGGAAAAACCACTGTCAATCCAGGAAATCATCCATGCCAATGATAGATTATAACCAAATAACCACATGCATATGCCATGCATGCCACAACTAGTAAGGGAATCATACATGCAACTCAGTACCTGCAAGAAAAACCTGTTTTAGTTGTCGATCTCGATGTCCTCTTGCACTTTCTTGCTTTGACTTTTCCTTCTTTCTCTGAATCCCAATTATTCCACACTCCTCAAATATTTCTCCAAGAAAATTCTAAGTATCCAAGAGGATGAGAGAGAGAGAGAGAGAGAGAGAGAGAGAGAGAGAGAGAATAGAATGAGAGCTCCAGCATTGAACTAACAAAATTCTGAGCAAAATATTACCAACTCATCCTCAAAATATTTTTTATCAATGAGGCCTCTAGTTTCTTAATTTTCCATTATTTTCCTTCATTTTCCTCCTCACATGAAACATGTGACCTTTCACCTTCCTTTTCTCCTAATTTCTATCGTTTTCATAAATAAAATGCCAAATAATGTCTCTTTCCTTTCCAAAGCCTTTTTCATTCCCTTTGCCAATTTCCATAGCCATAATAAACCAAATGAACACCCACACCAGGATTGTTTTCCCAATATTCGTCTTGGAATATGTGTCCCATGACCATGGTTATTATTTTTCTTTTATTAAATTTATTACATGAAGTTTTAACCTAGGGTTGTTACACAAGAGGTGAAGCACTTCCTTCATAATTCGAATTAGACTTCACCCTAATAGCATGCATGGATAACATTGTTATGGGGAGTGTGTGGTACCTTGATTCTAGTGCCTCATTCCATAGGATAGGGTGCATTGAGTTTTTCAATATCATGGAGGAGAAGGATATCCATATGCATATCGAAATGGGGGATGATGGGAGGTACAATGTTGCATGAATTATTACTGTCACCTTTGAGAAGGATAAATCCTATCCTCTTCACCTCAAATATGTTATGTTTGTACCTAGGCCGAAGAAGAACCTGATATATGTAGTAGTATTGTAGGATCATGTATATGATGTTATTTTTATTAAATTGAAAGTATTTATGAGACACATAGCTACCAGGAAAGTGAATAAGATCGGGGTTCGAGTGAATAATGTTAGGTGTGGAGCCTGATTATATTTTTTATTTTGTATCACATCATTGGACCCCTGTTCTAAATGGGGCGGCAACACCGCCCGAAATTAAACGCTGCTTGGGGGGTCCAAGGGGGGCACACCGATCAATCTTGGTTGTTCATAGGTGGATGATCTGACGGTAGAAGTTATGTTTAATTTAGGGTTTTTCAACCTAGAAGGAAACCCCTTGTTTTGTATGAGGGTATTGTATTGTGGCTTTGTATTGTATGTCTATTCTCAGAGCCAGAAACATATAGGGAGACTGTGAGAGAGAATGGAGGATATTATAGCAGATCCGCTGTAGGTTGTGTCTCTTCATTTTGTTGGATAATATAAAGGAAGGACTAGCTGTTCGGGGTGGACGTAGCCCAAACTGGGTGAACCACATATATTTGTGTCTCTCTAGATTTATGTGTTTTGTGTGCTTGTGTTTTCTACATATTTTATGTGTTGAATTTCTCTGTAATATATACTTTTCTAATAAATAACCTATAAAAATGAGGTGGGATATTGCACTGCATTGAGAAATAAGGCTGAAAAAGTGCATAGTCAAGATGTTGGAGAAATTTGGCACAAGATATTGGGTCATTTACACCATGGTGCTTTAAAAATGATGCAACAAATTACCGCTGGTCTCCCTAAAGGCTATCTTGACCAACAAGATGTCTGCAAGGGTTTCACATTGGGGAAATATGTCAAATCCACTTTCCATGGCCGAGATAGCATAGCATATGTAATCTCAACCTATTTGGGTTGATGCCATGGTGGAGGAATACGAATCCATCATGAAGAACAGTGTATTGGAGGTGGTATCGAGACCAAAAGGAAAATCAATTGTTGGTTCGAGATGGATTGACAAAGTGAAGCATGAATCTCACAGGAGCATCAAGAAGTATAAAGCCACATTTGTGGCCAAAGTATTCTCTCAGATAGAGGGAGTGGACTATGAGGAAACGTTTGCACCAATTGTAATATATTCCTCAATTAGATCCATTCTAGCATTGGTTGTGCAGATGGGGTGGAAAACATACCAAATGGATGTGAAAAACACCTTTATAAATGGTGTTGTTGAGGAGGAAATTTACATAAATCATCCAGAAATATTTGATACATATGATCAAGACTCACATGTGTGTAGACTCAAGAGATAATTGTATGGTCTCAAACATGTGCCCCAAGCATGGTACACTTGGATCGATAGTTATGTCATTGGATTAGGCTTCACCAAAAGTGAAGCAAATGTGAACCTATATCACATTGTGGTAGATGGTAAGTTGCTTATTATTGTTTTGTATGTTGATGATCAAATATTAATATGTTGAACCTATATTCACTCTTGCAAAGAGGATCTTGCAAGGGAATTCGAGATGAAATGTATGGGCAACATGCATTACTTTCTTGGGCTGGAAGTATGGAAGGTGATGGTTAATTGTTTATGTCTCAAGGAAAGTATGCTACCGATATATTTCCAATATTCCACATGGAGAATTGTAAGTCCATGGACATGCCTTTAGATACAAAATAGAGGAAGGAGTATCCTTATTTAGGTGAGGAATTTGGTGCTACCATTTACTAGAATCTTGTCAGTTCACTAATGTATCTTGTGAACCATGAACCAACATGTTTTATTCAATCAACTAGTTTAGCCAAGATATGGTGAGGCCTACCAAATTATAATGGAAGGAAAAAAATCATGTGTTATGGTACCTTAGAGGCACTACCCAGTATGGATTATGGTATGAACGGATAGAGGGAGTGAAGCTACAAGGCTTCACCGATACATATTTGGAAGGGTGTCCATTCGACAAGAAAAGTACATCAAGTGCTATCTTTAGTTTTGGGTCCGTAGCTATTTCCTAATAGAGTAGGAAGCAATGTTTTGTGGCACTCAGCTCAGTAGAGGCTAAATACATGGTTTCAAGCCAAGAATCATGTGAAGTAATATGGATGAGGAAAACACTTGTGGGACTATTCAACCAAGATATGGGTTTGACAATGATATATTGTGATTATCAGAGTTGCATTAAGCTCTCCAAGAATATGATATTTCATGACAAGTCCAAGCACATTGATATTTGGTATCATCATTTGTGGAACTATGTGCAGAGGAGTATTATGTTGCTATAGTACATTCCAACTCAAGAGAAATATGTTGACATCTTGATAAAGGAATTGTCAAGAGGTAAATTCAACTTCTAGAGGTGCAGGATAGGGGTGGTGAGAAATCCATTTCTTGCTAAGAGGGAGTGTTGAAAAAATGTAGCAATAAAGGCTCAATTTGACTTTAGCCTTGCTCAAATTGAGTAAATCGAATTTCCACATCAGGAGGACAACTTGGAGGTATTTAACTAGTGTAACATGGATCTTGTCACTTATTTAGCTCAATATATTCAACTTATTGGGCTTGGAGATAAATTGTTCATGTGTGATTGATAATTTTTAGTAATCTAGTTCAATTATTTTCAGTCATGTTCAGTTAATTGACCTCTAACTATTGATAGAGTCAATTGAAGGCCAGTGGTGCAATGGGACAATAGTCTAACTCAAAAATCTATCAGCTAACTCATCAATCAATCCAAAATAGCTAGTGCATGCAAGGAATTTGAATTCCTCGGTCGAAATTGAGATGAAAATGCAGTGTAACATTAGTTGTAAACTAGTTTGAGTGTACAAGTGTTGCATGAGGTCATGTGATCCATCCTTGGGAATTGTGCAGTCAATTTAATTGAAATTCCTATCTTTTAGGGGCTAATTTCCTCAATATTTTCCCAAGGAAATAAGAGGCTTGGTGGGAAAACAATTGGCTAAGTGTTGGCCAAAGTTTCTCATTGGGAAAAGAGAAAAAATTATTCTTTTGCAGGTTGAGCTCAGAGTTGGAGCTATCAATTTTAATAGTTTCTCTATTCAACTGATTATTGAAAAAAGGCTCGAGGGGTTTTTCATAGTTGGGTTACCCTAGGAATCATTTTGTATTTTTGGTTTTACTAATTTCATATCTATGCATGCGTTTTCTAAATTTTATTTTCATTCTGGAAATCAGTAGAGTAGAATTGTGTCTCTTATTTTCAGGTTGAAATCTTGAGCGGTTGAAATTTCTATCAAATTTCTACAGATAATGTCTGAAAGAGTGGCCTGTGATATGGATATGATAATATATGGTAAACTTACTTTTGATATGGCATGGAAAGGAATTTTGATATGATAGTAACCTTGTATGAAAGTGAACATTGATATGGAAGCAACCCTATATAGGAATGACCATTGATATGGAAATGACCTTGACATGATGATGACCTTGTTATATGAAATTGGCCTAATGATTAATCCTATGAAATTGATATGTGGCAAGAGATATTATGTCACTGATGTTCAAGAAATTTGTACTTGTGACAATGATTATTGGGGTAGTGATATAATCTTATGATAACATTGGATGAAAGTGAATCTGTGAGTGTTATGAAACGAACTCCAAAAATATAAGAGAAGAGAGATCAACACCTTAGAAATCAGCCACTTCAAGGGGGAAACCTCCAATAAGTTACATAAATGAACAATTCTTTGATGATACAAATGACAAAACCTCCTTCTATATATAGGGGTCCATGGGATCACAATATAATCCTAGCTGACATAACAACAATAATGTAAGGGAACAATAATAACAATATGGGGGTTACAAGGGCACAACAATAACAATAAGGGGGCTACACTAATAAAAATAAGGGACTACACTAGTAATATGGGGACCTAAAATGCCCCTCTCCTTAAAAAAAGTGTTGTCCTCAATTCTTGAGTAGCTCTGGATTTTTCTGTATAAAATTCTCATCCTCCCATGTAGAATCTTCAGTGGGTAAGTTCTTCCACTTGATGAGATACTTTGAAATTGATCGATTTTGTAGCTGTCGATTTCTTGTTTCTGTGACTGTTTCAGGTTCCAATATGATTTTTCCTTCCTCATCAAGTTCTAGAAATATTGTTTGAACTGGAATTTTGTCACCTATAACCTTCTTTAAGCATGAAACATTGAAAACTAGATGCACTCACGAAGAAGAAGAAAGCTCCAATTTGCATGCCATAGTACCAATATTTTGCAACACCTTGTAAGGACCATAATATTTTGGTGATAATTTATTATCCTTCTTTGCTTTCTTGAGGGACATTTGTTTTTATGGTTGTAGCCATAAAAATACCCAGTCTCCTACATCAAAACTTCTATCGTTGTGATGTTGATATGCCTGTTGTTTCATTCGATTTTGTGCCAAATTGTGGTTATCCTTTAAGAATTGGAGAACTTGTTGTTGATGCTCGATGTGATCTTCCACTACTTGCACCTTAGAATTTTCTCTTAAAGATGATGTGATGGATAGTGGATGATATCCATAAAGTGCCATAAATGGGGTCATTTTTGCTGCAATATGGAAGGAAGTGTTATACCACCATTCCGCCAGAGGTAACCACGTTACCCATTGTGTTTATTTATCAGATATAAAACAATGAAGATATCCTTCCAAACATTTGTTCACTATCTCAGTTTGACCATCAGATTGAGGATGATAAGATGAGCTATGAGCTAGTTGAGTAGCCAAATAAGAAAATAATTCTATCCAAAAATTTCCAGTAAAAATTGGATCTCTGTCGCTTACCATAATCTTTGGGAGTCCATGTAGCTTTTGAATTGTTTCCATAAATGCAATAGCAACTATACTTGCGTTAAATGGATGAGATAATGTGCAAAAGTGTACATACTTGGTAAGTCTATCAACTACCACCATGATGACACTCTTTCCTTCAGACTTAGGTAAACCTGTGATAAAATCCCTTGAAATATCCTCCCAACATTGAATTAGAATGGATAAAGGTTGTAGAAGACCTGGGGTCTTAATTGTACCAACTTTATTTTTTTGGCAAACCAAACATTCTGCCACAAAATTTTGAATATCAGATTTCAGGCCATCCCAAAAAAATTCTTTCTTCACCCTGTGGTAAGTTTTTAAAAATCCTGAGTGTCCTCCTAAAGGAGAAGTGTGCAATTCCAAAAGAATCTTTTGTTTTATTTGGGAATTTTTACAAATATATAAGCGATATTTGTACCATAAGGAATAATTTTTCCAACTAACTGTATCAGATATACTAGGATCTTGCTTCAATTTTTGAATGAGTGTCCACACTTCTTCGTCCTTCTTCCATTCATGTCTTGCTTCGGTTATCAAATCTGGTTGGATAATAGAAATTTCACAAAGAAATTCTTCCACCTCTTCATCCTTTCTTGAGAGTGCATCTACAACAACATTTAGCTTCCCTTTTTGTAGATGATTTAAAATTCATAACCCAACATCTTTGTGACCCATTTTTGTTGCTCTTCTAAAGATAATATTTGTTCCAAATAGTGTTTAAGACTATCATGATTAGTTTTCACCTTGAAGTGCCTTCCCATTAGGTAAGGTTGCCATTTCTTTAGTGCATGTAGTATTTCCAACATTTCCTTCTCATAAATATCTTTTTGTAAATACTTTCCTTTGATTGGACGACTTTCAAAAGCAATGGGTCTTCCTTCGTGCATTAACACAGCACCAATTCCATTTCCTGAGGCATCACATTCCACAATAAAGGTTTTTTTGAAGTTTGGCAGAGCTAAGACCAGTGCTAGGCACATTGCCTCTTTAAGATGTTCAAAGGCCTTAGTTGCTTCAGGAGTCCATGAAAATGCATATTTCTTCAATAATGTTGTTATAGCTACTGCTATTCTCGCATAATTCTTAACAAACTTGTGATAATACCCTATTAACCTGAGAAATCCTCGCAACTACTTTATGGTTGTGGGGACTTTCCATTCCTTAATGGATTTAATTTTGTTAAGGTCTACCTTAACACCCTTGTCAAATACAATATGACCCAGATAGTCCTCCTCTTGTACTCCAAAGAAACAGTTGGATGTTTTTGCATATAATTGTTTCTCCTCCAATAGTTTGAGCACCCTGTCAACATGTTGAACATGATCCTTCCAAGACCTATTGTATATTAGTATGTCATCAAAAAAATACTAGTACAAATTTTCTAAGGAAGGGTTTGAAAATGGAATTCATCAACCCTTGAAATGTAGAAGGTGCATTGGTAAGGCCAAAAGGCATGACCAAAGATTCATAATGACCCTCATGAGTTCAAAATGATTTTTTCAGAATATCTTCAGTCTTCATTCTAATTTGGTGAAATCCCGAATGGAGATCCAACTTGGTAAAATAAATAGTGCCTTGTAATTCATCCAATAATTCATCAATCATAGGAATGAGAAATTTATCTTTAATAGTGAGCTTATTGAGCTCCCTATAATCCAGATACATGTGCCATGATCTATCCTTCTTATGCACCAATACTACTGGAGCAAAGAAAGAACTTTGAATGGGTTGAATTATACTAGCTTCTAACATTTCTCCAATCATACATTCAATTTCTCTCTTTCGGGCATAAGGATATATGTAAGGCTTGATGTTTGAAGGAACACTTCCTGGAATCAAATGAATAGCATGATCATGATCATGAATAGGTGGGAGTCCTTTGGGAGTATCAAACACCTTGGAATGATTGTCCAAGAATTTTTGGAGATCCTGAGAAATAGATGATTTTGATGTTAGAACTTCTAGTGAGCATAATTGTGCAATTACACCTCGGTATTATTTCTTCATAATATTTTTCTTGACATTAGAGCTTATTATCTTTCCTGGCTTCCCTGCTATACCCCGTAATTCGATTTCCTTTCCTTCCAAAAAAAATTTTCAAGAAAAGTTCTTGAAAATTAAAATTTACCATCCCCAAGATTGTAACCATTATACTCCTAGTACAACATCAACACATCCCATTGGCATGGAAAGCATTGGACTATTAAATACATATTCCCCCATGGTTAGCTTGATATTATGGCATTTTCGAGAGCAATTTATAGTTCCTCCATTTGCAACCATGACTTGACATTTTGGTGTTGGGTATAGGAAACAATTAAATTCCTTGGCTACCTTACAATGAATAAAATTATGGGTGCTACCTGAATCAATAAACACGATTACCTTTTTCTTCTTGATATGTCCTTCTATCTTGAGAGTTTGAGGAGTGGTAATTCCTTCCAATGAATTACATGATATGGTCATACTCATTTCTTCTTCTTCTAGGGTTGGTTCTTGGTGTATATCCTCTTGTTTTGAAGTTTCTTGTTCATTTTCTTCCTCCTCTTCACAATCTATGTAAAATAATTTCTTCTCAATGTTGGGTGTAGGAATTACACTTAAGAAAACTCCTTGTTAAACACAATGTTGAACACACACATGGTGTATGAGGAAGAATAAACACACACACACAAGAGACTCAACACACAATGAAAGATAAGCGTGAGGTTTTCTCATTTTCCATTATACATGATGTACATTTATAGTACAATGCTGTGACTCTTGGTTTCACATTCCAAGGTCACTTGGACTCCATTGAGACTTTTTGCATTCCACACCTACCCATGTAGGATTAGGTGTTCCAACATCCCTACTTAATCCAAAGGGGTATGTGTGAATCCAAGAAGAGAGTTGCAATACAAATCTGCAAAGTATGCATGGCAGCACTTGGGCTGAATCAACTCTCTGAAATGTTGGAAAAAAGAGGTGGTTTAAGGATGACCACCAACACTGGAATGCAAAGCTTGTTGCAGTTCTCGGAACTCTTCCAAAACTAGAAAGAAGCTGAAGGCTTCTGCTAGAGGAATTTTCCCTCATAAAAAAGGGAGACCTTCGTGATGGTTTTAGGATTACCAACAACTCTGGAATGCTTGAAGCATTTCCTAGAACTCAACCAAAGCTGGCAAGAAGCTGAAGGCTTCTGCTAGAGGAAGTGTTCCTCATATATGAAAGGGAGACGTTCGACCTAAAAGAGGGGAGGTCTACTACCTATGATGGTTTTAGGTTATCCACCAACAGTAAATGGTTTAAGGTTGTCCTGGCAAGGCATGCTCATGGGAATCCGTGTCTCGGGTACATCTGCGAATGCGGAATGACGAATTGTGGCTCGGAGCTCGTGAACTGTTGTGTCTGCGGCTACAACTACGAACATGGAATGAGAGATTGTGGCTCGGAGCTCGCTTGATGCATCGTTGAAGCTTTTACATGACCACCATTTTGTTAGGGACAAGGTGAGATGATGGTGAAAACTCAGCTGAAGTTTGCTCAATGGGTCAATATCCGTGAACGAGTTACGACATGTGACTTCGACATCTTCTTGGGCTGTGATACCCCGTACCCGACGATCCATCAAAGATGACTCTTTGTTCTTGCGAGGAGGCTTGTTTACGAAGAATACGCGTACGAAGAATGAGTGTGCTGACCACAGTGCTTGCATGGATGAAGATCAAAACAGTGATCTTTCATATGGCCAACTCGATCACAGTGTTGGCATTTTACAATCTGTTGTTGTTGTGGAGCAGGATCTGGAATAGCTGCAGGTGAACTGTCATATAGGAATCCGGCACTCTGAAATATGATGGGCTTGGTGTAGTCTGCAATACGAAAGGACACATCCTTGTCATATCCAAGACTAGTTCGGTGCTTGTTGTGGACAAGCTCTTCCCAAGGTCTGATGATGGGCTTGAGAAGTGCAGGTTGAACTGCTGCATCTGCATGTAAATCTGCTCTTGTGCAAGGAACTAAATGTGAATCATCTGGAACTTTATCTTCTTTCTTCTGATGAGATTCCTTCACAATATTCTGAATAGAAATAGGTTCAGAATGGTGACTCTTTTGCTAAAGTTCATCTTGTTGGAGCTGAGATTCCAGCTGCAAAAACTCAATGTTTTCTTGTGCATATAACAAACAACTTTGAATGTTACAAAGAGCATCCTTGCTCATTTTTACCTTATCATGAACATTTGAATGAATGAGGTTATTCAACAACTCTAATGTCTCATTGATTTTAGCCATTTTCAACAACTTAGGCTCAAAAAATGAAAGGGTGTCGGCTTCAACCCAAAATGCACCCGTTTACAATGTGATTCAATTTTCTTTCAATAAATACAAATGACTCAAGAGAACTTCCAACTATGGAAATCTCAAAGTACAAAATCTGCTGATTGCAACTATGAAGAAGCAATACAATGTCAGTGCAATACAATATTTCTGCAAAAATGTGTAGCAAAAACACTATGCAAGAAGCCTTTAAAGCAACTGATTTTTCTTTCTTTAAAGCGTTGTTTGACACCAAAAACAACTCGTCTTCACATCAATTTATTCAGAAACTCACCCTTCAAATCAATGCCACAAATCACAATGCAAATCTGCAATTTTCTCTATGTATTCAGTTCATCTGCTCACATGTCATTTCCTCATTTTCTTCAATTGATGTTGTTTACTTTCTCTCTTTTCTATATGCTTCCTCTTTTCCTCTATCTTTGTTTTTTTTTTTTAAATTAATTATAAAATGAGGAGAGGGATTGTAATAGAAATGGGAGGGAATTTTATTAACAAAAGGAAAAAGGGATTAAAATTAGGAAGGGGAGTGGAGAGGGGCAACTAAGGAAATGTTTTATTATTTTATTATTTTATTTTTATTTTTTTCAAATTTAAAAATTAAAAAAAAAAAAAAACTAAATTAAAAGGATGGGGATGGTGGGGTATTATAAGGGGGGGAGGGTATTATATGGGGGTTTATGATAAAATTTAATTAAAAAAAAGGAGGGCTAGATAGGAGTGGGGGGAGGACGGCTTATCGAATGGGAGAGGGCCGTAGGAGCATAGTGTGGGAACGGCAAGCGATGGCATGGGGAAGAGGGGCACATGGATGCATTGAAGGGAGAAGGGTAGGGAGGTGTGTAGGGGAAAAACGTTTGAGGAAGGCCGAAATGCAGGTTTGAGGGAGGGCCGAGGGCCTGGGCGTTGAGAGCAAAATTTTTATTTTTATTTATTTTATTTTTATTTTTTGTTTTTTATTTTTAAAACGGCAGAGATTAGAAGGATAACAGGAGAAATGTAGATTTTATAGTAAAATTGGAGAACTTCACAGATATACAGTAGAGTGGAATTTTTCAGCAGAATAACTTTCAGAAATTGCAGAGAAAATTTCGCCAGTAAAAACTTAGAATTTTTCCAGTAGCTCAGTAGCAGGAAATTTCGCCAGAAATGTAGGATTTTAAGCAGTAATAAACAATAGTAGAATGCATAATTTTCCAGTAAAAATCAGAAATTTGCAGAGATTTTTCAATGAAAAACTTAGAAATTTTTCTAGGAAAAACCAGAAAATTCTTCAGAAACCCTCTTTAAACTATTTTCCAGCATTCAGATAATTTCTACAGATATGCACAAGACATAAACACAAATGGCTCACTCAAGGTTGAGCTGGTTATGGATTTATCAGCTCCAATACCATGTTAAACACAATGTTGAACACACACATGGTGTATGAGGAAGAATAAACACACACACACAAGAGACTCAACACACAATGAAAGATAAGCATGAGGCTTTCTCATTTTCCATTATACATGATGTACATTTATAGTACAATGGTGTGACTCTTGGTTTCACATTCCAAGGTCACTTGGACTCCATTGTGACTTTTCGCATTCCACACCTACCCATGTAGGATTAGGTGTTCCAAAACTCCTCAACACTTAATTTTTCAACCCCGGGGATCCATAAACTTAGAGACGAAGAACAGGAAATGCCAGAGATGGTATGAATCTTCCTAATATAAATCCCTACTTTCTTTAAAGGAAATATTGCAGAATCAAATTAAAAAGATAAAAAGGAAACTTGAACCATCAAAATAATCTAATACTGGAACAAGGAAGAATGCATTTGCAAGAGGGAATTAAAAATAAAAGGCAATCACTATTGCTTAAATACTGAGTGCATGTTTTTCTTTAGCAGAGATACTTAGCAATCTCATCAGATGGGCACTTAAACCTGCTCCTTTAGATATTTCCTTCTTACGCTAATATGTTTTGCACTATCGCAATCTACTTGCACTAGTGAAGGAACAGAGATCTATGCAGAAGGTAGAAATGGTGTCTTTACTAAAGCCTTTTTACTTCATGCAAGGGCTTGAATTTTTCCAGGTTAGAAGCACTCAGATCCCATAGCAGGAAATTAGTTCTTGCACTAGATCAAAGCTTCCTGCACTTAGTATTTTAATTCATAAAATGGGTGCTTAATTATTGCAAGTGCTATTATACTGTTAAATCAAATTGCACACATAAAAAGTGAATGTTTCTGATGTTAACAAAGTGCAAGACTAAAGAAAAAATCAATATACATTTATCCTATCATAAGCATTTAATGAAAGAAAGAATATTGTGAGAAGTAGACTAAGAAGGCTTGTTGCATTACAGCAATGTGCACCGGTGTAGGTTCATTTCTCCTGCTTGGACCAGGCAGGGAAAACCAACCAAATAGAATTGCAGAAAAGGAGATATCACACCAACGTGAACTGGTGCAGGGTTATCTCTCCTGCTTGGACCAGGCGAGGAAAAAAAATCAAACAGAATTGCAGAAAAGGAGATATCACACCAACGTGCACTAGTGCAGGGTTATTTCTCCTACTTGGACCAGGTGGATGAAAACAAATCTAAAATCAAGTGCAGGAAAGGAAATTGCAGGAAAAGGAAATTTATCTTCTTCACACAATGGATCCACTTTCACTGAGACAGGAATGCATGTGCTTAAAATTAAATCACACTTGACAATGTAAACACAAATTACAAGAAAACAGGAAATGGGATAAACGATCTAGGTTGGTTGGGCCCTAGCCAACCAGCACGTTTCCCTTTTAAATAAAAACGTTGCTCAGTACCTTAATCAATTCATCAGCTGAAATACAAAAACACAATTTGTGAAACATGAGGCAGAGGTCCCTTTTATTAATTAAATTTTTTTCTATGAAGGTTCAGAAGCTGAAATGTTTATGAGGTGAAGCCAAAATCTTGAGGAAGCTGTTGTGAAAATTTCAGATCAAGCTGCGCAATATTTTCGGAGATATGATCTGTGGAAGTCAGTGTTTTTGCAGGCTTCTAAAATTCATCGCAAAGAAGTGACCTTGGTAAAATCATCATAACTCTATCTCCGAGTATCGGATTGGAATTCCATAATAATTGGCAGATAATGCCCAGTCTGTATTTTTTTCTCTATCAATTTTAGAGAAAAATGAAGAAACAGTGACACGTGGCACACCATACAATTTCGCTCTGCTAAAATAGTTAATAATTAGGGCATTGTGAGAGATTGGGTATAACTCTCTCTCGAAGAATCAAAATTGGGTCAAACCTGTGGCATTGGAAAGAAAACTCAGAGGACTACTATAGTACCAAAAATCAGATATTAGGGATCTGAAATAACAAAGATCCACCAGATTGAATATTGAACTCCTAGAAGGCAAAGAAAAAGCTAGATCATGTGTTGTCAAGGGCTACAAAGGACTAGACTTTCTAGGGAAGCAAAGCAAAGCAAGGCGTAGCAGAGGGTAGCATGACAAGAGTATCAACCAAGGTACATAACAACAGCAAGAATTTCATCACATGAAGTCTTCAAGTGGGCAACACTGCATACAATAATTGTAAAGGTATCATTGTACTAAGTCATCGTAAATACATTATTGTACAAATTGTACTAGTGTCTATCTGCCAAGAGTTGAATAGGTAGTGTTCAGTGCTCTAGGATCATCATTAGGTGGTTGTGTCATAGTTGGGGTTATGTTCTATTGTCTCTTCTTCTTCTACATCATTCTATATCATTGTAAAGTGGACCATTTCCCTGGTACGGGAGTCCATTCTTCTTTTATTCTTCTACAGGGTGGTAGGGTGGTGCTAGGGTGAGTTGTAGCTCATTGGGTGTTGGGGCATCTGTTCAGTTGACTACTAAAGAATCTTCGGTGTTGGAGAGTCCATCCAGTGGGAGCTGGAGAAGAATTCTTTTCTAGATTCTAGGAAGTTGGAGCTTTATTTTCAATTGGAGTTGAATATTAAAGAATTATTAGAAAAGCATTAGGTGGTTTTTGTCCCAGAGTGGGGTTCCACCTTAAAAAATATGTGCATTTTTATTCCTCTTGTTAGCTCCTATCATTGTACAAACATTGATAATAATTGAAGATTAACTAATGCTCTAATTGAAAGGAATAACGTTTCCCCCCCTCTCGGTATTTCCAACAAATACGGCAACTTTGTTACCACCTCTCTAGGTGTGTTTATGCTCTATTCTACTAAAGAAAAATCTCACTTAGTCCTTTAGTCCTATTTGCATTCTACATTATATGATCTTTTGCCAAAGGAAAAATATATCATTGACCGTTATGGTTACTTAAAGGCGGCTGTAGCTAATCTCCAGCTTTCGCCCTTCACGGATTTGGTCTCGGCTGCCTTTGGATCACTTTTTTGTTGTGGCTGAAGCAGCTCAAGACAAGGCGGTGATCAAGGAGGTTCGGATCTACTGCAAGGATTTGTTGTGCTGGCAACGGTGCAAGATCCGATCCTACACTAGGATTAGCGGTCACGATAAGTACTCCAACTATCAAATAAACATAGGATATATCGATAAGTTACAAAGAGTGATTAAAAGTAAGAAATAATGTAATAAATAATTAATAAATGCTAAGTTGAATTAAAAATATGAAAAATAAATTTTATACGAAATATGTCACCATGCTTGGACTGGTGCAAGATGAGGGTGCATAAAAGAGGTAAAACAGAGGTAAATGGTTATGATTTAGGAAGGGGAAAATGGAAAAAAGAGAGAAAATTAGGGCGCTAACATCCTCCCATCCCCAAGTTGTTGTGTGTTCTCACACAACTCTTTATCTTTGCAAAAAACCTTCAAAAATTTGAGCATTCCAGCTCAATCCTACTCTGGCATACTAACATCAGCCTGCAATTTTTCAGACTTCTTCTTTCTGATGTTCTTCTTCTTCTTGCACTGGTGCAGAAGGGGATTCAACGTCCTATGGGGACTATGGTTCTTTGCTCACACTAGATTCTTCATTCTTTTTCAGGGCCCTTTTAATGAAATCGGTGAACATAGTGTCATCTTTGACCTCTACAAATTTTACTGCATCTGCAAGGACTGACAGGTTGTTTTCTTCAGGGGTCTATGCCTGTACTAGTGTCGTACAAGGAGTGTGTTCAACATGTGCACTAACTGTCTTCTTATTTGGATATGGGGCCCTTTCTTCTGTTGATTTTTTAGGTCGTTTCCTTTTTGCACTGGTGTAAGAAGGACTCCCCTTTACATTCTTACTCGGACCCTTGCTTGTGCTGGCGGGGTCCTCTGTCTCCTTTCCAACAACTGTTTTAACAACGCCTCCCAGGTCATACCTTTAACTTCTAATTGTTTCTGGACCAAAATATTTATTAGACCGTGGTGATATAACTTCTTATCGGCCTGGTCTGCCCGTCCGTCCTGCACATCCTTGGCCATTGTTTCCAAGATCTTAAGCAAAAAATGGGGGAAATCAATCCTCCATCAGATGTGCCGGCCGGCTTCGAAATGCTGCAACATCCTAAAATGGTACACAAAAGTGATGGAGTACCTTCCCTCATAGGTTATGAATTTCTGTAGGATGAAAAGGAGGTCCCGCCACTGTCCTAGTAGGGCACTGTGCGGAATTCCTTTCTTCCAATCTACCTTCAGATTCTTGTCGACGACGAAACGCTGCCATTGCTTCCTTTCTAGTTTCTAATTTTTAAACCACTGCTCACCAATATTTTCCAAGCCTATCGCTGCTGCTATAAACTCTTCCGTAACCTCAAATTTTAGAGGCCCAATTTTTACTCGGCCATTTTTGAAACTTCTTGCAAATTGTAGGGCCACTTCACGGTTGTGCCCATCAAAATTTTGCAATAATTGAAGAAATCCTGAGTCTTGCAATAGTGCAACACTATTGCGATACTCAGTAGTCTGTTCTACCTTACTGAGAGACGAAGGTTCGCTTCGAACAGGCGGCATCGCTGCTTAACAGTTATGAACAGTCAAGAATTTACATGCAACACCAGAAAAATTAGTTCTTATAGATAGGGATCCAACCATCCACCATCCATTCCATCTTATCACCCATTCATTCCACTGAAATAGATGTGGATGTGCGACATCTTTGAGATCGGGCCAGATTGGTACTTGCGGTGGCATTTTAACGACTAGGTGAGGTAATCATTACAAGTGAAGGACATCTAGGATTATGGCAGAAAGGGGCAATTATATCCAAGCAACGGTTAAACATTTCCGCACTCCTTCATAATTCAAAAAAGAACTTTAGCATTCATTAAAAAATGATCATGATTCTTAACTTAAAAACACCTTGTACTTTAAATAATTTTCTCCTAGTTAATATGATAGCACAAGTACTCATCGACTAAGTGAAAGGACTTCTTATAAAATTTCATGATGACCACTTTCCTATGATGTATGCTATGAAAAGAATAAATTGTACTATGTTTCTGACAGGTTGCATGCTTGCACCGGTTTTCTTGCACCGCTTAAACTATGCTATTCTGCTGGTACCATTCTTCTTGCACTTATTACATAGGACGACATTCTTGCACTAGTGCAAGCATAATATCTGAAAAAAGAACAGGGAATTTAAGTAAAATATAGGCTGGAATTCCAACATGGCTTCCTCGAATTATACTGAAAATTTGCTTCGCCCTTTCTTGATGCTTCAGAGCATATCCTTTTGCTCTTTGTGCGCGATATCCTGCAATTCATGAGGGAATAAAGAAGTGGGAAAAGGGAAATTTCAGAATAGGAAGGAATTCTGTTACAGGGATTCCATGAATAGTACCACAAGAGGGGATAAACAGAAGTGGGATAGGGAAAAACAAAAAATTCAAGGGTAAAGTGGGGTTTTTAAGAAATGGAAAAGGTAAATTCAGAAGAATATGGGAAGGTTAATCATTCTGGGATTGAAGAAGAAAACTAAGGGAATATTACGAAAGTGGAATATGAAGAAATGCATAAAATTTTCTGGAAGGTATGCCTGCACTGGTGCAAGAAAAATAACTGCAGCAAGAATTAAGCGTTACTTGAATAAAAATATCCATGCTAATTACCCCAATTGTATAAAGGTTGGTTCTGCTGAACCTGATTTTACTTGGTGGTCGCTAGCATTTCTAAAGATCAAGAAACATTCTCTTTTTATTATAAATTTTTGATCTTCTTGCTAGCAAGCTGGTTTCAGGTTGATCCTTCTGCAATCATGTCAACAAACTGATTTTCATAATTACAGTAAAATATTTTTTCTTTACTTTTTATTTAAATTTTTTTTTTCTATTTTTGTTAAGAAGAAGAAGAATTCATGTTTTCAAAAGGTTGGTATTACCATTCACCACTACCATCTCGAATTGTTGTTGGAATTGCTGTGTAAAATATTTCCTGGCAAGTGGCTGAAAATACTTCTTTAATCTGTGTCCATTTACCAAGAATACTGAATTTTTTCCATCAATAGTTTTAACTTCTACTGCTCCATTCTCAAATACTCGGATCACTTCATAAGGTCCCATCCAATGTGTATGGAATTTCCCTTTACAAATTTTAAATCTAGAATCATAAAGGAGCACCCAATCACCTGGTTGGAATTTCTTTTTCTGAATAGACTTGTCATGCCACCTTTTGCGTTGCTGCTAAATTAGTATGTTCTGCTGAAGAGTATTCCTAAAAAATTAATCTAACTCATTTAATTGGAGAAGGTGTTGTTTTTGTGCCTCAGAGAGATCTGGTCCTAACTGAATTGTAGTTCTGAAAGTTTTGATCTAGAATTCAATTGGTAACAGAACCTGTTTGCCATATACCAGCTTATATGGTGTATGTCCCGTGATATTTCTCCAAGTGGTTATGTATGCCCACAAAGCTTCTGGTAATATTTCAACCCAGTCTTTCTGATGCATATTTACTGTCTTTGTAAGAATGGACTCAATCACTTTGTCTGTGGATTCCACCTAGCCATTTGCTTGCGGGTGATACGGCGTGGATTTCCTGTGCCGAATATGTATTGCTCCATCACACCCTGTACCAGATTATAAATAAACAGTAGACCATTGTCAGAAACAATTTCTCTAGGCACACCAAATCTAGTAAATATTTTAGTAAAAAGAAAATATACAACAACTTTTTCTGTAGCAAAGGAAACAGCTTTACCTTCTACCCATTTTGTAACAAAATATGTACAAACCAAAATATGCTTTTTACTTAATGACGTTGGATTTATTGGCCCTATAAAATCAATAGCCCATTTTTCAAATGGCTCAATCATAACTTGGGGGCATAAAGGAATTTCATTGGTTTGATTAAGTTGGCCCATTCATTGATAGCTATCACAGCACCTGACATACTGTTTGGCATCCTTAAATAAGGAAGGCCAAAGTAACCAGCATGCAATACTTTAGAAGCAGTCCGCTTATCAGCGAAGTGGCCTCCACAAGGTTCATCATGACAAGATTTCAATATGTCAAACACTTCCTCCTCTCTTACACATCTATGGATAATCAGGTCTGGACCAGTGTAAAAGAGATCTCCTTGAATCCAGGAGTATGCAACACTTTTTTGAATAATATTCCGCTTTTCACGAGCGGACATGTGGCATGGTGTTTTCCTAATAACCAAGTAATTAGTAATGTCAGCAAACCATGGAGAATCTGTTGACATAGAAAAAATATGTTCATCTGAAAAATCATCATTAACAGGAGTTGCTTCACCATGATTATCTAATCTAGAAATAAAATCTGCTACAACATGAGATTTTCTTGGTCTATCAACAATAGTAACATTGAAATCTTGCAACAATAGCAACCACCTAATCACTCTACCTCTAGTCAATGGTTTGTTCATAAAATATTTAATCGCGGAATGATTAGTATGTACAAATACTTCATATCCTGTAATATAGTGCCTGAACTTATTAATTGCAAAAATTACAGCCAAAAACTCTTTCTCTGTAACTGTATAATTTAATTCAGTGGAAGACAAATTCTTACTAATATAATAAATAGCATAGGATTTCTTATTTTCCTCTTGTCCTAAAGCTGCGCCAATAGCCAAAACTGAAGCATCAGAGGAAATGTGAAAAGGCAGGGACCAGTTAGGACCTCTCAAAACTGGTGCCTGTACTAACTTTTCATCAATGTTTCAAAAGACTGTTGGCAAGTTGTGGACCAAGAAAATTCACTATCCTTAGCTAGAAGTCGGAAAAGAGGGGCAGCTATCTTAGAAAAAAATTCAATGAATCTTCTATAGTAACCAGCATGTCCTAAAAAACCTCTTACTTCCCTTTGAGTTTTAGGTGCATGAAGATGCAGAATGATTTCAATCTTTGCTGGATCAGCCTGGATACCTTTACCAGAAATCAAATGGCCAAGTACCACTCCTGCTTTGCACATTAATCTACATTTCTTGTCACTCAAGGCAAGATGGGCTTCTTGACAATGGAGAAGTACTTTCTCCAGATTTTTGAGAGCTTCTTGAAAAGAATCACCAAACACAAAAAAGTCATCCATATAAATTTCTACAAATTCTAGATCAGCAAAAATGGCCAGGACTGCCCTTTGAAAGGTAGCCGAGGCATTACACAAACCAAAGGGAAGCACTTTATAAGAAAATGTACCCCATGGATATGTAAAAGTAGTTTTATCTTGATCTTCGAGTGCATTCTGTATCTAGTTATAGCCACTGAAGCCATCCAAAAAGGAAAAATATTTCTTTCCTGCAAGGGTATCAAGCACCTGGTTAATGAAAGGGAGAGGGAAGTAATCTTTGAGAGTGGATTTGTTTAATTCTCAATAATCAATACAAATACGCCATCTTCCATCTTTCTTAGGTACTAGCACTAATGGAGAGACCCACTAACTGTCGGAAATAGGATAGATAAAACTAACATCCAAGAGTTTATGTACTTCTTCCTTCACAATATCTTTTAGAGCCGGATTCATTCGCCTTTGGGGTTGTCAGACAGGTCGGGTTCCTTCCTGAATATAGATATGATGTGTACAAGTTTCAGGAGGAATACCCTTCATATCTTCATAGCCCCAAGCAAAGGAACTAAGATGGTTTTGCAAAAAATTCATAAGTTGCTCCTGCTGAGATGAGTCCAAATATGAACTAATATGAAGGTATTTACCAGGGCTAATCTCGACAAGAGTAGTATCAGGCTCAGGAGTACTCAAGGGAGTGGTCAAATGCAGCGGTACAGAAGAATGAGAATCATGATTATCTTGAAAATCTAGGCTGAAAATCTAGCTCAATGGCTCAAAATTAGGCATAGTGTCTAGATTATTCAAGAAATATTGAATCTCATCTTCTTGTGAAGACCCAGTATAATGATGGATAAGGGAAATGGGCTGAGTCTCCTCATCACTGCTTTGATCCAACCATAAAGTATCTCGAAGGTCCTGAATGGATCTGGCAGGGGGGTATAAGGTAACTTTCTTCCTAGAATCTCCATGCGAAATATACATATCACCGGAACGACATCCAATATATGCATCGACCATAGCAAGCCATGGTCAACCCAAGATCAAGGGATGTCCTCCTACTGGGTTCTTTGGCTGAAGCACAATGAAATCAGCAGGATATTCCCAAGAATCTAATGAGATGATCACATCATCCAATACTCCTTCTGGCTTAATTTTAGATCTATCTGCTAATTCAAGCACAGTGGGAGTAGGGCGAAGATGAGATAACCAAAGTTGATCCATGGTTTGCTTAGTCATGACATTAATGGCTGCCCCCAGGTCTATAAGAACATTAGAGACAAGGACATTACCAATCTGAACTGAGACAACAGGGTTTTCGGGATCAGTATATTTTTCCATAGACACACATCCTGTCATCAACTCTGCTACCCTACCAACAAATTGAATTGTTTGGGGTTCCAATCTCTTCCTCTCGGGTTTCTTGAGATAGAGTTCCTTAATAATCTTGGTACAAATGGGGATCTCTTTAATGGCTTGAAGCAAAGGTATCTTAATGAAAAGATTCCGAAGCTCAGATGCCAAACTAGTCTAAAAAATAGGCCCACTTCTTTCCATTACTAGCCTCTCTGGGAAGGGAGGCTGGTTGGAAGAAGATGGGCATGATTCAAGGTAAGGGATGCTTAGTAAAACTTTCGCAGAATGGTTAATAGTTTCCTTCTACTTTCTCTTCAATAATCACTATAGGTTTCTTCCGATTTTCCGATGTTACAGCCATTCCCGATCTTAATTGAATATCATGAACCCCAACTCGAATAGACTCGTACCGATGGTAAAGGTGGGTTTGTTGCATAGATCATTTGCACTTATTTATTATTGTTAGGATTGGGCATAGTCGAGCAGTAACCGAGGAGGTCGTAAAGGGTGGAGGTAAAGGGAAATCTTATGGAGTAGACTCCACTCGTGTTGAGGCATTGAATAAGGTGTGCGCAGATGGATATGAGATCACAGTGGCTTGTGGGAGTATGGAGAATGAGTTGGACCCTCCAACCTTGTTTCCATGGTTGAGAAGGTTTCCATGGCCGATATTGATTCCCATACTTCCAATCGCTAATTAGTGTTAGGATAAGAATATGCATGAATTATAACCAAAATAGTGTGGAGAAAATTCAGAGCCAGCAATTACAGCTTCACCGAGTCCACCCCTTCTTGCTCCTATAGCATACAAGTATTCAGCCTTTCAGTCGTTCCCCCGTAAATACAAATTTCTAAGTCTTGGTATAGAGGGACATTTTTCCGTGACATGGTCTTCCTCGCAGCTAAATAGCACACTTATTAGTTTCTTTCAAATTAAGAGGACACTCTTTAGAGGATGCTTGTCTCTACATTTAGGATTAAAATACATAATGACTCTTGTTCCTTCATAATTCTTTATTTAAACTTTAAAGAGTCTAATCGTTTGGTAACAAGATTCATTAGTCAATTTTCACGTTTTCCAATTTATTTTCCGTCCAATAATCATAGCATCAAGAGATTCGCCTTTTCTATTTCTATTTCGAGTTCCTCTACCATATCTATACTAATTTCTAGAAAATTTCTTGCATAATTCACAAATTTGTTCAAAATTTTGTTGAGAAATATCACCTTGTCCTACCGTATTTAAAGTATTTCTAAGACACGTAATTCATCTTAATAACAAGGTTCTAATAGTACCGTATCAAACTGTAAGTTTTGACCTTTGTAAAATATAAAGCGGACATTTCTCGGTAATCTTCAAGATTTTCTTCATCATCCGATATGATTGTAAAAATTCTATCCCGCATGTCCCAAGTTTTGCAATATTCTTGATATTTAGACAAAAACAATCTCCTCTTAGATCCCAAGAGGTTGTAGGTTTTTCCTCCTAAATCGCCATAAACTAGCGTAGAGCCGAGTCCTTGAGAGCAATGAGGAAATAATCTTAACTTCTCGAGCGTCATCGACAATCATCACTTCTTCTACGTATAATATCAAACTCGAATAAAAAGAGTCGTGATCTTCATGAACTTTACCATGGAAATGAGGAGAGCCGATGGTGGAATATTCTTCATTTGCGCCTACAAGCATCGTGGATCCACAATTGGAAACATAAAAGTGGATTGTTCTTCACTTACCTAGTTTTCACTAGTCCCTTCCAAATGATCTTCATGGTCCACCATTGTTTCCCTTTTACTTTTACCGGCTTCCTCGCAAGCCGAACCACACCCGAGTCGTCGCCACTCGCAATCCGGTGGATTGTTCCCGCATGATGGGTTTGAATTGACTGGGCTTCCCGCCTACGCAGGAGACCCACATGAGAATTGTATTTTAGAATTCTTTTGCCTCCAGTGGTTTTCGAACCCTTTACCTTTTCTAGTGCATCTCATTTCCAGAGAAAAATAACAAACAACTTCTAGTAAAAAATGCCGCCGTAAAATCAATTAACACCAAGCAGAAATTCCTCTCGAAAGAAGCTTTTCCAAAATACTACAAAAATAAAGGAAAAATTACCTCTATTATATAACTCATCAAAAGTCTGATTACCAAACTGGAATCGATTTGCTCAAAGAATGGTGCCAAAATGTTAGGTGCAGGAATTACACTTAAGCAAACTCCTAAACACTTAATTTCGTCAACCTGTGGATCCGTGAAAATATGTAGACGTAAGCACATTCAATGCCGTAGATGGTATGAATCTTCCTAATATAACCATAATTTATTTAAAGGAAATATCATGGTAATCAAAATTAAGATAAAAAGGCAACTTGAACCATCAAAATAATCTAAGACCGGAACGAGGAATAATGCATTTGCAAGAGGGAATTAAAGATAAAAGGAAATAACTCTAGATAATTATTTTTTAACTACCGAGTGTGTGTTTTTCTTTAGCAAAGTAGACATTTAGCAAAGCTCCATCAAATGGGCCTCTTAAAACCTCAAGCTTCCTTTAGGAGATTTCCTTTCTTTCCCTAATCTGCCTTCGCACTTTCGCCAGCCTCGCCAAGACTAGTGGAGGAAGAGAGATTTATGAATACAGGTATAAATGGTGCTCCTTTAATAAAGGATTTTTTACTTCATGCAAGGGCTTGAACTTCTTCCAGCTCAAGCTACCTATATCCCATGGCAAGAAACTATGCCTCTCGCACTGCATCAGAGTCTTCGCACTTAGCATTTAATTTCTTTAAAATGAGTGTTTAATTATTGCAAGTGCTATTATACCATTAAATCAAATTGCACATATAAAAAGTGAATGTCTCCGATCTTACCAGCAGTGCGTGAATAAAGAAACAATCAATATACATTTATCCTATCATAAGCATTTAATGAAAGAAAGAATATTACGTAGAAGTAGACTAAGAAGGCTTGCCGTGATCACACCAATGTGCACTGCGAAAGTGAAAGCCCATTTCTCCCCGCTTTGACCAAAGGGAAAACCAATCAAACATAATTGAAAAAAGGAGATATCACACCAATGTGCACTCGGTGCGGGGTTATTTTTCCCGCTTTGGACTAGGCAGGTGAGGAAAACGACCCGAAATCAAGTGTAAGAAAGGAAATTGGCAGAAAAGGAAATTTATTTACTTCACACAACGGATCCGCTTTCACTGCGTGCAGAATGCATGTGCTTAAAATTAAATCACACTTGACAATGTAAACACAAATGATACGAAAATGGGAAATGTGGTAAATGTGCCTGGGCCAATCGGGCTCCTAGCCGACCAACACGTCTCCATTTTAAATAAAAATTCTACTCAAAGCACCTTTAATCACTCCCATCAACTCAAATACGTAAACGCAATTTGTGAAACATGAGTGCAGCAGCTCCCTATTAATTCGTCCAGGCAAGTACATACATTAATACATCGTCCAAGCTAGATTTCGGCGATAACAAAATACAACAACCTCTTACCGCTTCTCCGGGTTGTGTCTCTATTCTCCTCTCCGCTTTATCAAAAACTTCCCCTAGTCCTATTTACATTCTACATTATATAGATCTTTGGCCAAAGATATAAAATGAGATCATTCGACCGATTACGATGCACCCAAATGCATAATTTAGCTTTCCGCCTTCAAAATTAGATATTTTAGAAAACTAGCCGCCGCCAATCTCCAACTCTTTCTCCTTCAAAAATTCGGTGCCTTTGGATCGATCTTGTTGTCATGACTCGAAGCTACTCAAAATGAGGCTAGTGATCAAGGAGTGTCTCGGATCTCGTCGCAAAGGATTTGTTAGGAAAGCAAGCATTCCGTGCAAGATCCAATCCCCGCACTAGGATCGTTGTTCATGCGTAAGTACTCTAACTACCAAAATAAACATCGGAGATAGTTGGATAAGTTACAAAGAGTGATTAAAAGCAAGAAAATCATGTAATAAATAATTAATTGAAGGCTAAGTTGAATTAAAAATCATGGAAAAATAAAAGTTTATACAAAATATGTCACCGTGCTTGACCGGTGTAAGAAGAGGGCGCAGGAAGAGGTAAAGATTGCGTCACGATAAATGTGATCCAGTGGATATTGGTGGCCACCCGCCTATTCCACTTGGGGCACCATCGACTTCGCTTTTCGCCATGACAACTTTACTATTTTTAGCAAGCTTTTCTAGTCTTGAACTTACTGAGCCATTTTGAGGCCCTAAAATGACGTGCTTTTGGGAATCGTGGATCCAACGAATATCATTCTATTCTTAGAATGGATATTTGTGGTGAAAGTTGTATTCCTCGATAGTATATTTCTACTGATGTACCATGTGCGTCAAATGGGAGATAGTATGCCAAAGTTACGGCCCTGGGAAGTCGAAAACACCAATTTACCCAAACAGTGGCCCAGAAGCCTTTGGGCGCTTCATCTCCTAGGGTTAGGTTTTTTGGATGCTGGAGTTCTCCATTGTTTCTCAATAATAAATAGGCCCTCGAGCCTCATTGTAACTCGGCTCGTGTGGGCTGTAGCTCGCCACATCTCTCCTGAGATAGCTGCAATGCCGCCTGCGCTGGGTTTCCTTATTTCCATCTCCGCTTCAGCAAGAAAATCTCAGCTCTTTGATATTGTTAATGAAATGAAGTGTCGTTTCCGCCGCATCTCTCCGTATTTATGGCGATGTTTATCTCAAGTTGCGCTCCCCGCATAAATCCAGACAAGGTACCAGCGGCTACCGCTTTTTCTTGATCCTTCTTTGCATGTCCCCAACGCAGGAGCCCGTGGCATAAGGAGTTAGGGCTCGATCTCCGCGTGGAACTCGAGAAAGACCGCCCTCGCAAACCTCGACGGAGCCGCCCATGGGGGACGAAAAGAAAGATGAGGGAGTAGGATATCCTATCAAAATATTGCTCGAGGAGGCCCTCCAAAAACAAAGGAACGCGATGATGGATAACTTTGCTCGACTTTCTTCAACGGTCGCCCGACCTGCGCGGCGCATCCGCATCTAACGTACACCTCAGAGGCGCGACTCCTTTTTAAGGTACAAGTAAATTTTGACATTCCCATATTTGAGGGTCAAGTAGACGCGTATGTTGTAGATATATGGAGGAATATATTAGAACGATATTTATTTGTTCATGACTTTTCAGACCTGGAGAAGATTGTTTTTGCACTCCTCAAAGCTACCCCACATGTTAAGGACTCGGGTGGGAAACCTACTCGTGGAGAACAAGGACCCGTAGCAGTAACCCTCTTTCGTTCTCGCCGTACCAACTTGGAATTCTCTCGAGATGCCGTCAAGGAAAAGTACTATCCCCGTGGGGAGCTATGAGGACAAGTACATACAATGGACCACGCCGGCGACAACAAAGGGACCAAGAGATGTGCATGAGCTTCGACGGCAATCCATTCCATACCTTGCGCACAAAGTTGGGTATCAAAGATTCAGCAGAAACATCCGGTGCTAGCATCGCGCCCATCCGCACGTGTACATTCAGTGACGAAATGGAGTTCCTCGACTATCTCTCGCTCGTACGCGAATACCCAAGAGGCCGCCAAGATTGAGCATAAATTCAAAGCGTAGAAGCGAGACTTTGGATTTGCGAATCAAAAAGCAAGAGAAAGGTAAGCTTCCAAATCCACAAAACAAAGGATAGAGCCAAGGCATGGCGGCTAAAGAAAACCCTTCGCAGCCAAAAAGAAGGACACTCAAAAAGTGGTGTGAGTTCCATAAGAGCTCCACTCAAAACACAAGTGAGTGCTCGGCCAAGGAGTCACTAGTGGCCAAGATGAGGGCTTCTAAGTCGATGCGCGCTCCGACTTTGAAACCGAACTTGAAAAGGGGAATGAAAAAAGGGAAACCGATTATCGATGCGAGGCCCAACGCCACCGTTGCCACTACAAAGATCCTGCAGGAGGAACCGGAAGATCCCGTGAGGAGGAGGAACGTCTCTTCCACTCCCAGTATGTGGGTAAATGGCTCGCGTACGCTCATCAAGCCGACAATGGGAGCCAAAACTACCCATCACAAAGCAGCACATCGCGGAGAAGTTGGGCTTTCCGACTCACAACTCACCCACATACGTACACCATCGGTGGCTTCCACTCCATGGACAAGATCTCTCCGCGTTGGCCAAAGCCAGGCCGCCTTCCCTATAGCATTCAAGCCCTTCGCGGGATGAGGTACTACGTGACGTTGCTCCGATTGATGTTTCGATGTATCATCGTGACAACCATACTCTGTGGAAGCGTCATGCCAGTGTATCGCGACCTCAGTGCCGTTAGTTTCTACTTTGGGAAATGGGTTGTACAGATACCGTGAGGTACCACCTCCCGCCGCTATCTCTTTGGTTACCGCAAAACAATGCAGTAAGCTCAGCTTTCTCCAAACCAGGAAATTCGCCTTTCCGGTGATCCGCCGCGGAAAGAAGAAGATCGCGCTCACGACCACCCGCACGCGGCTCCTCTCGCATCGACAACAACAAATGGATAAGGCTGTCGGAGGAGCACGGGGACATCTTCAGCTCACCCATAGTTCCTCTCGCACCGTCGGTCGGGGCCGTTACCCGACGGGATCCTCGACCCGCTGTGTGCACCGCTACCCACGGACCGATCTGTCTGTGCTCGTTCGGAGAATGATGAAATCAAGAGGTAGATTCAGAGTCAAGGTGCAGAAAGGTCACATCAGTACCAAGTTCATCGCCCTAAGGGAGCCCGATCGTGTTGGTACAAAGCTAGGCTACGTGGACGTGGAGACTCTATATCGACCACCCGTGCACCGAACAAGATCACCGTCCGGAATAGGCACCCAATTCCACCTGACTGATGAACCTTTCTAGCACCAACTCAAAGGTGCAAAAATATTTCCAAGCAAGATCGAACATTGAAGTCCGGGTATCACTGTGCACCACGAACCCTCTCGATGTGTGGGAAGACTCCGCCTTCAAAGCCAAGGAAGGCCTTTTTCGAATGCCGGGTCATGCCTTTCGGGTTGACGAATTCTTCCGGCTAACCTTCATGAGGATGGATGGATTGACATCTTGCGGCCATTCATCGAATCATTTGTAGTGGTGTACTTGGATGACATTCTCGATCTTCAACCGGACTTTTCGAAGAGAACCTTCACCACATTCAACAATTCCTCCAAACACCGCGGCAACAAAATTTGTGTGCCAATTTCCGAGAAGTGCACGTTTGGCATGACCCAAAGTTCAATATCCGGGATACATTATTGATGAAAAGGTGCATGTGGATCTAGCCAAGATCCAAGTCATTCGGATTGGCCACCCTCAACGTCCATGACGGCTACGCGAGCGCTGTCGAAGCGGGTCTTCCTAATTTCTCTACCGTAGATTCGTGTTGGGATTCTCTCATATCACTCGGCTGAGTCAAGTCACCAAGGGAGGAGCGAGAGAAAATTATTTTGGCCTAACCTCAACGTAGGCAAGTTTCGCAGCATTTGAAAAATCACCTCCGCTCTGCCCTGCTCACATTACTGCACTCTGCAACAACCATTTGAGATCAAGTACAGTATGCCTACGACTATGCTATTGGGGAAATTCTTACTCAACAGGGACATCCAAGCGCATATCACAGCGGAGACATCGCACCGACATAGTTCGCAAGTATCCCACTTATGACAAATAAATGTATTCCATTGTGAAAGCTTGTCAACAATGGAAGCATTACATTTTGGGGAAGGAACACACAATCCACACAAACCACCGGTCGGCAGTCATATAGACACAAGGGAAGTCGTAGTATCGACGTCACACGAAGTGGTCCACATATCTCAGTCAGCGCTCATTTGAATATCAAGCAGCCAAGAAGGCAGCATCAATAATGTTGCTGCATCGCCTCAACCGACCACCGATCATGGCACTCACCACCGTGCCTCTAACTCTTGTGGGCATGAGACTTTCGTGATCCGACTCGCTTTCTCTATGAGAGTGACCCAGCATTCGGGCCAAACTTACAAGGCACTTCCCTTTGTATGCAAGTTCCAAAATTTTCACCTCCAAGATGCGTCTCTTTATGTCACCTCCGGGACTACCTTTGTGTTTTCCTTCAAGCTGAGATATGTGCCAAGATGATATGGGAGCACACTCAAGCGCCGATTCATCGCATTTCAGAAATGGTCAAGAAAACAAAGTAGCATCCCGAAGAAGTATTTCTATCGGTCGAACCTTGGAAAAGGATGCTCGCAGAAGCACATCGATCTTGCACCGCTTATGTCAGCTGCCAAACCGACCATCAAGAAGCAAGGCCTATATACTCGCTACCTACCCCTGTTAGCTTCCGCCTCGAATCCATCTCCACGGATTACATGTTGGGCTCCGCTCTCTCGCTGCAAAGAAACGATCTGGTGAAAGCAGGTCAGCCAGGCATGTGTACTCGAAGATGGCCACGATGGCGGCCTTCCGCAAGAAGAATATCGTCAGCCAGTAAGCCATCGCTCCAAACTCTTCTTTGAACGCGTGTGCGGCGCACTGATCCCGCTGCCTATCATATCGATCGGGATAGTAGGTTCCTCAAAGACAGTTTCTTGGTCCACCTCCGGTCAATGTTGGATACCAAGCTCACCAAGTCCACAAACGCCTTTCCATCCCAAACAAGTATGAGCACGTAAGAGGTCGGCTCACATAATGCTTCAGTACACATTCGCACATGTACAATTCAAAGCATCCACGCACATGGGACGAGGAAGCCTCATATGTGCCTACATAGTTATAATCGGCTCTCCACAGCTCCACCGCCATAGCCCCTTTCTGTGATGGCTTGATTCCAAACCACTATGTCCTATCGACGTAGCCATACCATTTGCATCATGCTTCGGTGCCGATTTAGCCGTTATGCCAACTAATCGGAAGTTGACAAAGCAAGTAGCTTTCCACGTCGAAGTGCATTCAACACATCCGCCATCAGGTTCATGATATATTGGACGTGAGCTCAACGCGCAAGTACAGGCGAACGCCATGATCAACACCCGGGTGCCACACAACTTCGTGTGGGTGACAAAGTACGCTACACTTTGCAGTACAGGAGCGCCTCACTCGGACCCCACCGCAGGCTTTCGCCCACTCCGATATGAGTCGTACACCATCATCAAGGCTATAGGTAAAAATGCATTCGAGCTCATTATTCCACCATTCCTTGGTCCGCACTCGGGCCCTCACCGGATCGCCTTCGTCCTTACTTCCCACCCCATCGACACCTTAGGCATTGCGGGTGGTACAACCACTACCACCATCGTAGTTAAACCCATATTGCATGGAACAAAGCCACCGCCGATTGTGGATCAAGTGGACGATGAAAATAAAGAGCACTGCCGCTCTAACATCCAACTAGTACCGGGTTGTCAAAGTTGGCCAAATCCCCGCACCTCAAGGCAAGTGGTTCACCGAGGACCAAGTTCACAGGCTTTCCTCATCTCATGGAAGAACTCAACGCACATGGACCATTGCTTCTTAAGGGGGAGGAATGATCCGTGTGGAGGCTGGTGGCCACCCGCCTATTCCACTTTTGGCCCCACCTATCGCTTCTTTCATTTTTTTCGCCGCACAACTTACTATTTTTAAAGCGACGCTTTTTCGGTCCCGAACTTCCAGCAGCCGTTTTGAGGCCCTAAATGACGCTTTTTGGGCAATTTCACGATCTGGCAAATATCATTATGTTTTTGAATGAATATTCGTGGCAAAAGTTGCATTCCTCGGATAGATCTTTCTAATGATGGACCATGCGTACAAACCGGAGATAAGAGATGCCAAAGTTACGGCCCTCGGGAAGTTGAAACACCAATTTACCCAAACTCAAAGTGCCCATAGTTTTGGTGTGCTTCATCTCCTAGGGTTAGGTTTTTTGGATGTGTTTAGAGTTCTCCATTGCTTTCTCACAATAGCCATGCTCCTCGAGCCTCATTGTAATTCTCGGGCCACAAGTCAGGTCGAGGGCCGCCACTATCTCTCCTCAAAGATAACACTTACCAGGCCCGAGCCAGTTTTATTTCCATTCCGTCCTCAGAAGTTAAATTTCAGCTCTCTTGATATTAATGAAATGAAGTGTCGTTTCTGCCACATCTCTGTGCTATCTATGGTTATATGTTTATTATAGCTGAAGTTCCCGTACAACTCGATCAAAATGCTATGATTTAGGAAGGGGGAAATGGCAAAAAAGAGAGCAAACTAGGCTAACACCACGTTCATCGTGGTTGACCATGTTGTTTATGGTTAATAATGGATGAACATGTTGACATCGTGTTTAACTATGGTTAAACATGATTAAAATGGTTCACCAACTAAATTATGTGTGGCCATGGTGACCATGGTTGATTATAGTTGAGTTTTGAGCATGGTTGACTATGGTTGAATCCTCGTTGACTTTATGTCGACAATGGTGAGTATGTTTGAGCACGGTGGAACTTATATGAAAATGGCTAACTATGGTCACATATGGTTTACCGATCGTGAACATGGTTGACATACTTAACTATGGTTTACCATAGTTAACTGAAGATAACTATAATTGACTAGCATTAACATTGAAATTGTAATATGCTATGGATGTTATTCATCACATTGTGATGCTAATTTTGTTCATCGCAATGCAATATTGATTTTTGTTTGTTACATTGTGACATTAGTAGTTATTTATCACAATGTGACATCAACTTTTGTTCATCACATGTGATGTCATATTTTTCTCATCACATTGTAGCATCAATTTTTATTTATCGCATTGTCACGAAGATTTTTTTCATCTTATCGTGACATTGAATTTAGTTTATCACATGCACTAATGACACTTTTAAGTTCAACACATTGTGATGTCTATTTTTTTCATTAGATCGTGACATTGATATTATTTATCACACTATAATGTCAAAATTTTTTCATCACATTGCAATGCTAATATTTCTAATTCACATTGCAAGTCAACTTTTGTTCACCATATTACAACATCAATTTCTTTAACCATTTTTGACCATATGTTCTGTACAATGGTTAACTATGGCCAACCATGGATTAATATGGGCATACATTGTTGATAGTGGGTGACTATAGATGAAAATGGTTGACCACGATTGTTAATGTTTAATTATAGATGAATATGGTTGAACATGGTTGTCAATGTTTAACTATAAATGAATATGGTATCTACCATTGTTAAGCGTTGCCATCGATGGTTTAAACATATTGTGTTAGTTTTAACTCGGTTGTTCCATGGCTGTTAATATTTAACTATAAATGAATATGGATAATCAATGTTAAGTGGGTTGACCATGGTTTAAACTTATTGAGCTGTATTTCCACAATGGTTGACTAACAAGAGTTGGCTTTGACCATTTTTCAACTTGTTTACCCATGCTTACTGCACATGTAAGTACATTAAGTGTATATGGGTGAGCACGAAAGATGATGGTTGATCGCGTTGAAACATGGTTGATTATGAATGACCATGGCTGGACCATTCCTCAATTTTTCTCGATCCATGGATGAACCTATTAATCATGGTGTATCAGAGCTCTCCATGGTGAGGATGTTTCGACCATGATTAACTATCGACAACCATGGTCGAATATGGGTGAACATCGTTGACCATGGTTGGGAATTTTTAATTATGGATCGGGTTAAAGTTTTTATCAACCTTGTAAAACCTAGTATGTCACTTATATTAATGTGGAACTATCAACCATTTTATTAATGTGGGTTTTAAATCCAAGTAAGCCTAACATAAGCTCAACCTAGTAAACCTCCGCAAACCTAATTCAACCTCACGTAAAAGCTATGTGAGCCTACTAGAACTCAGGTAAACTTAGTAAATGCATGTCATCCTATGTCAACCTAGTCACCTAAGTTAGCTACTAAACCTAGTAAACCTAGGTCAACCTAGTAAACTTAGCTCAACCTATTTTAAAACTATTTAAGCCTATTTCAACCTAGTAAACATAGGTAAAACATGTAAACCTAAATCAACTTAGTAAATCCAATATACTTAGGTCAACCTAGTAATAATCCTCGGTGAGAATCGAATAAACCTTGTAAACCTATGTCAAACTAGCGAACCTAATAAACCCACATCAACTCCAGTGAAACCTAATAAATCTAGGTCAACCTAGTAAACTTAACTCCAACCTACTGCAAAACTTAGATGAATCTAATCGGACTCACAAGTGTAGGTCAACAATTTCTAATTATGACAATGTTTGCTGCTCATCATGTTTTGATGTCAGTTTCTTATTTTTTAAATTGTAGCCTATTAAACCTAGCCTCAACCTAGTAAACCTAATAAACTCGCCAACCTAGTAAACCTAGGCCAACTTAATGAAGCTAGCTAAACCTATCAAACTAAGGTCAATCCCAGAAAATCTAAGTTGACCTAATAAACCTAGGTAAACCTACAAATGATAAACCCAAATCAACCTAATCAACCAATTGATAAGTTGAAATTAGAGATGAATTTTTTTAGCCTCTACGATTCCAAGATATTCATCAGGAGGCGAGAAAAAAACCATGAGCAAGGCATCGCTATTTTATGTGCTTACAATATTGCACGTACGAATAAAACGACAGTAGCCTATAATTTATTATCGAGAATAATTATAGTGTACTCATTTCGCCGAAGGCTTGTACGTAAAAACCACCTTCAGCAGATCTTCATGCGAGTAGCTAGGCCTCAGCATTCCTCGCGTGTCGCAGAAAACCCGCGATTCGGTGAAGAAGATACTCGATGTAGTATTTAATGATAATTTTCGGCTATGTAGAAAAGTTGTGTACGTAGTCTTTCAACCTCTCTTGAGCTTCCATCATCCCTCCTTCATTCATGACCTCAAGCCACTTATTTGCAAACTGCCGCTTAAGTCAGCCGCGCTTCGACCATCCCGACCACCATCACCGAATGCAAATTTCGACACGTGATCCATGGTTCATAAATAAGGGAGGTGCATATGACGTCCGCAATTTTTCCATCTAGATTCATAAAAATCAACCACATATAAATGTATAAGTAATCTTAGACTCGGGAATTACAAGTGTTTGATGTACATTCGGGAATGCCAGGATGTAAAAGTAAGTTCAATAATATTATTTTTTGTAATGTTAGATTTTCAAATATTTTCAAAATATGTATTTAAAATATAATAAAATACTTTTTAGGGCTGAATGTTATGCATGAACATCGTATACATTTGAACTTAACCATGATAAGGATGCCATGGAATGCTTTTCCTATGGACGTACCGTGTTATGTTTGGCATATTTTAAGTTAAGAACACCCATATTATATTTTGTTGAAAGGTTCATTAATGGATGAAAACATACTATCAAATCTCTCATACCCTTTCCTTTTCATAAAAACCGCAAACGATCCAGGGTATATCGATGGCAGGCATTCTCCGAAACATGTGCATATGCAGGTGTCGCAGTACGTGTTTTTCATGGTGGTGTATCGAGATATTTAATATTTTTGTATGTTATGTAGAGTGGGAATAGTTTCTAAGAGTACACCCGCATGGTATTGTCGAAATTTTTGAATAAACATAAACACAAAACATAGAAATGTGCTCTCCCTTTACAACACAGAATGTGATAATGCAAAAATAACATTCACACATTGCCGCATAGACAACGTAAAACACAGAGAGGAAAATATTTCTTTTCTATTCCATCACTCTCTCCAACATAAGGAAATTACATCAGATTTGTACAAAATGGTAGAAGCTAGATGTTATTCAATGCTTCGATGGACTCCGCACAACTAATCGTCCCTTTGTTGTCAAAGCCCACTTTTTCATTAACGACGCACAAAGTTGTGTTATTGTTTATTCACGAAATAGCTGCACAAGCGCATTTAGAACACAAAAAGGCGGCATCTCAAATATTATGCAAATGCAGCTCGTAAAAACACATCGGCATCCATCACCCCATCACAAATCACTTTATTGGCAATTCTGAAAATTCATCATTGCGCGATACAAAAACGAAAACCTCCATCTTGCGATGTTCTACTTTTGACGTGGCACATATCGCATCACAAACTTTAACAACAATAAATTGTGGGCACTTATTCAAGAAAACACAAAATTTTGTGATTGCGATGTGCAAGAGCACTATCACATTGCATCGCAAAACAAATAACTTGCAAAGTGCTCGACCTGCAAGACTCTGGAAACTTCTGCGAAGTGCACACACTACGGGCGGCGTAAAGCTTATGGTAAGTGTGAAATACAAAAATAGCGTGGATGTGCGGGAAATACAAAAGATTTCGACGTGGTTTGAGAAAAATGCGCAGAAGCAAGGTGGTCCCATCAATATCGCATTGGTGAAAACTTAACATATGGCAAAAAGCTTAAGAGTTAAAACATAAAAGTTGTGGGTTGCGCGCGCCGGAGGTAAGTAATGCGTGGGTAAGAATTAAACATAGAGTATGGGCTCTACTATATTTTTTCTCTTTGAACATCGCTTGAAAATGCCTCCGTCTCTCGGATCCGTGCTTCGTCCTTCCCCTCGCAATCAAAGATTTCAATGAGAGTGTGGGTCGCCGCCACTCTTTATTCATGGTGGTGGTTGGGAGTAATTTCCAACACTCCCCCTTAATCACAAATCTATTGCCATCATATCATTCCCGCACATTGTCGAGATACACAAAACTTCTCTACGTCCCAATGGCTTTGTGAGGATATCACGAGACTGTTCCTCCGACTCCGCAATGCGGTAAAACAATTTCACCATTGTTAACTAATTCCCTTATGAAATGGTATTTGGCATCAATATGCTTTGTTCTCTTGTGGAAAACAAAATTCTTTGAAAATGCAATTGTTGAGTTGTTATCACGAAAAAATTATGGTTCCTTTGTTTTGTTCATGACGTAGATCCCTCAACATCCTTCTCATCTAAACTGCTTGACATGATGTTGTTGTTGCTACTACATATTCATCTTCCGTTGTTGATAATGAAACTATTGGGTTGCTTCTTGGAAGCCCATGAAATGGCTCCCGATCCAAAATGAAAAACATACCCACGATGTGCTCTTTTACGTCATCAACACTTCTAGCCCAATCACCGTTAGTGTAACCAATCGACTTAAAATCATCAATTTTGGAGTATAGAACACCATATTCCTTTGTTCCATTTACAGACCTCAATTTTCTCTTGGTTTCTTGCCAATGTGTCGCCTTGGGTGTCTCCATGAATTTGGATATCAAGCTTATCGTATACATTATGTCAATCCTAGTTGCAATCAAATACATTAGATTGCTAACCATGCTTTTTGTACAATGTCGTGATTGACATTTTTGTTGCAATCTTCTTGCTCAACTTCAACCCCATGATAGTTGGAGTTGATGATGGCTTCGTCGTTATGCATATTGAACCTTTTTAAAAACTTCTTCAACATACTTTGTTTGGGAGATAAAAATCCCCCTTTTCATGTTCGCTTTACTTCTATTGCCAAATAATATCTTAACAAACCCAAGTCGGTCATTTCAAACTCAATTTTCATGATTGCTTTGAAATCGGCAATGAGAAAAACATCATTGCCTGCAAAAAATCAAATCATCTACATATAAAACAACAATAAGGATCTAACCATCATTTTTCTTTGATGTAGAGTGTGGGTTCACCATCACACTTTTCAAACACATTGTCCACCCGTGTAAGCAACAATCCTATTGTAGCATGCTCGTGGTGCTTGCTTCTTCCCATAAAGAGATTTTCGTAGCTTACACCTTGTGTTCTTGGCCTTCTATTTCATAGGCGAGGAGGTTGTTCAACCATCGGGGGAATTTTGAAGATACAATGGGCCTCCCAATGAAAAAATAAAATAATATGTTAAAAAAATGATATTTATGAATTCGCAATTCACTTTCTACACCACAATCATGCCAACCATAGTTAAATTCAATTCAAAAGTTGTACCAAAAATAAAATTAATAAAAAAATTGTATTGATGTGACTATAAATAAAAATAGGTTTTAAGAAAAAATCATTATCATTGAGCAAAATAATGCATTTTCCTTTGTACTTAAATAACTTAAAATAAAATATAAATATAAATTTATAAATTCTTAATTATATTATATGATATTAATTAAAATTTATATTATTTTAAGTGTATAATAACATGTAATTTATATACTATATAAAAATAATATAATATAATATAATATAATATAATAAATGTAGGGATATACATTGCTTCTTTGATAAATATGAAATGACAATAATATATTTTTATTCAAAAGAATGTGAAATGACATTTATTATGAGTACTTTACTTTGACTTTAAAAGTACTTAGGCGTTACCGTGGTTAACCATGAGTTTTCACCATTGAGAATGTGACAAGTAAGTACCTTTAGCTAAATGTTCACCTGAAGCCATTGAGGATGATGTCATCGTCAAATGTGATTGAGGATTCTCATAAAGTGAATTTTGATTGTACATTTTATTTAGGAGGCCCATTTAGACCTAAGAATTCCCCTAATGATACACCTCATCTTCGGCCTCCATTGAAATTTTGACTTCCACATCGATTTGATAAAATTTCCATTTTTGTTGTGCTGCTATAGACGACACTATCCGCAATGTCTACATCCTTGCAACTCGGTGCAAAGGTTTCGTCATAGTCTCTTCCTTGTCGCTACTTGTAGCCTTTGAGAACTAGCCTTGCTTTGTGCCTTTCTATCTTGCCTTCAATGTTTCTCTTGGTATTATAGACCCATTTCACTCCAATAACTTCTTTTCCTTGTGGGAGGTCCACTAACTCCCATGTGTCATTCTTTTCTATTGCTCCTATCTCTTCATTCATTGTTTCAATCCATTTCTCTTCTTTTACTGCATCTTCAAAATGGATTCGGTCATCAACATGATAAAATAATGCAAATAAAGAATTCAGACCAACATTATTATCAAGTTCTTCTTGCTCATAAATTTCACTTAAATTTCTGAATCTTGGTCTTCTTGTATTTGCTGAAGATGTGCTTGGAGTTTCACTTGAACTCAAGGGAGTTTCTGATCCCTGTGGTGTGCTTGGAGAAGCACTTCCTTGATTTCTCAATGATGTTCTATTGCTTGCTTGTGGTGTGCTCTGTTGAGCTTGTGTAGATGGAGGAGGAGCCACCGTTGAGGATTTACTTTTTGCAGTCAATTCCTCTTTATCTTCATGTGAAATACATGTCTTCACATTGATTGTCTTGTCTAAACTTCCATCCCAAGCTTCTTCATCTATGAACCGAACATCTCTGCTGATTATTACTTTCTTGGTTAATGGATTATAAATCTTGTAAGCCTTGGATTCATCACTATATCCAAGAAATATACATTTCTCCCCCCTTGTCGTCCAACTTCTTCCTTAACCGATCCGACATGTGCATATGCCACGCATCCAAACACTCTCATGTGAGTGACAAATTGCTTTGTTCCACTCCATTCTTCTTCTCGGGAACTCTGTTCATAACAATATTGGTTGGACATCTATTAAGAATATAAGTCGCACAAGAGAAAACTTATGCCCAATACTGATTTGGAAAATGCTTTGCCTTCAACATACTTCTTACCATGTCCATGGGGGTCCCATTCTTTCTTTACTGCCACACCATTTTGCTGAGGTGTATACCTTGTGGTAAATTTGCTTGTGTATTACATGCTCCCTACATAAACATAGGAAGTCATTGGAGATATATTCTCCACCTCTATCAATTCTCAACACTTTTAAGTAGTGTCCACTTTACTTCCCAACAAGAGCTTTGTAGTGGTAAAACTATTCAAACACTTCACTTTTATATTTTAGGAAATATACCCATGTCTTCCTTGTGTAATCATCTATAAATGTCAAGATATAATGACTCGCTACTAATGATGGCGTTTGCATTGGTCCACACAAATTTGAGTGGACAATCTCCAAAGGGTGCCTTTGCCCTTATACTCCTTCTCGCTAGAAAGGATTCTCTGTGTTGTTTGCCCAAGATGTAGCCTTCACATAGGTTGTTTGGTTTCTCTATGAGTGGTAATCCCTTTACCATGCCTTTTCTATGCAACAAGTTCAAACCTCCGAAATTGAGTCTTCGAAATCTCAAATGCCATAACAAGTTCTCATCTTTCACTTCTTCTTGAAATATTTCTTGTGTGACAAACTGCTACAACACCTCCTTCCTTCAATTTCGATCCGATCTTGAGAGGAAACATTCTATTGCTTGTCATATGCACTTTTGCAATGAGATGTCTACTTGGAGGTTTATCCATGATTGTGCACACATCATTCTTAAAAAACAAATTGTAGCCCTTTTGCACAAGCTATCCAATGATTATAAGGTTATATTTCAATCCAAGGATGTAATATACATATGGCATGAACTTCTTCTCTCCCTTCTTTGTCGGTATGTTTACTCTTCCTTTTCCCATGACAAAGACCTTGCTATCGGTCCCGTTGTCACTTCAGCATTTTAAAATCTCATCTAGATTGGAAAACATTGCTATGTTTCCAATCATATGGTTACTACACCTCTGAATCTAAGAACCATGCATCTTCTTGTTTTTTCTTGTTCTACATTACAGGGATAAAAACACGCTACCATGGTTCTAATTTTCTTTGTAAAATTTACACTTGGTTTACTACCCATGTCATTTTTCTTCTTTCTACATTCATTTGCATAATAACCATACTTTTTTTAATACCGACATTGGACTTGATATTTATCATACCTCTGTCCTTATGCTTGATCCGGCTTAAGCCTTGGCTTGGATTCCCGATTGCTTTGCGTCTTCCACTTGTGCTTGCAGGGGTTTCTTCTTCCACCTTTGTGTGGGCTTCTTCCTCTTCCTCGCAGTTTGATCTTCCTCGACCTCTACCTTTACCAAAATACATTTGTGTCTTAAATGCATGCTCCAATGATGAGTTTTTTTTCTATGTTCGGTATGTTCTCATAAGACATGAGTGATGCATGAAGCTCATCCACTCGAAAAACTCGTGAGAAATCCTTTGTCTCTTGTATGGCCACTACTATGGCATCAAACCTTCATGGTAGACTTCTTAAGACTTTCTCAACTATTCTCATTTATTTAAGTGTCTCTCCATTATTCTTGATGTGGGTAACCAACTCAGCACATGTGTAAATAATGAGTCTATGTTATCGAGACTCTTTCATACAAATAGTTTCAAAATCTCTTCTCAAAGCATTTGAAGTTTTGTTGTCTTCACCTTTTTCCATGGCTTGATAGGCTATATGGAGGGTATCCCATGCCTCCTTGGACATCGTTGTCTGCTGACATCATTGGGAAAATAATATCATGTACTCGCTTGGAAAAAATAGAAGATGGTTTTCGAGTCCTTCTTCTTATTTTCTCTTAACAAATCTCTTTGTGCTTGTGTCAAAGAATTATATGTCTGCTACATCTCGTCGGTTCTTGGAAACCATTTTCCACCATCTCCCAAATATCTTGGGAGGAGAAGAGGTCCTTCATTGTAATGGCCCAATAATCCCACCCTTTCCCATTGAACTCGTGGTAATTTGTGGATTTTTTAGGCTTGTGCCTATTGCCGCCATCTTGACCGTGCAAACACAAACTTTCTCACTTTGTAAAAACTTTCTCACTAGTGGAGTACTTCTTTGATTCTATAAACAATCCATCTTACAACTCTTTCTCAAGAAAAGAGCCAACTTGTGCTTCTTTCAAAGGAGAGCCTTAGACCTACTCTTATACTATGTCGAAATTTATGAATAAACATAAACACAACAAAGGAATGCGTTCTTTACAACACTGTAGAATGCTATAATGAAAAACATTCACGTACGTACGTACGAAAGATAAAACATATGAGATGAACAAATCTTATTTTCTATTCCATAACTCTCTCCAACATATGGAAATTGCATTTGATTTATACAAAATGGTCGAAGCCTAAGCAACTAAATCGTATTCACTCCTTTGATGGACGAGTAACAACCAATCGTCCCTTTTCTTTCAAAGCCCATTTCTTTCATTAACGGCGCTATCAGCAGTCATGTCGTTGTTTATACACTAAATAGCATACAAGCGTGTTCATAACAAAAAAGGGTGGATCTCAAATATTATGCAATGTGGTTCAGAAAACACATTGCATCCATCGCCCCATCGCAAATCACTCTCACCTATGGATTCTCACTTTTATCATTACGCAATACAAAACAAACCTTTAAATTTTACGATGTGCGATTGTGACGTGGCACGATATCGCATCAAAACTTAGCTAACAATTAACTTGCAGGGTAGCTTATTTGGGAACACACAAAATTTATGACGATTGCGACAGCGGTAGCTATCGCGATCACATCGCAAAAAATAACTCGCGCGCGACTTGAAGGTAAGACTCGAAACTTGCGAAGCGCGCACTGCAGTGGCCGAAAGCTTATGGTAAGTGCAAAATACAAAGGCAAAGGGATAAGCGGAAATACAAAATATTGCGGTGGTTTCCATTAGGAAAATTTCTGAGGTCTAAAATGGGCTTCCTAAGGAAATAATAAAATAGTAGCTAAACCAAATAAAAATAATATTTATGAATTTGCAATTCGCTTTTGCACCACAATCCATGTAATCATAGTTAAATTCAATTCAAAAGTTGTACTAAAATAAAATTAATAAAAAAATTGTATTGACGTGATCGTAGAATAAAAATAGCGTAGTCTACCGAGGCCGCGTTTTTGACCTGCGAATCCCAGTATCCATTTGCAAACATCCGCAAAGATTTGCCCGTAAACTTGTTTACAAGCTATTAAACATTAGTATTTTGAGTGCCCAAGGGGTTTTTGATAGTGTTGAATCCATTTCCACAATCAAAAATGGATCCCAAGCACCGCAACCACCCGATTTTTAAAAAATTTAGTTGACTCGATTCTGACAGCATTTCTCCGTCGTCCGGCCAAAAACGCGGCTCGATAGACAACTCCAATAAAAATGAGCTTTTCGAAGAAAAAGTCAATATCATTGAATAACTAGTGCATTTGTCCTTTGTACTATAAATAACTTAAAAATTTAAAATATAAATATAAATTTATAAATTTCTTAATATAATATATGTTATTAATTAAAATTTATATTATTTAAATTGTATAATAACATATAATTAATATAATTATATAAATATAATATTATGGATATGCATTGTTTCTTTTAATAAATATGAAATGAAAATAATATATTTTTATTCAAAAAGTGTGAAATGACATTTATTATAAGTACTTTACTTTGACTTTAAAAGTATTAAGAGCACTACCATGGTTAACCATGAGTTTTTATCTACCATTGAGAATGTGACAAATACTTTTAACTCAATCAATGTCACCTCAACTATTAGGGATGATGTCATCTCCTAAAATGTGATTGGTTCTCATAAAGTGAATTTTGATTGTACATTTTTCTTTTAGGAGGCCCATTCTTAGGCCTCAAAAGAATGGAAAATGTAGTAAAGGTAAGTGGGTCTTGACGATAGGTCGCACTCGATTAAAACTTAACATATGGCGAAAGGCTTGAGAGTTAAAACATAAAAATTTTGCAGGTGGTCGCTCACGGCAAAAAAGTAAGTAATGGGTAAGACTTAAACACATGTGAGTATGGGCTCTCGCTCTATTTTTCTCAACATTGCGTGAAAATGCCTCTCGGCTCTTGGATCTCGTGCTTCGTTTCTTCCTCGCTAATTAAAAATTTATGACGTGTAGCCGTCCACTCCTTTATTCATGGTGGTGGTTGTGAGTTATTTCCAATATGACGAAATACCAATATTTGATATCTCGTTTCGCGCTTTGTACTGCTTCGTTGAAAATGATAATGGCCACTAGTGTTTTAACTAGCAATTACTTAACGTTGCCATTTTTTGAGAATTTTCGCGCTTTATTTTCGCATCTCTCAAAAACTTACTTTTACATACAATTTAATTTTTATGTTACATCACAATAATGTACAATTGAGTTTTATGTATATCACATTTCAAAAAAATTCACTTCCGTTTTAGTACTCCGTTTATATTTTGAGTGTAATCATTGTAAAAAATGATTTGGTGCGATGCATTTGCCCCAAGTAATTGAGTTTTATGTATATCACATTTCAAAAGTCCACTTCCGTTAATACCCGTTTATATTTGAGTGTAATCATTGTAAAAAATGATTTGGTGTGATGCATTTGCCCTTTGGAAATTGTGACTTGTGTTAGAGAAATAATATTTATTGAGATGTGTTGAACACGTTTAAAACAAAAATGTTTTATTTAACTTAATTCATTATATAAATTAAATAGTTGAAATATCAACCTCATTTATAAAATTAATTTATTTTAAATTAACTCAAATTATACTCTTTATTTTAAATTATAGAATTTTTTAATCAATAAATAATATTTTTTAAAATATTATAGATAAATATAATGGGTTATTAATATTATATACTCAAAAAACTATAACTCATATTTATATGACATTTTCTTTTATAGAAATGGCATAATTATTTATAAGATAAATCTCAAAGCTTTTGATCTATGATTACTATCAAGAATTTTCTAAAATATTTTTTGGAGGTTGCAACTTAATAAATTGTTTCTAGTATTTTAAATATTTCCTTTTTAGTTTAATGACTTTAATAGTCCTCTATAACATTTATTCAACGTAAATACTTAGCAAACAAACTAAATTAGAGGAAAGAATAGTAAAATAATCATACATTTCAATGTTATGCCATTGAAAATGTAAATTTTGCTTTGGATTGTGTTGCGGAGGTAACACACTTATAGTATATTTTTTTCCTTCAACTTCAATTTAACAAGTAATCATCTTAGTAGTGGTTTTTTCTCTTGCATAACATTTAGTTTTTAGAGTATATTATTTATAAATGATGCAATAAAGACCGGATATTTTATCTTAGAATCTCTAATGTTGGACATTTCCGTTGAGCTCTCCCCATGTGTTTCAGTGACATGGACTAACAACCTAAAATCCTAAATTTCGTAATTATATGCAAGAGACTAATGCCCACGATTTTTGGTTTAAGCATAATTGTGACTCCAACAAGTGAAATCAAAGCAACAAGCCTTGAGTTTGAAAATGTCTCACTCTAGCTCATGTTGAGATTGTTGGACTTTTTGGCTTGAGCGCTCTCAAGGTGTCTCGCAACATGGAATAAATGCCTCTCGTGGATCCTAATGCTACAGATTGTAGCGGAAAGAGATAATGCCTAAGATTTTTTTCTAATCTGGGCGTATTCGTGTTTTTCGACACTTAAAAATTGTTCACATTTTTATTTTTCGTAAACTACAACATTTTTTATTTTTTTTGTGTGTGAGATTCTACTTTTTTCTCACAAATTATCTTTCTTGCACAAGCAAAAATTTGCAAAGAAACTTTACATATTCCTCCATGATGTGACATATCACAAGACGAAGAATTGTGTCATGATGTGATTTTCATGTAGAAGATATTTTTTTTAAGGATGCATCATGTATTATGTTTAAAATATATTTTTCACAATGCAAGATATCGAACTTTCACAGGTATTTTTGTTGCGACGTGTTATATTCCTCATAAAATTTCTCTCTATGCTACATAATGCATTGTTTCAAATTTGACTTTGTCGTGATAGTGGAAGACCAATTTTTTTTATAATGTCATATTTCATATTGCCCAAAACTTGCATCCTCTCAGCGTAAGGATATCTTCCTATGAAACGACACATCTCTTAAAATATTATTGTCAAAACTATTGCTTTTGTGTATTGCAAGTAGTTTTCACTTTCATGCAATAGATCACATGGAAAACAATATTTATTATAGTGCTGATCATATCAAATCCAATGGTTTATTTTAGTGTGACAAAAAGGATGTTTTCAAGCATAAAAGAGATATTTCCATGATGAAAAATATCTAAAAGAAATTGATCTTTGCTTACTATGTAATGTATCAAACCTCCATCTATTTCTTTGTCATGAGATGTCACTTTCACCAAAATCTCTTATATGACATGACACATTTCTACAAATGTACATTTCACAACAAAGGTGTGTTGAGAAATATATGGAATCATATTTCTCTCAGACCTCGACATTTACTCGCAGGAATATTATTATATACATATTAGTTATTATTTTACTTACTTATACTCTTCTTTCATCAAAAATAAATGGAAAAACAAAAAAATTAGAAGGAACACAAATGATGTAGCCACTGCACTAGGGAAAAACCCTTAAGTAGGAAAAAACCCATTCAAGAACTCTTCCTTCAAAGAGAGATTCAAATCACATTGAAAAATCAGACTCAAAACCATTGATACCTAGCACTCAAGGACACCTTCGATCCATCAAGTGAACCTTGCTCCTAAGTGACACATCATGCTTTGGTTTTGCAATCATATCATACTTTAGTTATGTAGTCTTTCAAGCTTCAATTTTGTATTCATGTTATACTTTGTTCATGAAGTCTTCTTATCCTTCAATCATGTATTCATGCGATATTTCGATCTTGCAGACCTTTATCACGAAACTTTTGTCCGCAATAAATTAGTACCTCGGTCCTTCATTACCCCGATCTTGTAGATAATTTGAATCCTCCTAATTTTTTGTCCTCTGAAATATGCTTTGAAATTTTTTCACTTCTCATTTGAGTGCAGCTTCACATGGGTATTTATAGTTTTTTCCCGACCGTAAATGAAGTGGACATGAATGATTTGGAGAAGCCCACTTCGTTATAAGATCACTTGAGGTCAACTTGCAAGGTGACTTCATGGAGGAGATTTTTAACATGACAAAATATATTTTTATCTTTGACACTCGAACCCAAGAAGGGTTTTCTTTACTACACAAATTTGATTTTGACTTTAAAAAAATCCTATAGCACTCAATGGGTGCTTTTACCTAGTGACCATTGACACAAGCATGAAACCCATGCTTTAATAAGTTTCAATTTATTTAACAATAAAATTTTGATGTGAAAAATACAATAAATACAATTATGAAGAGTGACACTACTTACATTATTCAATACTCCCTCTTAACTAGGGATTTATTCATAATTACATATATGGAGGTATATGTAAGATCTAAAAATGATATTAACTACAATGATTTCTAGCACACTTAGTGCTACAAGACTAGATGGCGACCAGGTGTGCATATTTGGGTGGGACAACAGGGACTCAAGCTTTATCCAACTCTCAGGTACCATGATTATTTTAAGCTCTCACCACTAACCTAGGGATCTAGGTGCACATCCAAGGTAGGAGTTCCATGACCAATGCCACCCTCCCTCTTTAGATCTATGATCAACACATAGACCAGCCAGCATGTCCTACCAAGCATCTTTCCATAATATTCTTCATCTCTCCTAATTGACTAAATTAGATATATCCACCAAACAAGCATGCTTAAAATGTTCAACCTTTTATGGAGACATCCCGCACAATCACAACCCAATTCAAAGCAATAAAATTTAAAATGTACATATACAAGTAAACAAAAACCTTAGGTCCTCCTGCTGTTTTGATGTTGCTTACATCATCATCAAGTTATCAAATACATATTTTCAAAAAAATCTTCTTTCACTTCTACTTAACATCACCGCATCACCACTCCTGCATTCTCTAGTCTTCAAAAATCATAATCATTCCTATATGTAGTAATTTTATTTATTTTATTTCATTACTTGCAGGTATTTATAATTATTGTTAATAATATGCCCTCCTCTCAATTGGGGAGATATACTCCTTTCTCTTCTATCAGATCCCTCTTAACTCTAGGTATATCAACAACTTCCTTCTTATAACATCGATGAAAAATTTCAAGGCATTCAGAATTTCCACAATCACTTCATCAAGCTCATCTTTAATTATGAATATTCTTTCAAAATCCCGAAGATTATGTACCTACAAAACTTCAACAACGAGTGCAACCAAGTACAAGTATATAGAAGCACGAAGTCAACTATATCATGTCATCATAATGGAAGCATAAAAAAACATTCAAGCTTTAGACATCAATTTCCTAAATCTAGTTAGGATCATAAATCACAAGAGACATATCCTATTATATCCTAGAGCTCTAACTTACTTCTAGGGTTGTGTCATAAAACCTAGACTTCATGTCCTTTTGAGATATTTCAACAATTCAACAATAATATTATACAGACTTTAGAGTTTCATCAATATGCATTTAGGACTTCACAACTAAACTTTACTAGTGGTTTTCTGTCATATGCCCTAAATATATCAATAATCAAGTTAACATACTAACATATGCACATCTAAGGTTTCCTATACTATAGAAAATCACACTCACCACTTACCGAGGTAAAAGCTTTATAAAAATGCATCAAAGTTAGATATAAAAACAATTTTGCATCAAGCTAGGGTTTCAATTGAGCGAAAGAATACATTACCTAGGGTTTCATTCCTAGGCTTTAATTTTAGCTAATACAAGGCTCTTTCTCATAAACCCCACCTCACTAATCCCTTAAAAATATAGGATTTCACTTTATAAACCTGGATATTAACAACGAAACTAACTAATCACAACCTTAAAGATCAATTGTTTCAGCATTATAGTAGTAAACCCGAGAAAGACTTTAGGATTTTCGCATCATAACAATATCAAAACCCTAAATATCACGACAACCTCTAAGAGAGACTAGTGGTTCAACATTTATGGTTTACAGGTCCTAAGCTAAAGGATAGAATTGTATTATACAATCCCTAGCAAACTAGGGTTTCATCAACATATTCTGTCGCCTTGAAATTTTCATTAACTCTCCATTTACATTTTCACTTATATTTCCATATTACCTCCTTCACTCCACTCCCTTCTATTACATTATACTTACCTTTACCATTACCACTATTGGGTTACGATTTATGTTTTTCCAAGCAACTTTATTAATTCTTAGTACTTTTAAGTGAATTTGTGGTTAAAAATAGAAAATAATGTACATATGCTTATACCTAACAAGGGGATGAGATTGTTGCCACATGCAAAGTCAAAAGGAAAGCTTCTAAAAGACCCTTTATGTGGCCTCTCAAAACCAAATTCGAATTTGAGTGGAGAAGATCATGGGATCATGAGGATATGTGTCTCATTTCCTTTTGTATCGCAACTCCTAAGAAGATATGTGTCTCATTTCCTATTTGTATTGAAACTCTAAAATACATGTGACACTACTCATTTCCTATTTTGACTTGTAATCCTCTGCCAGCATAGAGGGAGAGATTCATGTAATCTCAATAATGAGATAAATTTTCATATTTTTGTATAAATAGGAGAAGTTTTTTCCTATCAAGATATGCGAAAATTAGTAGAAGAAGAGAAAGAAAGAATTATAGAATGTTTTGTAACAAGGTTTGAGAGATGGAATGGGATGTAGAGTTGTGAGTTTATCAATAAAGAAAGTTCTTCTATTATTTACGTTTTAGAATGTGAAATTTTGCAAGTTGAATGCTATTGGACAATGGAAGGGCATCAACCACGTGCATCCATTTATAAATTTGTAAGATTAATTAGTTTGTTTTACATGGATTCATGCAAATAGTTTAGTTTTCCATTGCAATTGTTAATTTTATTTTCAAATGTAGATTTAATCTCACTATGTAATGTTTATGTTTCCTAATTAAGCCTCTCAAGAAAGTAGCGTTTTATCTATTTTCCAAAATTGGATGGCTTTGGAGCAATAAGAATTCACAATTATCTAGTTTTCTTTATTGTTCCTACCTTTTCATTTTCATTAAATAGAGTTTGGTAATTACCGTGTTAATAAAGATGCCTATGAAAGACATTTCTCATTATGATCAATTCTAGCATTTAAAGTGGCAGAGCAACATCTCACATGTGCATTAGTTGAATTCATCTTTCTCTTTTGTCATTTGCTTGCCAAGGACTAAAGGCATAATTGATTTCTCCAAAGGCATCTCAAGAGGTTAAAATACTTTCACATTTGGAATGTGGCCGACAAGCTCAATCATACATTTGTAGTTGATTTTAGCTAGATCTTACATGCTTTTTACTTTTTCAAGATCCTCACTTAATTGCAAACAACAATCTTCCTAAAAACCACTCTCTCTCACAAGGAACTAATCAATCGAACAGATTACACAGGGATGTGTTGGAATGATTAATTGTAATGCAATTTTCGAGTTATTCATTTACGTAGTTTTCCTTGTTCTCTCTACTTCAAATTGCATGGTAATTAGCTTACCTCAAACATTACTTCAAGAAGGTCACCCTTCACAAATTGAATAATTGGAGTATGCTAAACACAACTTAGATATTTTCATCTGCATTCCATGTTTTCCATTCTAGACCTTTATAGTACTAAAGTACAAGAAGCATCAAATTTCTATCTCAAATATGGTCACACGAATGCACACCGAATGTTGAGATAACCTAGCTGTGCAATAGTTGAATTATTTTTTTGCTTTCATTTAAGATAGGCATTGCACTCCTCAATCTCGGCTTTAGAAATAGATCCATGGATTAGGATTAATAAACAGATTAGACAGTGTGCTTTGATTTTCCAAATCCAGTCTCTAAACTAGCTCGCTTTTGGTTTGATTTTATGAAAATTAGATTAGTTTTAGTACACTTCCTTTTCTTCCTTCTAAAATAAATTTAGATTCACATAAGTCTTTCCATAGCTTTAGATTAACCATATTTAGATCTTCAAGAACAAAAACCCTCCTAAAAACAACATAAAACACAAAACAACAAAGTAAGGAATAAGTGTCTTAAACGCATATAGTGCACCACACTTCATCGCATGACTAGCACCGGTCAATACTCCATGTTAGCAATATAAGTACACTAAATTGACTAAACATTTTGGTGTTCTTTCCAGGGAAGGTGATAATTAGGAGACCTTTATTTCTTACACCTAATAAAAATTGCAAATGTGATCTGAGAGGACTCAGAGGAATATATATATATATATATATATATATATATATATATATTATTTTCAAAATAATAAAATGTTCTCATCATTTCATTCTGATTTAATTTTACAATACAACTTTAAAATAAAAAAATAAAAATGATGAAAATTTTTAATTTCAAATAAATAGTTTTGTTCAATGAAATCTATATGTATATTTTTTAATTTTTTGAAAATATAACATGTATAATTTTATTAACAAATCAATTATAATAAATAAATTGATTGAAATTTTTCGCATTTCACAAATTGTTTTGTTTAATGAACTATATATATATAAATTTTTAAAAATATAACATGTATATTTTCTATTTTACTCAATAAACAAACTAAATGTAAACAAAAATCAACGATGCTGCCATGGCCTTTGAAAACCTTTGAACAATAAAACAATAGCCAAAGAGGCCCACACATATGCATGAGAGCTAGCATTTCGCTTTTGCCTTGTGCATATGCAAGCAGTGCCTCCAAGCCAATAAACTCTCCAACCATGCAAACCATTGAATATGCAAAGGCCACTCATGCCACAACTCAGCCAAGTCTCCAAGCTCTCCAACGCACATATCAAGCAACAACTCCTTCAAGAAAACAACTCCGCAAAAAAAGACAAGACCAAATTTCACTACATGACCCGCGTTTACAATTAAAAATAATATGAAGAATTTTGGTGAGTGAGTTTGAATTGAATATCTTTGCCGGATCAAATTCATGAAACAATTGTCAAATTATTTGGAGCTTTCAAAACCCGCAAATCAGTAAATCAAACCACTTTGGCACACTTTTATATTCAAGGCAAGCAGTGCTGATTTACGTAAAATGAAATTGCCGTAAATGCATAATCGTTAAAAACACCCGATTTTAAAACACATTTTCCGAGAAAACCGAGGCGAACTAGAAAAAAATAAAACATGGTGTTTTTTCGGGAATGGGGTGAGTTAGGTAAAAATCATAACAATTTTCGGAAATTCACCGCCATTTTGGAGAAATTAAAGGTTCTTCGGAGCCTTTAATTTGTAGTGTGAACGAGAGAAAAACGTAATGCACATATGCTGATGCATCGACGAAATTCGACTCTTGAGAAATAATCAAAGATCTCGATTTCAAGACCAATCAGCATGAATGTGGTAGAATTCATTTTGTGGTGGCACCATGATGGGTGTGAAAAATGGATTATTTGAGGCAAAGACACTATCACATTTGCATCAAATGCAAGTTGTATAAATTCGGAAGGATCATCCGCCTCCATCTCCTTCATATAGTTAGGAAGTTGACTTTAGAAATTTCAAGCTTTTTATTTTTATCTTGTATGAATGAGGCATTGGCATGACTTTGTTTCAAAAATATTCATAAAGATGATTATTTCATCCATGCTTTATTTCATTAAAATATATATACATATATTTTTTATTCATAATTTCTTTCTTCATAATGGCTTGACAGAAAACAACTGGAGATGATTTGTTTAGATGATTTCTCGAACATTTGGCATCAATATTGTTAATGTGTAGTTTTCTATGAAGTTTTAACTGGCAGGATACAAATAATCTTTGTGATGCCAATTTTTTTTACCGTAGCACAAGGCATGAAGTCATCCGACAATCGTGGAGTCGAATTATTTTTCATAATTATTCTTTAAAAATAGATCGTTATTGATATCATGAATTGGACCGAATATAAAACTTTTTTATTTACCTTACCAGGCTTTCACTTGACATTTAATTTTTTCATAAGAATAAGAAAGAAATTAGCTACTTATTTTTTAACACACTTATGTTCTTTATGCCAAGTTTTTTTTGCGGGTTTAGGATGATTGAATGATCAACAAGAAGATTAAATTGTGATGACAATCGGGTCTTCAAAATACAAATATCATGAGAAACATAAGAACAAGTCCATGTCCATATTCATTAAATACCATTACTCTTCCACCCTCTTTGAATTATAAATCCAACCAAGAACTTCAAATCAAGCCACAATTATTTTCCTAGCAAGAGTCAGCTTGTTCATTTTCCTTCATTCACATGTACTAACTTTCTATTACTTTTTATCTACTCCACAAATAAAATCAAGAAACTCACCTACATGCTTTTTTCCCATTGTCATTTTCCATTTTCCTCTTTCCTATCCTTTTCATTTTGCAAATAAACCTTGCTTCAATGCAAATTATTGAGTCCATAGCCTTTTGAGTCTAAGTTCCTTACAGTTAAAACACCTTGAGGCTTGCGTGCCTTAACAATGGCAAGCCTTCTTTAGCTGACGGACAATGGGAAACAGCATTAATGTTCTCTCAGCTCCATTCTCGACGGTACTCCACAACAACAAAAATTATCCAGTACCTATGCCACATGCTTGAGCACCTCGACTCTCATTGTCATCAATAGTGGGATTTCTCATGTTGATTAGTGGCATCCATTAATGGCCACTAAGTCAACAATTTCCCGCTACAGGCTCGACATCAGTAACATCTATTCACATAGCATGAATTGTGTCAATGAGTTTTCGAAGACATGAAGACTATCATTTTCAGCATTTTGGAGCAATGAAGAAAATATGCGCCAATCGAATCACATGACACGCAGAAATTAGATAACAAATCGGCAGAATCAGTATGGCACTTACATAATCAAATGACAAAGAAAGTAGAATCAAAGACTCATTCCACAACAAATTCAATAGTTTTAGTAGAAGCCATAAAAATACATCTTTACTCTTTTCTCCATAACTTATACAACCACTCTTCGAAGAAGATTATGATCAAAATTCTTGCGGCCACCACACATGCACTTTCATCCATTTTCAAATGTTAAGTTAAGGTACGTCATTTTCTAACTTTTTACCATAGAATTCCTCGAAAGCTAGAATGATAATTTTTGGACATTTATCTTCCTCATTTCATAAAATTTCCAATACCATCACATAAAGGTGGAATACATTCATATCTATACTTTTTCCATGTTCATATCACATTCCGAAAACCCACATACTTCCAAAAGATATTAACTATTACATTATTATTAATGGAGCATACAAATGGCTTTTCAAAAGTACTCATGATACTTGATAATTGGATGCACAATCATGGTTGTTACACAACACCAACCATGATGCAATCCAATAAAAGCATATACTTTGCATAAAAATCAAATTACCATTATGCAAAGTATTCAAAAGGTCAAATTGAATGCAACAACAAAAAATGGTTGTAACACAAGAACCAACCATGTTGCAATTCAAGTAAAACACTTGGCAGAAGCATGGAGTTATCAAATGATATCACACAAAAGTTAAGTCAAAGCTCAAGGATAAAAAAATCAATGTAATAGATCGCATGAGGACATGCAATAGCTTTCCAAATTTTGGGAGGTATGTTGGGCCTTGAATTTTCTTTCACTCTCCATTACATTTTCACTTATATTTCCATATTACCACCTTCACTCCACCTCTCCATTTCATTACATTTACCTTACCATTACCACTCATTGGGTTATATTTATGTTTTTCCAAACTTTATTAATTCTTAGCATTTTTAAGTGAATGTGGTTAAAAATTAGAAAATAATGTGCATATGCTTATACCTAACAAGTGGGATGAGATTAAGTTGCCATGTGTAGGTCAAAAGGAAGCTTCTAAAAGACCTTTATGTGGCCTCCCAAAACCAAGTTCGAATTTGAGTGGGGAAGATCAAGGGATCAAGGAGGATATCTCTGTCTCATTTCCTTTTTGTATTGAAATTCTAGTGAAGATATGTGTCACATTTCCTATTTGTATTGAAACTCTAAAAGACATGTGTCTTAGTCATTTCCTATTTTGATTGTAACTCCTAGAGATAGAGTGGAGAGATTCATGGACTCTCATTAATGAGATAACTTCTCATATTTTTGTATAAATAAGAGAAGCTTTCTCCTATCAAGATATGTGAAAAATAGGAGAAGAAGAGAGAATTATAGAATGTTTTGTATCAAGGCTTTGAGATGGAATGTGATGTAGAGTTGTGATTTTTATCAATGAAAGAAAATTATTTTCTATTATTGAGTTTTAGAATGTGAACTTTTGCAAGTTCGAATGCTATTGGACAATGGAAGGGTCGTCAACCACGTGCATCCATTTATAAATTTGTAAGATTAATTAGTTTGTTTTACATGGATTCATGCAAATAGTTTAGTTTTCCATTGCAATTGTTAATTTTATTTTCAAATGTAGATTTACTTCACTCGTGTAATCTATGTTTCATAATAAGCATCTCAAGAAAGTAGTGTTTTATCTATTTTCCAAAATCTGGATGGCTTTGGAGCAATAAGAATTCACAGCATATCTAGTTATCTTTGTTGTTCTTGCCTTTTCGTTTTCATTAAATATAGTTGTCAATTATTGTGTTAATAGATGTTTATGAAAGCCATTTTCATTATGTTTCATTTCTACATGAAATGGTTACCACATCTCACATGTGCGTAGTTGAATTTAATCTTTCTCTTTTGTCATTTTCTACACAAGGACTAAAGGCATGAAACGACATCTCCAAAGGCATCCCCAGAGGTTTAAATACTTCACATTTGAATGTGGCTAACAAGTCAATTATGCATTTAGTTGATTTTAACTAGATCTTACATGCTTTTACTTTAAAGACCCTCGACTGATTGCAAACAACAATATTCCTAAAACCACTCTACAAGGAACTAGTATGGACATGAGCTAAGAAGGGGATGGTTGAATGATTAAGTGTAATGCAATTTTTGAGTTATTCATTTACGAGTTTTCCTAGTTCTCTATTTCAAACAAGTATGTAATTAGCTTACTCAAACATTACTTCAAGAAGGTCATCCTTACAAATTGAATAATTGGAGTAGCTAAACACATCTTAGATATTTTCATTTGCATTTCCTTGTTTTCTCGCTCTAGGACCTTAGTAGACTAAAGTACAAGACGCATACTAAACTCCATCTCAATAGTGGTCATACCTAACAATTGAATGTTGAGATAATTGAAGGTACAATAGTTGATCTCGCTTTTCATTTAAGATAAGGCATTGTAATTCTCAATCTCAGCTTTAGAAATAGATCCATGGATTAGGATTAATAAATAGATTAGATAAGTGCTTTGATTTCCAAATTAGGTCTTAAACTGTAGCCCTCAGCTTGCTTTGATTTTATGAAAATTAGATTAGTTTTAGTACACTTCCTTTTCTTCCTTCTAAAATAAATTTAGATTCACATAAGTCTTTCCATAGCTTTAGATTAAGAATATTTAGATCTCCAAGAAAAGACTAAAAACAACATAAAACACAAAACAACAAAACTAAGGAATAGGTTTCTTAAGCACATATAGTGCACCACACTCCCGCACTCGTATTTCTTTACTAGCGGTCAATAATTTATGTTAGCAATTTAGGACACTAAAATGACTAAAACAATACCCTTAACATTAAGAAGCCATGGTTTTATAGTGAACCCTAAATATTAGGGTTTCAAAAAAATGAATAAATGATGATATAACAAGGGTAGATTCAATCTACTAATTAATCACCTCTAACAATAATCTTTTTGATTAAAAACCCTAAACATAAGGAAATTCGTAAGTACATGTAGAAATCCTGAATACTTCGCTGAATTATTCACCGAGATTATCTTGATTACAGCACTCATTTAAGCTTCATGCATAATACATAACCTCTTCTACAATTGATCATCAATATGCGAAAATATGCAAAGCACGACAAGCGCAATGCATTAAAACATAATCAAGCACACATATCAACACAGGATGTAATGGGAAAGCAATAGCTGAAAACCCCCAACTATTTGTATAATATAATGATAGAGAACATGTAACAATACATAGAAAAAGCTCTCTACATCTCTCACTGCCTCAATGCTACACACAAAACTAGTTATGAAGATGAACAAGTCACAAGTTCAAATCTCCTCCACAAGTCCTGGCTCCGCCTCTACCGAGCAATCCAAGTTGATTAAATGATGAGATCCACTCTGAATCCCACTAGCTCCAACTACGCAATCCTCATTGGCAATCATGAATGTGTGTGCAAATCTCTATGCGCCGCCCAATAAAGTCAGCAATCCGATAGTAGACTCACCCTTTCACCCACCTCTAACACTAGTCTCCACCGAACTCGTCCATGCATCGTATAGTTAAATGATGTGTTCTTTAGTTGATTTATGAGTTAATAATTAGTGAATTAATCAATAATTAATTCAAGCACCATTCTCATCACTAGTGTATTTGTCAGCTCGGACTTAAATACAACTAGTTCAACTAACTTAAACAAGTTTAACACAACTCCACCAACTGCCTTCATCAACTCCACCAAACTCGCCACATGAGTTCTAACTCGCATTCAACCATGCAATAGATCAACTCAACCCTTAGGAAAAGCGTATTTCCTTTTGTCACTCGCATAGAGTCGCATCCAAGCATCAAACCGAAGTGCTCCAAGAGGATAAGATAATGTTTATAGTCTGAAATATTATTAAGGGTTAATAATATTTCGACCGCTCTATTTTTAGCTCGACAGACTTTATAGAAACCGCACAATGTCTAAAAATAGAGGCAAGTCCATCTATTATTTTTACCAACTCGACCAATCATCCATAAATAGCATCCCGCAACTCATAAACCATGATCCATATGTCTAAAAATAGACTTTGCGCCAAAAAGAGCCTGCGGGACCCACTTAGTGAAGGCTGACTTTCATTTCACTAAGCTCCATCATCTTGTTGCATTTTCTCAACACTTCCCTCTCAACAAGATATGGATTATCTACAACCCCTATCCCCGCCTCTCGTGGAATTCGAATTTGCTCCTCGGTGAGTGCCTTCGCCAAGATGTCGCATCCCGCATCCTCCGTGGGAATATACGAAAGCACATGATTCTCCGCCGCACATAATATTTGATATGATGGTACCCATGTCGATGTGTTTGGATCTATCACGAAATACTGGATTAGCATGAGAGTTTAATACAACTCGAGTTATCACAATAAATCACAAGCAGGGCCTCTGTGTGACCTCGAACAAACCCGGACCAGGGATCTTCCTCATCCATATGGCCTCGCCGTAGTTGCGTCGTCGCCATATACTCGCAGACCGCCGAATTGAGTGCCGCAGATCTTTGCTTCCGCCGTACCAAGAAACTCGTTGTTGACCCTAATACCGGAGATCCCTCCTGCATGTGCTCTTTCGGTCCAGTTGCCTCGCTCCGACCCGCATCCGTGAAGTACCTCATCCTCTCGTCCGTCACCGCAAGCCATATCCCGATGTGCCTCTAAGATAACGCAATACATGCTCGCCTCGCCTTCCGTAAGAGCTTCGGTAGGCTTAACCATAGCTCGCAAAACCTCGCTTAACAAGATAGCACAGCATCGGGTCGTGTATTGACCAGATACATAAGCGACTCCCACCAATCGGCCGATAAACAAGGCATCCACTCCATGCCAAGTAGCATCCTCCTTCCTCCAACCTCTAGGAAGAGGAGTATCAAAAAGGCTTTCGCGTGTACTCATGCATGTTGAACTTCTCCAATATTTCTCAGCCATACTTACCCCGAGAAACAAACAAGCCCACTACCTACATTTCAGCACTTTCCAATCCCATGAAATAACAGAAGGAGGCCCAAGTCCTTCATCTCAAACTCTCTTGCAAGATCCTCCTTGCATGAAAGATCAACAAATACCATCTCCCGTCAAAATTAGATCATCTACATACAAGACAATGACACTCCCTCCACCACAATCGCGCTGCAAAGTTAGGATCCACCTCACTCTTGGAGAATCCAAGTCCTATGGAACAATCGGCTTCACTCCGTGTGCTACCAAGCACGAGGTGCTTGCTTCAACCCGTACAGAGGATCTCTGGAGTCCGCACACATGCGACTCTCTATCGAAGATCTCGAAACCTTCAGTGTTTCTCTATGTACACCTCCTCCTCAATGACTCCACTCGAGTGAACGCAAACTTTCACATCCATCCGATGGATGTGCCACCCCATCCGCGCTCGAGAGAGCCAGGATCGTCCGTATGGGAAGGAGTGCTCATGCGACGTGTGCAAAGGTCTCCTCATAATCGATCCTCGATCCGCGAGAAGCCGCGGATCTTGCCTTGTACTTCTCCACACTCCCGTCAGCCCGCCCTCGCTTCACTTTGCAGATCCATCGCGAACTCCACCACCGATTTCCTCCTGGCCGCGGGACAATCTCCCATGCACTCGTTTCTCGATAATCGAATCATACTCTTCCACCATGGCATCTACCCATGCGGGGTCCGTCCAGCAAACTTCCTCGAAAGAGGATGGTTCCGTCATGACACATTTTCTCACAAGAGCCATGTATCCAATGCATCGGTCCGAGGACTCGTCTCTCGCTCTACGCCGTGCTATAGGTGCTCCTACAACCTTCTCTCTCCGCATCTTGAGCCGCCGCTTCGCCTTCCTCGCAGTGCGCTTGCGCCTCTCGATGGCTGGCGCCGCATGAGTGGTCTCTTCCACTCCATGAACTTCCCCAAGTGTGGCTGGATCCACATCCCGGAAGCTCATCCCCGTGAACTAAAAAGTGCTCGTCCGCATGCAAGTGTGGCTCCCTCTCAAGCGAACACCGCATGGCTTTTCTCCTCCCGAAATTTGATATCCTCGTCGCACAACAAGCCTCGCGACCGTCCGGAAAATACACATGATAGTCGTGGGGCATATTAGTGTACCCTCTACAAATATCCCAACCTCGATCGCGCCGAATCCAACTTCTTCCTCGCATCCTTCGTCACATGCAGTGTAGACAGATGAACCAAAAAATCCTCAAAATGGGAAATGTCGCGCCTCTTACCATAAATGCCTCCTGCTCGTGTACTCATGCCAAGTATCTTGTGAGGACAACGGCTCGCACATATATTGCGCAAAGATGGCATGCCTCCACCCACAAGTTGGAAGGGCAGGCCCCGGATCATGCAACAGATCGCCCGTGCAACACCCACGATCGTCTCCTCGTTCTCCGCCCAAGCAACCCCGTTCGCCGTGGGTTATGGGGTGCGATGAGCCTTCTCCGAATCCCTTTTGCGCCGCAAAAGTCCTTGAATTCAAGCCAGAGATGAATTCACTCACCATCGTCGCTCCTAAGAGCCTTCACATGCTTCGATTCCTTCTCAACCGCGCTTCAACTCTCACGTAACTTTGAGTATGTCTCGCTCTTCTTCTCTCGCATGAAGAAGATCCAAAGACTTCGAGAAAATCATCAACAAAGATCACATGGTGTACTTGTAGCTTGGTCGTCGAAGCTACCGAGAAAGGTCCACACGCGTCCGTGTGGACTCTCTCAAGGATCCTTGTGGCGTGACTCATCCTTGTCGTGAAAGGTGGCTTTCACAAATTTTCCCAAGGTACACCCCTGTGCACCGATCCGACCGCGCAAGAGTGCCCTTAGGAAGCCCGTGAGAGAAATCATGCCGCAAGATTTTCCCAAAGCTCCATGGTGAAGGTGGCCTAATCTCCGATGCCACAAAGCTCGCCATCATCCTCGGCTCACCACTTCTCCCCGCCTCGCATGCCACAAGCTCGCTGCGCCCAAAACTCTGCTAAATGCAAATGATGCTGTCTCGACTTCGAACCCCTATCTTCCGAAAGCCTTCTCCAGCTTTGTCTACCTCTGCTACAGAAAGCCCTTTCCTCGCCGAAGACCACATCATACCCCTTGTCTTCCAACATCGCCACCGGTGATCAGCATTCTTCCATCAATCCCGGAACATGCAATACTTCCTTCAATACGAAGGGTTTACTCGTACTCCCTCTCAAAGGAAATGGTACCGACACCGGTCGCACCGTATCTACCATCATCACCACACCCCGATGTGCACTCCAAGATACTTTCTCCTCCAAATCCGAAAACAAATCCCGATCTCCGTCATAGCTGAAATGACGCACTGTCTGAGAACCATACCGATCCCATCACACTTGAGACCAAGCCATGCGATCGCCGAAAATCCGCGCCTCGAACTCGGGAGGCCACGCCTCCCGCCGCAGTATCTAGGCAAGAAAGCTTTATTTTTTCTTTCTTCTCCGACAATTTGTGGCATAATGTCCGTGTTGCGTGACAATGGAAAGCACTCTCACCTTGGACATGTCTTGCTTCTTTGCCTTTTCGCACCTGTGACCGAGAAGCTTTCTTGCTCTTCCTCTTCTTGCTTTGGCACCAAAGCTTACCAATTTTCTTCATCGTATGCCTTTGATGAAGATCCGCGGTAGTCCGCCTTATTTCTCTTGCATGAGATCCAAACTGCAAAGTCACTCTATCCCGACAAATTCTCCCCACCACTGACAAGAGTCTTGACGGAATGCCAACTCTTCGAAGACCAAGGAGAGCTAGGTCCACCAAGTCCTCATCATCGACAATCACCCCCACACTTCCCAGCCTCATCTCCGGATTAAGCTGAACTTCGTGAGGTACTTTGCGATACCGTCGCCTTTCTCCATCTTAATGCCTCGAGTTTGTTCTTGAGTGCCAACTTCCTCTCGGTCGCCTCTCGCTCCGAATAGATCTCCGTAAACACTTTCCACATCGTATGAGAGAAGCCTTTCCACAGTGCCGGATACAATGTGATCCTTCACTCCCTCCAAATCGTAATCCTTCGATATTTACCACCATCTTCTTTTGCCAAGCTTCAACTCTGAGCAAGCATCGCAGTGGCTTTGGGATCTCAAAGCATCTGCGGAACTCCTTCAGCAAGTCATCACGCTTAATACCGCCTCCATTCTATCCTTCCGATGAAACATAATTCGAACTTCCCTCAAGGGCATATTCCGCCGCAAACCGTTGAAAGACATTTCAACTCCGAGCACCAAGAAAACAAACTCGTCGCAGAACCCGAATTCTAGGCTCAAAACTCCGACCGCTTCGGATTCGTGAGAACAAATCACTTTCTAAAGCACGTAGAGGGTCTGAATCGTCAGAGCATTTGACCGTATACTACCACTCAAAGAAAGTATGGATCCTGTAGTGCCAACTTCCGGCCCGTTACGTACTATATCTATCGAAATATCTGTAGTAACCGTAATAGATCCCGATGATCTACCTCTTTCCTCCGATACCATGTAGAAATTTGAATAATTTGCTAAATTATTCACCGAGATTATCCCGATTACACATTATTTAAGCTTCATGCATAATACATAACCTCTTATACAATTGATCATCAATATGCGAAAATAGAAAATAAACTACGTGCGCTCATTAAAACATAATGAAGCACACATATCAACACAAAGGATGTAATGGGGAAAGAAATAGCCGAAAACTAACTATCCGTATAATATAATGATAGAGAACATGTAACAATACATAGCACAAAGCTCTCACGACTTCTCGCCTTTGTCTCAATGCTACACACAAAACTAGTTATGAAGATGAACAAGTCACGTGTTCAAATCTCCTCCACAAGTCCGGCTCGCTCTCTACCGCGCAATCGCAACTTTGATTAATGATGAGATCCAATTTAGAATCCCACTAGTTGCAACCGCGCAATCCTCATTGGCAATATCCATGAATGTGTGTGCAAATCTCATGCACACCCACAGTCACAACCGATAGTAGACTCACCCTTTCACCCACCTCTAACACCGGTCTCCACCGAACTCGCCCATGCATTGTAGTTAACCGATGTGCTATTTAGTTGATTTATGAGTTAATAATTAGTGAGTTAATTAATAATTAATTTCACACCACTCATCACTAGTGTATTTTTCAGCTGGGGACTAAATACAACTAGTTCAACTAAGTTAAACATAACACAACTCCACCAACCTGCCCCATCAACTCCCACCAAACTCGCCACATGAGTTCTAACCGAAGTCAACCATGCAATAGCTCAACTAACCCTTAGGAAAAGCATGTTTCCTTTCCGTCACTCGCCGCATGTGCCACATCCAAGCATCAAACTCGAAGTGCTCCAAGAGGATAAGATAATGTTTATAGTCTAAATATTATTAAGGGTTAATAATATTTTCGATCAAGTTCTATTTTTAGCTCGATTAGCCTAAAATAGAACCGCCCAATGTCTAAAAATAGAGGTCCATCTATTTTTACCAACTCCGACCAATCATCCATACACAGCATCCCGCAACTCATAGACCATGATCCATATGTCTAAAAAAATAGACATAAGCCTAAAAATAGACTTTGCGCCAAAAATAGCATGCGGGCCCACTTAGTGAAGGAAACTTCATTTCACTAAGCTCCATCATTTGTATGCATTTTCAACAAGACAAGGAAAATTTTAAAAAATATTGTACTCCTTTAATGAAGAAGTCTAGTCAAGTAAATTTGTGCTACATACCTTGAGATACTTATTTCACAAACCTTGCAGAAAGTCCTTCCAAATGATAATATCTCCAAGGTTCATTTCAACTGAAGTGTATCAAGTCATTATTCAAAGATTAACATTTCTACCTTATTTTTTCTTCATGCAACATTTATCGACAAGCTACCATCGAAAAATACACAAGTACAATATCATGAGCGATCATCTAGAGTTTCTATTTTTCCTTTAGTAGTATGAACTCCTAAAAATTTTCTTGCAAGCCCTAGGACATTATTAAATAATTAAGTTTGTTATTGAAAGGGAAATGTAATATTACACCTCAGTACTGACCACAAATCCTATTATGAGATAGGATACAAATAAAGGGAAGTGATATTTTTCATATGTATTGTCAAGTCCTAGATATTAACAATTCTAGAATAATATAATCATATCTCTTAACAAATAATCAATTTATAGATGTATCTGTTTGGCACTACAATGAGCTTTTTGTTCCCTTTAAAAACAGTAGACATGATGTTAGATGTATGAGAATAAAAACAATGTTGCTGCCCGATTCTCGAGTGAAATCTTGAAAGGCCGCTCGCAGTTGGTGCATGACTATTGGTTTATCTAATGAAAATTTCTTCCTTATTTGAGTCAGAAAATATTTCTTCTTAAAATAGATGTATAAGTTTGATTTTTCCTTCAATACCGAGATCTTTAGCATTTCCCGCCATCGCCTCAATTTTTAGGCTCGTACTATATATTATATACTCAAAATTTATCACCAAACTTGACTTGACATGCCACTATATTACTTTATCCAAGATGATATCGTGAAGGAGGGTGATAGATCACTTTCAGAACTCAAAACCTTGCTCAGAATTTGAGATGTTTTTTGAAGGTGATGATGGCCAGGATTCTAGAGCTTCCAATTTATATTTTATGCTTTAGTAATTTTGAGTGAGATCAGTCCTCCTCTCCATAGTGAGAATGTATTTTTAAAAATCTAAACTACTCTCTCCTTTCGAGTGATTTATATAATCATAAATTTTGGATTACCGTAGTAGCATTACATATGATATTTAAATGAGGATTTCAGCATCTCATGCAGAAACCTTACAACTTCGCTCTTCTTCTCCAAGTAGCTTCCGACTTTCTTTGGGTTGCAATATTAGACCTTTTCAACCCTTTAGGATGTATATTTTGTGCTCTTAAATAAATCTTGTGATTTCTTGTAGGTCCGTGGGTCTTATCAGTAGTGACTAGGCTAATGAGAGTGCGTAGTACCATCTTTCCTTAGTCTCTTAGAGGTTCATTCCTAGGTAGATGTCTTCCTTTATCTTAAAGGATATGAAGTAAAATATGATCTCATTTTTTCCATCGATAAAAGTCCTAGCTCTGATTCCATGTTGTGAAAATTAATGCAATCATATTCCTCTTAGATATTGAAATTTATTTTTGAATATTCTTCTATACTTATTATTAGTTCTTATTTTACTTATTTATATTCTTCTTTTCATCAAGATAAATTCCAAACGAAAAACCCACACAGGAACGTAGGGATGTAGGAACTCATCCATGGAAAAACCCTAGGTAGGGGATCCCAGCCAAGAAATCTCTCTTTCAGTAGATTCAAATCATAGTGAAACAAACCAAAACCCTTGAAAAGTAAAACCAAGGACACCTTTCCACTCCATCAAGTCAACCTATTTCATAAGTGACACATCATGCTTTTTTTATGTAGTTATATCATACTTCACCGTGTGATCTTTGTCAAGATCTCGGTCTTGTATTCATGCTATACTTTGATCCCGCAAAGATATTTTGATCCTTCAGATCTCCCACACTAATGCCATATTTTGGTCTTGTAATCTAGTCACACTTTGTGCCGCAATAACCTAGTACCTTAGTCCTTCATTACCTTGATCCTATAGATAATTTGAATCCTCCTAATTTCAATATCCCCTATAATATGTTTGAAATTCTATCACTTCGCATTTGCCATGAAGTTCTCATGGGTATTTATAGTCTGCACTATAAATGAGGTCAACATGAATGATTCAAAGGATCTAACTTACATAATATCAACCTGAGGCGTACGTTGAATTAAAGTGACTTACTGGAGCAGGTTTTAATGTACATGAGACTATCTGATTTTTATCTTTGACACCATGAACCCAAGCATAGGGTTTATTACATAATAAATTTGATTTTAACATAAATAAAATTCTTCTCCTCTAACAAATGAGTGTTGGCCTAGTGACCATTGACACAAGCGTGAAACCCATGCTTTAATAAGTCAATTTATTCAACAATAATACTTTATTTTTAAAAATACAATAAATATAATTATGAAGACCCGACACTCAGTTACATTCTTTAACAAAAGGAACACTTAAAAAATATTCTTCAAAAATGTTTCACAACAAACTCATGTTTCACATGGCCATAATATTCTATCGTGTGCAATATATCACACTTAGTAGAGGTTTTTATGCAAAATGATACATCTTACAAAAGATTATTGTCGAGTGACATAAAATTTTCATCCCTCGAGAAATGTCACATCACACCAAAATCATTTCCCAATGACATATTGCATCACACAAAATTTCATTACCACCACATTTGGAGAACGATGAGATAGGAGGTGCATCTTCAAGACATGTGAAGAATTATCTCGACACTAAATTTTTCGCCATGATTTGAGAAATACTAAACAACATCCATATAAATATATTTTTCCAATCAAATAATCTTGTTTTTCCACTTCCTATCTCTAATGGTTATTCACATGTTTCTATCCATGTCAAACAGCCACTCTCTTCATTAATTTTAAAAACTACCTCTCTTTAACTCATTCACTATGATAATAATTTCCTTCAACCCATATGATAGTAATGTGTGCATTATATGATTTTGACCATGATAATGATTTTAACCATTGCCTTTAGAGTATACTCGCGGCATTGAATTCTACCAAAAATAGTAGGAGGATTTATGTGACATTTTGAAAGACTCTTTCTAATAAATCTCATGTTGCACTCAAATAGTTATGTATACAATCCCATTGCAGGTCACGATTCATAAAAATATTGTCCTCCATGAAGCGACGAATATTTTTTGGGACTTTTTTAAAATAATAATATGTGTAAGGATTTCAAATCGCATACGACCTACAAAACAGAATTGAAAAACATTTAGTAGTAATTCAATCTCTTTTGAAGCCCAAATTAATGCATAGAGAGCTTCATCTTTCTGGCATCAACCACCCTGGCTGTCCTCAACTACTCAAGAGCTAATATCATAGAAAGATAGGGGACAACTACCTTTCCTCAGCAAATTGGAAGGTAATGAAGAACTCATATATTGCTCCATTGAATTAATACGTGCTGCAAAATCGAGAAAGCCACATGTCTATTATCCACCTGAAATAAATCATATGAGAATCTTATGTAAGTGACCAACTCATCTAAGATAGATCTAGAGACTCCAAGGCTTACAGACCTTAGCACGTACAATGCTTTGACTTTCCACGGTCATATCCTAGCTCCTTGAATGCTTTACGATGCTCGAGCATATTTTCGAAAAGTGCCAATTAGGCTTTGCGAATCTTTCCTTTGTTTGGAAAGGATGGTACTCTACAAACGAAGTTTGATAGAGAACCATGTAACTCTTATCATGAACATTTTGGATACTTTTGCCTTGTAAAGGAGTTTTGCAAACTTAGATAATTCTACACTAAACTCTGAGGCACCTCCACATTTGGCATAGAAATCTATAAAAGTAGAGTTAGTATTCAAAGTGATCCTTTCACTAAATTCGCACCCAAAAATCATCATCTTCCAAAGACATCAAAGAAATCCATAAAGTGTTTCCTTCCATTTTTCCATTCAATCTCACCTTTCGACTTTTATGAAATCTTTTACGTCTTTCATCGTAAAGCTCATCCTGAGTATAATATGTATAGAAATCTCACATCACGCGTAATAATCACTGAGAAAAAGAAAAGTACATTAGAAATTCCAACTCAAAGAGGGTCTTAAGGAAAAATAATACAATAATAGGAAAATAATAAAATTATAGTTATGAATTTTAGAGGAAAGAAAGATCTAACGACTCACTTTTTTTCATTGTATTTTTTGGCATAACGCAATGTAGGCATCAATGTACGATACCATTTCTTGAGAAAGACCCACATTGATAAAACGAGCAAGAAGTGAAGATACGATTAAAGACATCATGTACATGTATATCCATTTTTTATCGATGTAATCTTTCTCAAAAGGTATGCATAGATGGGTACTTTATTGCATAGTGATAATTCTAATAATTCCACATCCAACAGTGTCTACTTTCAAAGGTTGAGTAACTCCATGACATATAGCCATACACTTATGAAAAAGAAAAGTATTTGCCCAAAAAGGTATTTACGTGTAAACTCTTTTCAAATTTCAATAATCTGATTGGTCTACGAGATAATGTACGTGAAAAATCATGGAAAATTTTAGTCGAAATGAATATCTCGCCAACACTAGTTTCATTACATCCTCAAAAATAGAGCTAGCAATATGACGAATCCATATTTTCACCAACTCTTCAAAAGCCCATTACTACTATTATATACTGCCTGCGTATCAGTAGGTCATGGTTATTATTCTCGTGACAGTCAAAATTTCGGAGAACATTTTTGTCCTCTTACTTCCAAACCAAGTGGCTCTATTGTTTATTTGCGACATCAAGGATTTAAGTGATGAAAATTTATCTTAAAGTGTAGAAACTCTGGTATATAGCATGACTCCTAGAAGGTGCAAGTTTATAAAATGTTTGGTGATATTTTTACAAAAATTCAAATTGTGAAGCATTTCTATATACTTTTCACAATAATTAAAAGTTTTCAAGTTTAGATTGATTTTATACTACAGATTTTGGGTGTATCATTATTAAAAAGAAAATTTCAAACTTTTTTAAGGAAAAGCATGGAAAGTTATCCCAAGGGTGTAGCATCAACTCCTATGCATCCACTCAACTCCAAATCCTCATCAAACAATAATTGATCTTTGTCATACATATTTTTGTAACGACTGCAATGTATTAATATCCCTTTGATCCAACTCTACATAATATCTCCAAAGCCTTCACGCTAGTAGTTGTGCCCTTATTTCTAAAAGTATCTCTCGTCGATCACCTAAAAACTTTCTCCTTTGCACATAAATACCTGTATGAATTACTAGTCATGGGTAGAAGTATCCACTGTCATGAAATCTCCACTCATTGAGTACCGAAGCTCTAAAATGTGCTTCGAGGATCCAAAATACACGAATGCATTATCTTTTGTATCTCGAGATTGTTAATATCTATCGTATTGAGAAGGATATAATATTTCTCAAGCGTCCACCCAATTCACCAACTCACTTTTGCAAGAGAAATATACTTCAACAAAAGTGATATAATTACTTTGCCACACAATCATTACCTTCCACAGTTATTGCACTGGCTTGCATGTATATCGATTGGTTCAAGATCCACCCAGTATGCAATAAGAATAAACTGAGCTTGAAAATAGTTATGCAAATCGATCTAGCCTCATCAAAATCACCCTATATCCTCTTCTACTCATTTCTCAAGTTTTCAAAATATAACACACACATCAAATCTTTTAGAACTTATACGATGTAGAAATAATATTATAATGTCTTTGCCGTATCATTCATAGGGACCGTTGATATTGAGTAAAATAAGCTTCTGAGTAGCCCGAAGATTTTACAATATACTTTAGTCACAGAAACATAAAGTAATAGAGAAGAAATTTTGTATAACTTGGTGTAATTCCATCTATTAAAACTCCCCTAAATAAAACCATTACGATTCAAAGCTATGAAATCCATCTACTAACAACATTTTAAAAAGAAATCGAGGCTTGCCCATCCCCATAGTTTCTACAGTCAGATAATATTCCATATCTCAAGAGTAATTAATCTTCAGAGGCAAATATTTAACTCATTTTCCTAATCCCCTAACATTATTTAACATGATCATCATGATGAAAACTTAATAGGGCATGTCTAGTCCCAAGAACCCAAGTTCTAGATATGCCTACTTTGGATAATTTTATTATTGTTTATTCCTTATGATTGTTTTATTTAAATGGGACTTTCAATCAAGAGAGACATTTTTAACTTCTCCTATGCAATCCAACCTAAAACCCCAAGTATATAAACACATTCTTTATGAATATCTTTTCATTAGTATAAGTAGAGATTCTATCCTTTAGGACCGTAAGTCTAAATAGTAATAAGTTGATTTTTAGTCTCCATTAGTCCATAAGATCATTGTAATATACTAAATTAACTAAATAAATCCCTACCTACTCAATATCAATCCCCCAACACATTGTCACAAATTATTTAATAAATTTATTTTCATTTGGAATATTATTAGTCTCTTTCTTCTTCAAAAGTAGGATTATTGTAATTCATTTTGTATATTTTCATTATTATATAGGAAACAAAGCTTTAAAAAGAGCTCATTAACCTAAAGTATTAGTTTTATATTAAAAAAAAAAAAATAACCAATAAGAAATTTCTAGGTCGCTATTTCCCGACCACTAAAAAATCTAGAGATCTTATTCTGCCTCATATCAAGGAAATATGGAAAAATTAGGATAAATATTTATATAACTTGTGGATTAAATGCATTTACTTCATCCATATTACCGAAAATGAAATTAAAGCAGTATTAGTTGATAAGAATTAAATTTTTGGTGTGTAGGTACTTGGTAATGTTTACTTGTTAATATATCACACGACACACCATATGCACAAATGGTTGTGTGTGTTGTTGTGGTGTCATAGAAAGAGACACTTTATTTTTCTCCTCGCTTATATAAATCCTAATTGAACTCCTTATCAAAGAGTTGAAATCTTGATGGGAGCGACTATGATCTATTAGTGCTAGAAGACATGATTACGTAGGACGTATCTCTCGCAAATGCGTAGTTATATGGCTGCTCCTTAACAAAGATTAAGGTGTTGACTCACTTGCAATAACATTGGTTTTCATATATGGAATTATATTTCTCAACTCTTATTAGTCGGCTATGATATACCACTTAGTCTTTACCAACAAAGCCTACATGTCCTTGCCTCATCCATTCAAGTAGAGCTTTTCTTCTTCATTCAAGCTTAGCCATAAATGTCGAGATAGTAAATTATATGAATAGTCACACTACATAAGAAATATAACTTAGTGTTTAAATTGTCTAAATATAGTCACTATAAGAACTAAATCTAATGATAACTCTTTATCTTTTTATTATTGGAAGTCTTTTCAGAAAATGTTAAGCATAATAAGAGAAAATTAGATACGTAAGGTGAGCATATCCCCTCAATGTATATAGAAAGCAATTAAATGGCATTTTTGAACAAATAAAATAACACAGAACTAATGATGAAATAATGAGTCATGGTGTGAATTCTAAAGCACACTACACTGATGTTCTAATTCAATTAAGTGTAACTTAACAAACACCACTTACCATCCACTCCATTTCAGGCTACCCAAATTTGAGGCATCTAGTAACTCTAGTACCGACTTGACATAGTACACTACTCTAAGAAATTTTGTACCCAATGTAGACATATCCCATCGTTTATTTCTACCCAATGCATGATGGGAACATAACCACTTCATGTTGAAAATGCATTAATAAATTCCGAATTTAATTTTTTCCTTAATTAAATTAGGAGAAAATCGAATTTCAATTCTAGTAAAAGATGGTTTTATTTTGATGTGATATGGAACTTATAATTTAGTTAAATAACTTAATTCAAGTAGGAGACACTTGAGTTATGTTTAGTTAGTGATTGATTGCCCATTTCTAGCAATATGTTTCAATTAATTTGAGTTACTATGAGTTTAAATAGTTCGAAAACTGACAAGAACTAGTGGAAGATCTGGTAGTGGAGTGCATCACTTTGTGATCAAATCAGCTTAACTCATCAATCAACCCAACATAATCGCTTTCCATATATATAACCCCGAGTTACCTAGTTTAGATTGGAGTTTAAGGGTAGTGTACTATTATTTATAGACAATTCCAAATTTTACAGGTGATGCATGCAAGTTATAGAAGGGCTTACAAAGGATCACGCTAGCCTCGTATGGGGATTTCCTTAATTAATAGGGGTTTAATTACTTGAGAAACAACACAAGGAAATAGGGAATTACGTAGGCTTGGATTTCGTTAAGTATCGACCAAATCTAGTTTGTGAAGCGATGAGATAGATTATACTAGTGTAGAGGTTTCTCAGCTTAAGCCACAGCATTGTATTTCTTCTCTATTTTCTCCGACTAATGAAATACATATAGGAATGTGTTTTAGCAAGCTTTTTGCCCCTAGAAAATCATTGTGCAATGTGTGATCGAATCTTGTCTCATGTATGTGTCATGTGATTTCTGGATCTTTATTGTTTTCCATGAAGCAGAGTAGATCTCAAGTCTTTCAATTTAGTTAAATTCTGATAAGTGCAGCTGAATCTACGAGGATTTTATATATTGTACTCGCAGTTGAAATCAAAATAGAAGAGATAATTTGGAAGTTGGATTTGCAGGAATCAAATTTGTTGGAGCAATTCTTTAAAGCTAACAAAATGTGGCATTTTATGGACTAAGACTCAAATATTCCCTGAGGGTAATTCAACTATATTTCCTAGAAGGACACGATGGAGACAAGTGGTGGAAGATAACATGTTGAAGGATTTTTTAGATAAAGATATTCACAAACCTCCAACAACCAATGCCGCTCAAGATCTAGCAGCACTTGGAAGAAGTGTGTTGCGAAGATGAGGAGGATCATATCGAGAGAGTTTGAGATCATATTGTCTCCGAATATCCATGGGAAAGAGAATCCATATGCAATGTGGCAAGCATTGATAGACTTGTTTCAAAACATAAGTGACCACAAGAAGTTGGCAATGAAGGACAAGATTCAAAATATCAAGATGGAAAAGGGTGACACAATTACCACAACACTTAGTCAAGTTCACCCAATGTCGTGGTGAACTTAGGGAGTTGTGGTATTACAGCTTGTAGACGATGATCTCAGTAACCCTATCACTTATAGTCATTCCTTGCGGTTGGCACAACTACGAGGATTCGATAAATGGGAGGGAGAAGCTACCAAATCGGGAGTGATTATGGTCCTTCTTGGTGCAAGAAGAGATAAATGGGGGAACCAGCAGATGATACCTCATCCAAGTGTAATGATGAGGAGAAATTTTCCTCGATGGAAAGGAAAATAAATGGAAAGGGAATAAATCCCAATCCAAATCAAAATATGTTCAGGAGGCTGAAATAAGAAATACTTGTCAAAAATCAAGTGCTTTTACTATCACGAACCTGGAAACTATCCCATGAAGTATCCACACAAGAAGGCATATAGGAAGCCCTCAGGAGAGCGACAAAGTAAGCTTGGCTTCATAGCTAGTTTGAACTTCATTTCACCCTCATCACTTGTATGGTGAGCTTGGTGATGGGTAGTGTGTGGTATCTAGATAGTGGAGCCTCATTCCATATGACGGGAAACCAATAATTTTTCATTCACTTGGAGGAGAAGGACCTCGAGATGCACATCGATATGGGAGATGATGAAGGTATAATGTGACCAGATTGGTACAATTAATTTTCATAAGGAGTTTGGCTCCCCTCTCATATTAAAAGATGTCAAGTATGTTCTGGGTCTGAAGAATAATTTAGATTTAGTTTCTATGTTGGAAGACCGTGGCTACGATGTGATATTTAGAAAAGGGAAGGATTTCCTTAGACACATCACCATGGGACAAGTGAATCAAATCAGTGGTTCGAGTGAAGAGCCTATACAAATTGGATGTAGAAGATTGTGCAGACATTGGGCACCAAAGCAGAGAAGGTGTAGAGCCGAGACATCTGGCCAATTATGGCATAGGAGACGTGGCCATTCACACCATGTAGCTTTGAATATCATGCAGAAAATTTCTATAGTACTTCCCAAGGGTGCACTAAAGAAGCGAGATACATGCAAAGGGTGTACACTGGGAAGTACATCAAAGAGACCTTTCATGATTGAGACAATAGAGAGCAAAAAAGCCTTGAAAGAGTTCACGCAGATGTGTGTGGACCTTTCTGACAACCTCCATGGATAAGCACATGTATTATGTTATATTTTGAGATGATTTATCCCGGAAGTGATGGATATTATTCATGGAGAAGAAAGGCCAGACATTCTCCAAATTTTTTTGAATTTAAAGGAATTATTGAGAAATATACCGAAAGGAAAGTGAAGTCTCTCAAGAGTGGTAACAAAGTGAGAATATGTGTCGAATGAGTTTAAGAAGATATGTGCAAAAGAATGCATTCGATAAGATTTGATAGCAATCCATAACCCAAAAGAGAATGGGGTGGATGAGAGGAAGAAAAGAAGTATTGTGAGAGTTGTGTGGTCCATGTTGCATGACCAAAGCCTACCATTGCACTTGTGGGTTGAAGCATGAAACACAATTGTTTATTTGTAGAACAGAGTCCTCATCGGATTCTTGGGATGAGTACACCAAAGGAAGCTTTTTTGGGGAAGAAACCAAAAGTGTCACATTTGAGGATATTTGGATCATCAATTTATTGTTTTGTTTCCAAGGATACTTGAGGAAAAAGCTGCGACCCCTCACAACCGAATTGGGTATATTTTTGGGGTACATGGAAACACCTCACAACTATCAAGTGTACATGCCATATCTCAAGATGACAAGATGTTAGGAGAGATATGAAGTTTGATGAGGAGAAGGAAATGAGAGGGAGCATTAGTTTCATTCAGATAATGAAATTTTGGTTCCAAATAAAGAACCTCGAGAAGTTTTGGGGAAATCAGAAGTAGAGGAATAGAAATTGGAGACACCCACTCAAGGCAGACACATATAAATATGGAAGGAAGCACACCAGCAGAAGATGAAAAATTATTGCATTATGCTAGTAGAGAATGGGGGAGGACCCACATCACATCACGAGAAAAGGAGGTCACCAAATTGGTACATTGGCTACACCGCTTTGATTAGAAAGCTTGTAGAGAGTGAGAAATCCTCATTGAAGGATGAAGCGCAAAGAGAGAGTATGTGTTTATGCCATCGTAGAGGAATATGATTCCATTATCGTAAAACAATGATTGGGAAGTGGTCCCAAGACCATAGGACAAGTCAATGGTAGGTTGCTAGTGGATCTACAAGGTGAAGCAAGTAGCAGATGGAAGAATTGAGAAGCACAATGCCATATTTGTGGCCAAGGGGTTATCTCAGTGGATGGAATTGAATATGAGGATACCTTTACTCCGGTAGCAAGGTACTATTCAATCATATCAATTATAGCACTTTCAAAGATAGATGGGATGGAAGATACATCGTATGGATGTGAAGACAACATTCCTCAATGCGTTGATTGAGGAAGAGGTTTACATTGAGTAGCCTAAAGGATTTGAGATCTTTGATAGAGAGTCACATGTATAAAAATTCAAGCGAGCATTGTATGGATTGAAATAAGAAACATGTGTTTGGTACACCAAGATCGACATATATTTCACCATTTTAGGCTTCACAAAAAGTGAAGAAAATGCAAACCTTTACATATTTTTGTTGAAGGTAAATGATTGATTATAGTATTATATGTCAATGATTTAATTTTAATTGGTGATGAGAATCTAATAAAAATTTTTCAAAGAGGATATAGCAATATTATTGGAGATGAAGGTCATGGGGCTCGTGCATTATTTCCTTGATTTTGAAATATGGAAAGGACATGGGTAAGTGTTTGTCTCTCAAGGAAATTATGCCAACTCAATATTGAAGAAGTTCCACATGGAGAGAAACAAACCCATTGAGACTCCTCTAGCAGGGAATTTGAGAAAGGAATATTCTACTTCGTGTGATGCAATAGAGGCTACCATTTATAGGCAACTTTTGTGGGTTCACCGATGTATTAGGTCAAAACACAACTAGACATGTGTTATGCGCTTAACCAACTTAGTCAAGTAACGGTTAAGCCAATTGAACTTTATTGGAAGATATCAAAGAATTTTTTGAGATACATTGGAGGAACTACTTAGCTTGGTCTTTAGTACATACAAGAATAGCACATAAGGAGGAATTTTTAGTGTTGGGTCAACAATGATTTCTTGGTGCAACAAGAAGCAGTAGATATGTTGCACTCACTCAACAAAATTAGAGTACATGAATGCAAGTCAAGAAACATGTTAGGATATTTGGATGAGAAATATTATTGTCGCTTATTAGGTTAGCAGATGGATCCTATAGTTATTTACTATGAAAATCAAATTTGTATCAAACTCTTCGATAATCCAATTTTTTGTGATCGATCAAAGCATATCAACATCCATTATCACCTTCTACGAGATCGTGTGCAAAGGAAGATCATGTTGTTGGAATACATTCCTACAAAGGAACGTAATTTTGACAAAGCGATTTTCAAGAGGAAATTGAGTTCCATAGAGGCAAGATCGGGGTATCGATAATCCCTTTCTTGCCGAGAGGGAGTGTTGAAAATGAAGGAATTCCTAATTTAATTTTTCCTTAATTAATTAAGAGAAAATCAAATTTCAATTTCAAGTAAAAATACTTGGAGGAATTTAACCGAGGTGATATGGAACTTATCATTCGATAAATCGGCTAATTCAAGTAGGGGACACTTGAGTTATGTTTAGTTATGATTGATTGCTAATTTTTTAGAATATTTTTTTTAGTTAAGTTGAGTTGTTGTGAGTTTAACTAGTTCTAACTCGATTAAGAACTAGTGGAAGATCCAAAGAGGGTGCATCACTTTGTGATCAACCGCTTAAATCGTCAATTAACCCATAATAATTGATGCATGTAGATAACTCGAGTTACCTAGTTGATATTGGAGTTCAAGGGCAATGTACTATTAGTTATAGAAAAATTCCAAATTATACAAAATGGTACATGCAAGTCGAGAAGGTTCTATATGGATCGCACAATTATGGATGGGAATTTCCCTAATTAATAGGGGGCTAATTACTTGAGAAACAACGCAAGGAAATAGGGACTTAGGCGAGATTGGATTTTTTTAAGTATTGACCAGAGCTAGTCTTTGAAGCAAGAGATAGACTATACTAGTTCAGCAGGTTGCTCAGGGCTTGAGCAAGCATTGTATTTATTCTCTATTTTATGACTAATGAAATACAAATATGAAGGGGTTTTTGAGAAGTTTCTTTCCCTAGAAAATCATTGTGTAATGAGTGATTAAATCTTTTCTCATGTATGTGTTGTGATTTCGCGATTGTTAATTGTTTTCCAAAGTTGGTAGAGTAGATCAAGTCTTTTGATTTAGTTAAATTTCATAAGAAAATTGAATCTACAAGGAATTTCTGCAGCTTCATTCTTCAACCGAGTCTTCAATCCCTTCATTCTCTATCTGCAATAGAGCCAGTAGAATACCGCAATGTAATAACTTCATTACAAATTTTATTAAAAACCTTCTATTCATGGAGGGCCTCGCAATCTATTTCCCATCATCAATACAAAGGAGAATGAACTCAAATAGAAATATCTTAGAGCCGCAAGACTAGATATAAATAAGTATAATACACAGAGTTCCACTTCTTATTTACCCAAGGCTAGGGTTACCATATATATTCCTTATATAATTTATTCATGGCATTACATGGCATTACAAAGGTGGACTTAGGGCTAGTCAGTCTTAGTTCTATTGTAGTCCCATATCCATTCAAACACTCTCGAAAAATATTGAAAGAAATGCATAAACAAACAAAAAACATAAAAAATGCTCACAAATTCAGAGTTATCTATACCACTCGGAAAATGATCGTTTCATGTTATGTTATAAGAGTGTTGATTTCTTACTTTCGAGTATAAGTGTGGAATTCTATATTATAAGTGTGTTGTATATATACCGGTTTTCAACCCAATTATTTGGGACCTTCTAATTGTGTCCCCTCAAAATCTCGCACCAAAGTCATGTTAACTACTTTTTTCTACCCATATGTTTATGGATGGAATGTTGTAAACATTTTTAAATTTGTTTCCATCTTCTCCTATAGTGTAGTCCAAAATTCACTAAGAGATCTTGTTTCCCTATTTGAAACGATGCTCCTCGATATCCCAAAGTGCACCCACACATTTCCAAACATCAAGTTTGATGCTTTCTTTCCCACCAATGGTCTTTTTTACAGGCATCAAAATACACATATTGGTGAAGATATCAACTACCATGAATAGTTAGTCATGTTCCTTCTTATTTGAGGACTAGTGGGTACAAGTAAGGGATGTTATAGAATTTGTTTCCTATTACTAGGCTTGTCAAACGACAACAAAGCATGCATCCATACTCTTATAAACTTAGCTATCTCTTCTTGAATCCTAGGCCAATATGCATACCTCTACAACTTATCCATTATATTCCCTACATCCTAGGCATTAGAGGAAGTTTCAAACTTAAAGTGGCCTCCTAAGGAAAAAATAATAAAATAAGAGTTATGAATTTTGGAGGGAAAATAAGAAAATCGTTTTTTAATTGAATTTTTTGATTATCTTCTTATATGGTTACCCAAATTTGAATTGTAGACACTTGTTCAATGTGGAATTAAATTTCTCATCCAACGAGTACCCATTATGCATACTTTTTAGAATACCCACATTGATAAAAAATTTAGATACAATAAAAAAACGTGTTCAACACGTTTTTTTAATGTATCTGCAATTTTTAGCAATGTGGGTATTCTAAAAAGTATGTATAATGGGTACTCATAGGATGTGGAATTTAATTTCGCATCCAACGAGTGTCTACACTTGAAATTTGGGTAAACCTATAAGGAGATAAGCCAAAAATACAATTAAAAAAAAACAGCTTTTTATTTTTTTTATTTTCCATCCAAAATATTTACATGTACCTCTTTTTTAAATTTAAATAATTTTGATTAGTTTACATATTATGCACGTGAAAATTTTATGGGCACTTTTATGCTGAAATTTCCTCTAATTCCAATACACATACCACTATGACTTAACCATTATCTTCCTTACACCAAAGTGATCTATGAGCTTGGAGGTGTAAGCCTCTCTAATCAAATACGAAATCCCTTACCTTTGGGAACACATAACTTATCTAGCATGTAGAGTAACTTGTCTTGCGTATGGTATTCAACCGTGTTATCACCATCGTACACATGATTTTGGCTCTACAACTTTTGAAACATGTCCTTGAAGTCCTCATCCCATTGAATATGTCTCTATGTATGCATCATGGGTGAATGGCTCCATGTGAATTAGAGAGTTCATAAATCTATTATCTTTAATGTAGTTGGAATGAAAGAAGGTCATCCAACTTGTTTGTGATTCCCTTATTGTACTTAATCACTAAATGAAACTCTTGTAAAAAACCCCATCCACTTGTAATGTTTGGTTTGTTGCAACTTACTCTAGGCCTACAAATATTGTAGTGGTTGGTTATCCGTTTGGATTACTATCTCCTTTCACATCAAATAGTGTTTCCAAGTCCTCATAGTTCACATTGTGGCATATAATTCCTTTACATAGGTTGAGTATCTAAGAACCACCCCATGAAAAAATTTCGAATGGTAGCATACACGCCTTCCTCCCTACATTAAGATCACTCCCATAACATACCCACTCACATTTATCTTCACTTCCAAAGGGTTTTAGCAAGTTTAGTAATGACAGAACCGGGTGCTTGACTTGTCTTCTTATTTAACTCCTCAAAGGCCCTTTACTAACCCTTTTCCCCCATTGGAAACTCTTGCAACTCATTTTTATGGCATGGATTGGTGTCGCTAATGCCAAAAAATGAGGCTATGAATTTCATCGGGTATTGTTCTTTCCCAATAAAACTCCTAACATAAACATTAGTAGGAGTTGGCCACTTCATGATGGCCTCCATCTTGGAAATATATACCTTCATCTCTCCTCCACCTATCACATAACCTAGATACACCAAATACTATTGTGAAAACTCACACTTCTTGATATTTTCTATGGTGCATATTTAAAGTCTTTATCACCTTCATCAAATGTGATATTTTCTCCTCCTAGGTAGCATTGAACACCAATATATCATCCAAATATATAATAAAAAAATGAATCTATAAAATGAATCAATACATCATTCATTAACCTTATAAATGTAGTTCGTGCATTCCATAGTCCAAACAACATGAATATCCACTCATACAAACCTTGCCATGTTTTGAAGGAAGTATTCTAGTTATCTTCTTATATGACCTAAATAAACATGGTGATATACTTAATGTAATTCCATTTTGGCGTAATATTTTCCTCGGCTACAATTTATCTACCGTATAATCTATCCTAGGAAGGGGCTCCCTATTCTTAAGCATAATTTTTTTTAATTCCCCGTAATTGATACACATCCACCAAGTCCCATCCTTCTTTGAAAAAAGAATGATGGGTGAACCACACAGAGATATACTTGGTCGAATGACGCCCTATTCTAATATTTGTTTCAATTTCTTTGTCACCTCACTTGCTTCTATAATAAATTTCCCGTATAGCCCAATGTTTTGCAATTTGGAGTTTGATAATAGTTGGATCTCGTGCTCCAATTTTGTCTTGGGTGGTAACCCTTTAAGTTCATGGGATACATCCTTGTATGCATGTAGTAACTCTTCCGTATTTTGTTTCTATTTCTTATTACACCCTTCTAGGGATGAATTTCCTCTCACTAACTCTTCTATATACTTATTTTCTCATAAGAACAAGAAATGAGACCTTTTTCTAGAACCGATCAATTTCATTGCTTTCTGAAACTTACCAATGAAATTTTAGGCTTGCCCCTATTCACATTTATGGTGAGGTATTTTCCATCCTTTATAACACAATATTGGTCTTCTCCCCACATGAATATTACATCATGCATGTACATATATTCACTTCCAAACACCACCCCACATACTTCAAGGGGGACCACATCTAGCTCTACTTCATCAATAAAATCAATGCATAGAAAATATAATTTTTAACTATTTGGTTACATTTATTTATGCATCCTAATGGATATGGGTTTGGATAATAATGAACTTCCTGTAGGTTTTAACCATGAATAGAAATTATCTACACATGAATCTTATAACAAAAAAATAAACAATAGCGAGATCATAAAACATAAAACAGTATAAACACAGATTTTCCCCCGGATCCCAAATCGGGACAACTAGCTTGATTTTTCATTATATTTCTTTTAGTGCTACAACACATATATATACATGCCAAAGCATACATAAACCCCAATCCATAAACCTTGGATTAGAACATAACCGTAGTTCCCTTGACCAGATCTACAAAATACCAGGGCTAAAAACCATCGTACCCCAAAACCATGTGAAAAACCATGCACAAAACCATGGACGCGGACTACCCACTGGAAATAATATAACACATACCCAACACTTCCAACCCCAATTTTTTAATGAGATATGTTGCAATGATATTTTCATGTGATCCGAGTCGAACAAAACATCAATCTTCATCTTCTTGACCCGTATCTTTATGTGGAAGATTTTAGTAATTTCATTCTCATCCTATTGTTGAAGAATACTTACATTCACCTCCTTCTACACTAATTTACATACAATATTCTCATCCATGTCCAAGTTGCTTTCAACCTCGTTACTCAAATCAGTGGCCATGATATTCTTCTTCTTGCATCTTTCTTTCTATTCTTTTGGGTTAAGATTTAGATGAAACTTCAATGAATTCTCTATATGACAATCAATGTTTCATTGATTACATTGGTTGTTGGGATCTTTGCGTTCGGTATGTTGTGGTTTTGGTCTTTTAATCCTTTCCCCCCTTTCCAATTCTTCTTCCCCTCCTTATAAATTTTCTCGGTGCTCCTTTTTCTTTGACCCACTAGATTGACCCGCTGGATTTCTCTTTCTTCTAGCCTATTTTCTCTAGCTATTATGCATGTGCACAAGCCGCATCCATCAATATAGGTTTAAAAAACCTTACTTTATTATGCATATGGCTCTTTAATCCCCCCCCAAATACTTGAGGAGTATGTATAGGTTCTTTGCGAGAGATACCCAATATTATAGACATCCTTTTTAATCCAATTATGTTATCTTATACGCTTTGCCCCTACTTCTACCTAAAGTAATGGAAGCAGCATCCATTGGTCCTCTACATACTCGAGAGGATAAAATTGTGACTTTGTGAGGGTTTTTTAAAATCCTCTCGCTTAGTCATTGGAGGATCTCCCTCCAACATCAAGGTCATTGTGTGTCTTTCCCACTAGGTTAGGGCATGGCCCTCTAATTCTAACTCGAGAAAATGAAATATTTTTTTTCTTCCTCTATATGATGAACACTAAAATAAGCTTCTAAATTTTTTTTAACCAATGATTTAGATTTATAACATCAATCTCACCTTGATATGTCTTGATGTCATCCTTCACTTCCATTTTTAATAGAGATTATGAATTCTTCACGACACTCGAACTCGTGTTGATATTTTTCAAGTTTTGTGTTCAAATCCTTCAATGTCTCTTCCTTATCTCTTGATCTCCTCTCTTATCAAACCTATGTGTTAAAACCCACATCTTCTCATAATATCCCAAGATTATTTGTAACGGCTTCCATCAGGAGGTTCACATTACAATTTATATTGGAAACCGGTGCTTCCAACCACACAATCCTCTCATGTGTGGGATCTTGAGGGTTATTCATAGATTTGTTGACCGTGACTAATGTTTTGTGAGTTTTAGTTTAACTAATCAAGATCCCTTGCAACTCCCCATGATGTTCCCAAAGAAACATTCTTTGGTACCACTATGATCCATAAATTGTTGTGCATATTCCAATGGACGAGTCATCATAATAAATTTAGTAAAATTATACTTAAAAAATATAAAACATATACTATGTGAATTAATCTCCCTTATAGATTTATTAAGTCACAATTTCATGAATTCAATATGTAACGTGTGAAAAAATATAGAAAAAATAAAATAAAATCATCTACAACCATAATAACACAAAATATACGCTAGGAAATCATTTCAGAGAAAACCTAGCTGGAAGGCGAGGTTGTTAATTCTCTTTCTCTAAATGGAAAATGGATGAAAGGACAAATAATTGGTGTATGTGGTCTAGAGGGGTTGCTAAAATGCCCAAATCCTTTCTATTTTATCTCTATAACTATCCACTCTTGTCTACTATGATCATTTATGGAATAAAATTGCACTTGAATAGAATGGAACCCCTTTTCTTCCCATGGGCTTAGTTATAACATAGCTCAATAGCCTACCAGTGGATGAGTTGACCCATTCAAATCTTAACAAAAAGTTACAATATGGACTCTTCTAAATTATTCTTCATCATGATCACATGGATAACCCATTTACATAAATAATTGGGGCCTACTTGACATCTTGTTGAATTATGGTGGTAGAAATAGGAAGGTCAACTTCGAGTGTCATAATGTTTTCATATGGAATTTGATTGAGGTAATTCTTGCGTTGTTGGAAAGGTATCTCGTGTGTAGAATAGTGTGAAAGGTGTGAAATTAAGTGGAAATTTTGTACTCCCAAAAAAATGTTGTTTTATGACTCAAACTCGCTCTCCAAAGGTTTTAGGCCTTAATTTTCCAAATTGGGTCACACTAGTAAAAATGGTCCTATGAGTTGATTCCTCCACATTTTACACTTTGAAAGTAATGAGATGGATGATAAAAAATATAATGATATAATATCGATCACTATAGGTTCCTTATAAAAAAATCAAGGCTTTGCGATATAAGAGATTGAATAAGGTGTGAGATAACACCTATAGACTCGAGCCTAACTCCATACATGCACATTTATTGAATGGTGAATGTAGATAATCTAAAATTATATGAGCCTTCTCTCGCTAAACCACGAAGAGGAATTCATCCTATCTTTTGTATAGGTTTGGCACTAGATGCTCAAGCGGATTTGTTAGAGGATATAGTTTTGCAAAGAGGCCTAGAACTACAAGACAAGGGTAGCATTACCTTTGGCAGAGTAGGTTGAAATTTTCAGACTTCCGTAAAGGCTAAATGGTACACCTAAGAGAAGGTGGAGGAAAATTTTCCTCACCTCATTTATTAGAATCATTTGGTGACCAAATTCCTTCCAAATTGAGGAGGTATGATTGGGATATGATCATTGTATTGTTTTTCATCTATATTAACACTTTTATTACGGGGAAAAATTGGAGGTATCAACTCATTGGAACATTTTTTACTAGTGGGTTTCTAGTTTAGAAAATTGGGGTTTGAAAACTCCTAGAAGCATATTGAGACATTAAATGGTGTTTTTGGTGGTAAAACAATTCCACCGTAAGTGAAAAACTACCCAAAGATATTCTACACACATAAACCTTTCCAAAAGCGTAAGAATCACCTCAATCAAAGTTATGCACCAATAATCTTACCTTCTTGTTTTTACCACCTTGATTTGAGAGGATGTCACGACAACCCCTATTATTCATGGAAAAGTGTCTATCCACTCAATCATAATGAAGAAGGATCTACAAGAATCGATATTCTAACTCTAATTAAGAGTTGAGGGAGTCAAACTTAACCACTAGTAGGCTATTGGGTTGTATTATAATTAGGCTACTAGGTGGAAAAGGGGTTCAATTTTATTATAATGCATTTTATTCCATATATGAGCATATTATATCATAATGGATAAAGACAAAGGAAATGGAGAGGTTTTGTGCATTATAGCTGCCCACAGACACTGTTCTCAATTCTTTGTACTTGCATCCATTCCATTCAAATAAAGAGAGAGCAAAGCGACGTCACTTTCTAACTAGGTTTTCTCTTGAAAGGATTTCTAAGGTCATATATTATGTTATTATGGTTGTGAGTGATTGTATTTTTTTTTGTTATATATTTTCTATATTTTTTATAATGCATATATTAACACAATAACTTGCTAAATCCATAAGTCTAAGGAAAAATAACCCTCTAGAATAGATTCATATTCTAAGTATAATTTTATCATATCTATTATGATGAACCGTCTAGTGAAATATCCATGGTAGTTTACGGATTAGTTGGAAGATTTTTCAATGCTACAAATAATATGTTGCATTCTATCTTATGTGAATAAATAGTGGAAATATATGTTTCAATGTTCATTATGAAAAGAAATGGTAGAATGGGCTCAATTTTTGGTCCATTCTCTTTACTTGACTCTCGTTAAAATATATGGATATTTTGTTGCTTATGAAATTTTGAAAGCTTAGTAGCTTGTTGTATTGGTTAGTAGGAAATGGATAGGAGGGAGTTCTGATACTCGGTTTCCATGTGGTAAACATGACAAGGCCCATCACCATGTGGTTGATGTCAAAGTGTCGAGTTCTTTTAACCATTTTTAAGGAGCTAGATAATGAAGATTCAAACTCTTAATTCTAACCCAACTCTTTAAACTCCTAGGAGTCAATATGGCTAGGATGAAAAACAAAGAAATAATGTAATATTATAAATGAATAACATAAAACAATTATTTACCCCCACAAAACCTCCACCACCCCCCCCAAAATATAGAATCTCTCTATTTCCCTCACAAAAAAAAGAAACTTTTTTCATTTAAATCCTTACTTGGAATTCCTTGGAGATCAAATTTTATAATTGGACAATAAAATTCTCGATCTCCCTTCAAAATCTTTCCTCAAATCCCTTAATGCCATCAAAATCATGTCTCGCGATTTCAATGGATAGTGGGGGAAAATAGGGCCATAACCATTTAAAAATTTGGACCGGTAAGAAAGCATGTGCATTTCTAAGAGCACACACATGTTTTTAAGGACACATGCATGCTCTCGTAAATGCACATGCATTCTTGTGCCCCGTCTTGCTAGTACTAATTAGGCCTCTAAGGTGGCGAGGGTTTCCAAAGCTAGACATTGAGAAATACATGCATGCTCTCAAGGACATACACTCATTATTGTGTAAGCATGTTCATAATGATGTGATTGCCACTCTTGAGGCCATCAAGTATGTGTGTGTGTGTGTGTGTATATATATATATATAAACATTCATGATTTCATGATTTCATAAAATGTGATAACATGGAACAAATCCCCTAAAATAACATATACATTGACTCCACATGCATCCCAATGATTAACATTAATAAAATCAAGAATTAACATTGAAAATGCGAAACATCCGGGCCTAACCTCCACAACAATACAACTTAAAATAATAAATTAGTCCATCTCTTCTATATTAAAAAATTTCAATGAATATCTCCGTATGTGTAATTGTTAAACTAATATAACCAAAAATAAAAATTAATTATTCTCCTTTTCTCCTTACTTATCAACTTACAATATTTACACCTCAATTCCCTTTTGAGTGTTCCACGTCCATCTCTCGGGTATCTCCACGTCCATAATTATTAAACTAATACAACTAAAAATAAAGAAATTTGATTATTCTCCTTTTCTCCATTACTTACTAAGTGTTTACACCTCATTTCTCTTTAGTGTTCCACGTCCCTCATTTCGGCACTATAATGCTTTGTTAATAGACACACTCTTTTACACTGTTATGCTTATTACATATTTACATATAATAATATATACACATGTTGATAGGCCATCACCAAATTTATTTAAGGACTTAGCGTGATGCTAGTCTCTATTTTTTTTACAAAGATTCACTTTTACCCTTTGTCAAAAGCCAAAAGAAAGCAGACTGAACTGTTCTGCAAAAATACAATAATCCCCTTCAATTCCAGTTTTTAATCTCCTTCAATTCCAGTTTTTTTTACGAGCACGAACAACCTAAAAAAAATTCAATCAAAAGGGCCATGGATTACGAACACTACAACACACTGAATCATTGTTTGCTGCACATCATTTAATATTTTTAAAGCTTCCGACCCAAAAATAATTTTGGCCACTCGTGAGTACCTCAAAGTCAATACGAACTTTAAGTAATTTACTTTACAATTCACGAGTAAATAATTTATATACGCCTTCAATGAAGACTTCATAAATAGTGCAGCGCCGTGTAGAGATTCATTCACCACGTAATTCCTCACCATTTTGTTGGTTTTGACATTGATTAAGTTAAGCTTAACTTTATTTTACAAATTTGATATTTTAAAAATTTTAATAGATATAGGTAAAGTTTTAATATTTGAATTTATTTATATTTTAAAAAATTAAAATTAATATAGATATAATTAAAATTTATATCTATATATATTGGAGTGTATAAAAAGGAATTTTTTACTTAAAAAATTTTAATGTTTTATTAAACATCAAATACATTAATAATTAGCAAAAATATCAGCAAAGACTTTACAGAGTCATTAGGAATAATATCATATATAAATCCATATATTCTTAATATAAGTATTCAATGTCAAAATGTATTAATATATCACAAAAACTTCAAATAAATAATTAACAGGAAAGATTTTAAATAATCATAAGAACTAACATCATATATAGATCCATTGTTTGTATAAATATTAATGTAAAAAATGATTCTCACCAAATATCAAAATACTGATATTATATTAACAAAAAACTTGAAATAATCATAAAGAGGAACATCATTATTTGTATGAATACCCAATGTTAAAAATGACTCACCAAGTGTTAAAAGATTGCAGTTTACTTATGTAAAAGAGAAATTAATATGAACTACAAAGAAATCTTATTAAATAGTTTTATTAGTATTTAGTATATAAAAGTAAGTGAGATTATATATTATTATTATTATCCAATTTTAAGGTGAAACTTGTTAAGTCTATGAAGACATACATACTTTATCTCTCTGTTTTGAATCTATAAAAAAAAGAAGAAACACATACTCTTAACCATTAAACCCACTCTAGCTATATATCAAAGAGATTATCATATATATATATATATATATATATATATATATATATATATATATTATTTTACTTTATTTTTTTTAATATATAAAAAAACTTAAAACTAAAATATTTTATAAATAAATTAAAAAACATTTTAAAAAATACAATCTTTCCATAAAATTAACATTTTAACTAAACTTTTTTATATATTATTTTTATTATATAATTTTCTTTAAATAATAATAATTCAATATATTTTATAACTATGTCAAGTCCCATTAAATTATAATACATTTTTACTATTCTAGACATTTCGAAAAAGCAAAAAGGGAGAATTAACCATTAAAAAAATTCATTACAAAATGAGAGTTCAATTAAATTGGATCCAGTATTTGCTATGAATGCAGAATGCAGTCAGTAATAATTATACGCGTACTCATAATGTGCATATGAATGCGCAATATTTTTCCAACTCATACAATTAATTTGAAAAACAATAGCCTACAGGCTCTTTATGGTGTATAATTAAATGCTCTGAGTTGATTTTAAGATTGGTGGGTGAGAAATATTCACTTGAGTTTAATTTGGTATCAATTCGAGCTTCTTATATGCATTGCAAGCTTTCAATCTGCGTCTCCCTTTCAAGGAATTCTAAGTCTGCTTTGCCGTGTACGATATCTCCCTTCCTCCAATTTATGGGATACCTCATCAAGTTTCTGTAGCGTTCTTTTACATTATCTGGTTTTTAATTGCATAATACTTTTGAGCTTTTCTAACCTACTCTCATGGATTCTTTGTTGATGTCTAGCATTCCCAGTGGTATTGTTTCGGAAAACAGAGTGTGGAAAACGTTTGGAGTGGATGCTCCATCCATTGGAACACCCAATAATATTTACCACACTCTACAATTATTTCCAGAAACGAAACAATACATTGATAATACAATTTCAAACTCTAAAAATCTACATATTCAACCTCCAAATGGTTTCAATATGATAATGTTGTGTCTACTTGATTTTCTCATGTAATTTTCGATTGAAGATGGCAGACACAAAAGATATCCAGCCTCTTGTCTGTGACAGTGGATCTGGGATGCTCAAGGTGAGTCTATCTACTTACTTTAAATCCACAAGATAAGTGTTCTGCTGAATATTAGCTCTTTGTATTCTCCAGATCGGATTTGCTGGTGATGATGGTCCAACAACAGTGTTTCCCACTGTTGTTGGTAGCCCAAATCATGCTGAACCAAATGACACATATGTAGGTGATGAGATTCAATCAAAGAGGAAAATTATTACCTTTAAATTTAAGTATCCAATCAAGCGAGGAATTATTACCAACTGGGATGGTATGGAGAAGATTTGGCATCATGCATTTTACAAGGAACTAGAAATTGCTCCAGAAGATCACCCTATACTTCTGACCGAGGCACCTCTAAATCCCAAGGAAAATAGAGAGAAGATGACCCGGATTATGTTTGAGACTTTCAATACACCTGCAATGTATGTCGCACATCAAGCTATCCACTCTCAGATCAGATAGTGATTACACACAATATCAAATAGACTATTAATATCATAATAGCTATAAATATATAGGACATAAATCATTAGCTTAAACATATGTAGATTATGATCACAATTCATGTGGTATCATTTAGTTTTCATAGCTATAAATATTAGCTTAAACATATTTAGATTACGATCACAACTCATGTGGTACCATTTTCAAAACTGAATGTAATTTTGATTTTCAAGAACTCCTAAAAAAAATATTAATAACTATAAATATATAAGACATTTAAAACACTAGCTTCGACACATCTAGATCACAACCACATGAGTTGTGGTACGATCTTCAAAACTAAATGCAATTTTGATTTTCAAATAACTCCTAAGAATCCGATCATGTATTGGGCACGCAGGTATTTTTCTTGACTCTGGTGATGGTGTCACCCACACAATTCCAATACATGAAGGGTATGTTCTTCCCCATGTCCTCGGCTTAGATGTTGCTGGCCGGGATCTAACAGATGCATTGATGAAGATGCTGACTGAAAGAGGCTACTCATTCACCAGTGCTGCAGAGCGGGAAATTGCTGGTGATATGAAAGAGAAGGTTGCTTATGTAGCCCTTGACTATGACCAGGAGCGTGAGACAGCCGAGACCAGTTCTTCACTGGAAAAGAGTTATGAGCTTCCTGATGGGCAAGTGATCACCATTGGTGCAGAGCGTTTCAGATGTGGTGAGGTGTTGTTCCAACCTTCTCTCATTGGAATGCAAACTGTGGGTATCCATGAGAGAATTTATAATTCCGTCATGATGTGTGACGAAGATGTCAGAGATGAGCTGTATGGAAATATCACGGAAATATCGTTCTCAGTGGAGGATCTACAATGTTTCCTGGTTTTGCAGGTCGTATGAGCAAGGAGATCACTGCCCTGGCCCCACGTAATATGAAGATTGAGGTAATTGCACCGTCTGAAAGGAGGTACAGTGCCTGGATTGGAGGGTCAATCTTGGCATCTCTGAGCATTTTCCAGCAGGTGATTATCTGCAATTTATTATCTTTTTGGGTTTATATGTAATTTATATGTACTATGACAACATTTGAACTTTAATGCCTTTGCTGCATGCAGATGTGGATTACCAAGGCTGACTATAATGATTATGGTTCATCAATTGTTCACAGAAAGTGCTTCCCCATTTCATTGGTTTAATAGTCTTTCAAAATTCCGAAGTAAAGTTGTTCTTGTTATCTATTTAAGGGAATGGATTAAATCACTGATTATTGTTTTTTAATGCTGTGATATATTTTCAAATAAAAGGAGACACTCAATTTCAAATGAAAGAATGTTCAATGTTCTGTTAATCAGTCAATGGTGCTTTTTTGGAATATTTTTTTACATGTTCAATTTTTTTTGGGCTAATTCAATTTTCATAAACGTAGTTTCGAAGCTCAATCTCTTATCAATCTCTTATCAGAGATTTAAATTTGAGATTTGGTATAAAGAAAATCCAAACACTTCAGCCACACTTCGTACAAAGTAATTTAACTTTATAACCTACCAGCCTAGATCCAGAGTTAGATGGATCTATGACAACTTGTTGAACTTTAATGCCTTTGCTGCATGCAGATGTGGATTACCAAGGCTGACTATAATGATTATGGTTCATCAATTGTTCACAGAAAGTGCTTTCGCATTTCATTGGTTTAATAGTCTTTCAAAATTCTGAAGTAGAGTTGTTCTTGTTATACATTTCAGCGAATGGATTAAATCACTGATTATTGTTTTGATGCTGAGATATATTTTCAAATAAAAGGCAACACTCAATTTCAAATGAAAGAATGTTCAATGTTACATTAATCGAGTCAATGGTGCTTTTTGAATATTTTTTACATGTTCAATTTAATTACAGGGCTAATTCAATTTCGTTCATAAACGTAGTTTTGAAGCTCAATCTCTTATCAATCTCTTATCAGGAATTTAAATTTGAATTTTGTATAAAGAAAATCCAAACACTTCAGCCACACTTAGTACAAAGTAATTAACTTTATAACCTACCGGCTAGATCCATACAACCTCTGGATCTATCATGCGCCAGGAGGGATTCAAATCTCTCAAGGTGCAAACCTATTTTTTGAGTGCAAAACCACAGTGCAATCAAATTGAAATCAACACATCCAATGCAAGCAATCAAATAGTATTAGGAATCATCACCTACAATGAAATCAATGCATCTAGTGCAAGTAATCATATATCATTAGAAATAAATATCTACACTAAAATCGATGCATCTAGTGCAAATAATCAAATAGGATTATAAATCACCATCTCCACTTAAATCAATCCATCTAGTGCAAGAAATATTCTTCCCTCTCTCCACCCTCCATCCATATCTATATCCCCATCCATCTCTTGTTTTTTTGTCTCTATCTCACCCCCCTAAACACACATGCTCTCGCACTCCATATATATCATTCTCTTTGTCAATCACCATCTTTCCCCATCTCTCTCTTCTTCCCTCTCTTCCCCTTATCTCCCTCTCCCCCGCTAATATCTCCCTTTCCTCCTTTTGTCCTCTCTCTCTCTCTCTTTCTCCATCTTCCTTATCACTCACACTCTCTCTCTAGCAACCAACATCTACACTAAAATCAATGCATTTACTCAAAGAAATCAAATAGGATTAGAAATCGCCATCTACACTGAAATCAATGCATTTAGTGAAAACAATAAAATAGTATTAGAAAACATCTACATTGAAATTAAGTCATCTAGTGCAAGTAATGAAATATAATTATAAATCGACATCTAAATTGAAATCAACACATTCAGTGCAAGCAATCAAATTGTATTAGAAATCACCGCCTCCATTGAAATCAATGCATCTAGTCCAAGTAATCAAATATCATTAGAAATAAATATATACACTAAAATCGATGCATCTAGTGCACATAATCAAATAGGATTATAAATCACCATCTCCACTTATATCAATCCATCTAGTGTGAGAAATATTCCTCCCTCTCTCTACCCTCCATCCATATCTATATCCCCCTCCATCTATTCTTTTTTGTCTCTCTATCTCATCTCCCTAAACACACGCGCTCTCGTACTCCATATATATCAATATATTTTTCAATCACCCCCTCTCCCCATCTCTCTCTTCTTCCCTCTCTTCACCTTCCATCTATATCTCTTTCCCCTTCTCTCCCTATCCCCCATTAATATCTCTCTTTCCTCCTTTTTTCCTCTCTCCCTCTCTCTCCATCTTCCTTATCACTCTCTCTCTCTCTCTCTCTCTCTAGAAACCAACATCTACATTGAAATCAATGCATTTACTCAAATAAATCAAATAGGATTAGAAATCGCCATCTACACTGAAATCAATGCATTTAGTGCAAACAATCAAATAGGATTAGAAATCATCTACATTGAAACCAATTCATCTAGTGCAAGTAATCAAATATAATTATAAATCGACATCTAAATTGAAATCAACAAATTCAGTGCAAGCAATCAAATTGTATTAGAAATCACCACCTACATTGAAATCAATGCATTTAGTGCATCTACAACCCAATTGACTCTAGATGGATCGAGTGTCTATCTCACCCCCCTAAACACACGCGCTTTCGTCCTCCCATAGGCTTCATATAAATAAAACCTCTTTTTAAAGTTTTTTTAAATATAAAAAGGTTTATGGAATAAATATAAAAAGAAATTTTATTTATTTACCATACATCTAGTTTATATATTTTTTTATTTATTTACCATAGCTCTGGAGTAAGTATAAATTCATTTTACAAATATTTAATTAAAAGAAATATTAAAAGATTTTGGATTTTGATTGTTTGTGTTGAATTAACTATTTTCCTTTGATTTAGGAAATGGTATTGACTTTAGTAAAGAGTAAATATGTTTAAAATTTTACTTAATTTGGAAATTCAATTTGGTAATTTTTTTTGTTAAAGGTAAATTTATGATCCATTCAAATTCACGTATATAATTTAATATCCATTCAAATTATATAAATAATACATAATTGTATTAGAAATTGATATATGTTCTAGTACAATGCGATTTTTATTTTTTATTTTTTTTAATTTAAAACTTAAACCGACATTTTGTATGAGGACGTGACATACCTGACATCGGGGTCATATTGGGCTGTAGATGAGCCTCTCGCGCAATAAAGTAACTAATAAATTAATTTGTAAGTAACTAATTAATTAGTTTACACCTTATAATCTATAATAATAAAGTTAATTATTTTCATCACCCCAATTTAAAGGGACGTCTTTATGTCCATTATAGATTTGAAGAACAATCAAGAGAGGTCAATTATTTAACCCCTCTCATAACTTCACCAAATTTAAACTATATATTTAATATATTAATAATTGCCCCAATGTGTAAAAAGAGGAAGTTGAAAATGTTGTACATTGATTTTCATAATAAATAATTAATGGATATATTAAATTTTATTTTTTATTTTCAATTTTAATTATAATTATACTTTGTAAGTTATATATATAAATATATGTGTGTGTGTGTTTATATATTTTTTAAAATTTAGTAAAATAATTATTATCACAATGTTGTAGCGGTTATAATTATCTTTCAAATTTTTTTTTTTTACTTACATTTTGGAGTCTAACATTCTTTTCATAGGAGTTTATCTTGCATTGTTATCAGTTATTCACGCTTTGATTGATAATTATCCTTTACCCATGATTGTGTTCACTTTCTTTTCACCTAGTTAATATTTCTAAGTCACAAGCTAACCTCCTAATTTAGTCTTGCACAACAATTCTAGGCTTGCCTCCTGAAACTACGCAATTAATGCGGGCAAGCAGCCTTAATGACTAGAATTGCGTAATCATGACTGGCGGCTAGTCTTGAGCTCGGAAACTGTGCAATCATGGAAGGCAGCCCAACACTGAGCCTAGAAACTGCACAATCCCTCACTGAGCTCAAAAACTGCACAATGCACTGAGCCAAAAATTTTCCGAGTTGCCAAAATTGTGCAATCTTTCCTAGTGATGTGCATGGCAAGCTTTTCCCGAAAAAACAGAAAAGTTGAAAAAGAAAAAAGCATCCCTCAAATTTAGGGATTTATTTTTAGTAATCCAAAAGAGGCATATTTGCTATTTTTGGAAGCTTTTGCCATGTGTCTCTTTTTCCTTGATTTTAGGCATGCACGTCATAAACCCTAATTTTCTCAAATCTATTTAAATGATGTCCCTAGAGCTCATTTTCACACTTGATCTTGAAGCTCTAGCATTCTCGAGGAGATCAAGGAACCTTAAGTGTGATCGTCGTCGCTTTTCCAGGTGAGTTTCGCAGTTATCATTTTTTCTGTCGATTTTTATCATTTCGCTTGTGTGAGTCTTATTTTGCTTGTTTCTTTGCATGCATATTGGCATTTCAACTTGCTTGTAACAACCCTAGTAAAAATCCATGTGAAAATAAATATAATACCACGATTGATGGGACACGTATTCCAAGCTAAGTGGTGAGAAAAACATCCTAATGGGTGTTCAATTTGGTTTACTATGACTAAAGGAAATTGGCAAAGGAAATGAAAAAGGCTTTGGAAAGGCATGAGGCATTAATTCACACTTTATTTATGGAAATAATGGAAAATGAAGAAAATAGAGGCCTCATCAATAAAAAGGCTTCTAAGGATGAGTTGGAAATATTTTTCTCACATTTTTGGAGCTCTCTCATTATTCTCTCTCTCTCTCATACTCTTGGATAATTAGAGTTTTCTTGGAGCACTCTTGGAAAGAGTGTATACTTGGTGATTTGGAGCATGAAGGTAAAGGAAGAGAATGAAAGCACATGATGACATCAGGATCAACAGCTACAATCGGTTCTGAGTACAAGTACTAAGATGCATGTATGTTTTCCTCACTAGTTTTGGCATGAATGGTGTATGCATGTGCATTTTCCTAGCCTTTCAATTTCCTGGAGAGCAATGGTGTTGTGGGATTATTTCCATTAATTTTTTTTTGGTTGGTTTGCATGATTCTTTTAGTTGTGGGTTGAGTTATTAGTTCCTGGAGTTATTAGTTCCCAGAGCCTTGGTTGGACAAACAATCTGGAGCCTGGAAGACAACTGTGGGTTGAGTTACTAGTCATGGAAACCTTGGTTGGACAAACACTCTAGAGCCCGAAGAATAACTGTTGGGTTGAGTTACTAGTCTTGGAGCCTTGGTTGGACAAACGCTCTGGAGCCCTAGGAGGGTTGAGTTACTGGTCCTGAATCCTTGGTTGGAAAAACGATTTGGAGCCCGAAAATAACTGGGTTGAGTTACTAGTCCTAGAAGCCCTCATTGGAAAAACACTCTAGAAGCCCTGTAATAGTTGGGGTTGAGTTACTAGTCCTAGAAGCCATGGTTGGAAAAAACACTCTGGAGCCCTGTAAAAACTTGGATAGAGTCATGCTTGGAATATGGCACGATGGTGATTGGATGAAGTGAGGCTTGGCTCTGCCAATCTATTGTCTGGTGGAACATGGAAGTCCCATCTCTAGTTGGTTTTTACATTCAGAAATGAAGAGCTCATTCCTTTGGTATTTGGTATGCAAATGTAATGGTTATTATGTGGATTTAATTCTTGTTATATCCATGGTATTTATTTTTTTATTATGTTGGTTATAAGCATGTATTTTATCAGTGATGATGTATGGCGCTATCTGTTTTTTTTCCTGAAAATGAATATACATTGTATCTATGGTGAAATAGATTGTATTGCAGCTTATGATGTAAGGGAGCAATGCTTCTTAGCGATTCTCAGATAAGTATTAGACCCCTATGTTTAATTATGTTGTTTATACCTGTAGATGCAATGTTTGTGACATGTTTAACGAAATTATTGTTCTAACTGGGTTGGGTCAGATGAGTTCCCGATGATGTGATTACTTCCATGTCTTTATTTTAATGTTATGTATCATCTCCTAAAATTACAGGAAGTTCTAAGCAGTGACCAGGGCTTAGGGGCTAAAAATGTGGGACAAATATCGGAGTTGCAGACCCATAATTGACTATTTGGGGTCATAACCGCTACCTTGACAAGGAAAGCCCATATCTAAGGGTCTATTACTGCTCCCTTTCCCTTGCATGCCTATGGCTAAGCCTCAAATGGTTTAAAAATGAGTTCCCCCTCAGGGAACAGGGCTCTAAAAGGTTGAGTTACCTATTGGGGATGTCAATGATGCAGTGTAATGTTTTTTTGCCATGTTTCCATCGGTTCCACTTCCTCAAAGTCATATAGGAGGTTTAATCTCATATTAGTAGCCTCTTGTCACATGTTTACCCTGGTTGGCCGATTACTTAGGTAGATGTGGGAAGAGGGTGTTATAGAGTGGTATCAGAGCATGGTTCAACTCTAGGACTCAATGGGTGGTGTTTTGATCATGCGTTTATGTTGGTTTCATGCGTGTGTAGTATGCTTGTAGTCTATGTCTGATTGTTACATATGCATGGTGTTGGTCATGGTTATAGTGGTGTCACAATGGGAAAGTTGTTGATGTCGTTGGGACATGTGTCATCATGTGGATATGACTCGTTATGTGTGGTTCTTGCTTATGTATTGTTCGTGCACACTTGCTTACATATTATTACATATAGTACATGCATTGATTGCTTACGCTAGGGTTAAATATTGGTCATTCTTCAGTGTTATCCATGTATGCTTTCTTGTATGATGTCATATGTTAAACATGCATTGGTCGTCCATGATTAGTTATACATGTCAAGTGCGTTCATTTGGTCAAGTTTTCATTAATTTAATTGAGGTTGTTGTGCATAAGGTCATTGTATGAAATTAGGTCATCATGACGATTTGGTATGTTATGATTTTAATGTGTTGGCTTAGACAGAGCAGGAGATGCAGATCATTAAAATGAAGTTGCAACAATGGACTTTAGGGTAAGAGAAGATTGTCATACAATTTTGTATGCTTAGCATGCAGGTATGTGATACATGGTTGCTGTAAGAATTAGGGTTACTTATATCTTTTCATTCTATTATTATTATGGTTACATATGTGATAAATACTAGTTGATCAGCATAGTCATATGCATTATGGTTATGTGTGTGCCTTTCATTCTATTGATGTTATGGTTACATACATTATAGATGCTAGTTGATTAGTGTGGATATATGTACATGTGTCAGTAGAAACCTATGGTGGTATGCATTTCTATTGTTGTTTTATGTTAGATAACTTATATTTTGTTGATGAGAATGTTATAGGTAAACTTGTTGTTATTGTATGATAGTTAGCTTCATGATTAGGGTTATTTGGTTAACATCTTGATGTTATATCTACTATGCTAATTTGGATTGGCCATGCAGATGTTTAAGGCTATGACATTTAGGTATGAGTCAATCTAATTATGATAGTGTGTTGTATTATGTCTCCACTGACTTTTCATATGTGATCATTATGCATGAATGGAAAATGTTGGTGAGCTTATGATGTGAACACGTTAGTCGGTCACTACTATGGATATCATGATCTTATTAATTTTTGAATTGATGTATTGTGAAGTTATATCATGCTAATCTAGATTGATTTTGGAGACAAGATAACATCCCCTGAGATACATTGAGGTATGATTTTTCTTATGGTGTGTACTTGGTGCTTGATTATTTGATTATGTCATCTATCTGGTGTTGAGTATTTGGTGTCCATTATGTCGTCTAGTTGATTTATCTAAGATGGTACGATTATAGTTTGATTGAATGTTTGACTAATCACATGATACGAGTATGTGTTTATAATATTTCATGAAGAAATGATCTTGTTTTAAGATGGTTGTACTAATGCATATGTGTTGGGACAAATGATATGTACTTGAGTATAAGTAGGTGATATTTGTAGCATTATGTATTATGACTGATGAATGTGAGTTGATTTTTGATTATGACATGGTCGTTAGTCTTGGTAAAAGTTGATTTCGAATTGTTGTATTGATGTTTGGTACATATGGACGACATGTGTTTTCCACAACAAGGTAAGGCAAATAACATGTTGTATGTTTATTTATACACTGAAAGTTATGTGTTTATGGCAGTATGATGCAGGGGATTCCATGGAAAAAGAGACTGCCATGAAATCTTGAAGAAAGCTTAGGTTGAACTCTCCTTTGGAAGTTTTGGGAAGCCATAGGGAATCAGTCATTGTGTTTGTTGCTAGTATTTTGTTTTCAGTATTTTTGATTTGTTTGCTCTTGATTTGCAGTCTTGATTACGATTAGTGCATGATCATTCCACTTTGGTTGTAGTGTCATATTTTTATTGGTTTTCATGTTTTTCTTCTTATGGGATTTCTCGTTCTTGTTTTTTTATGTTTTGAGAGTCTTACGAATTGGTTGGAAAAGATGAAAGTTGATGGAGTTAAGGATGATATTTTTGTTACCCAATAAACTCAGATGAAGTGTGGTGCATGAGTAAGCGTAGCAGAAGGTAAGAATATGACATTTAGTTGGATTGGTTGAGTCCATTGGGTAAAATTTGGACAGTGGCAAAGTAGGTAAAGTGAATGGAGATAATATGTTAGATTCCTTGGTTGTGTATGTTGTGCACAAATAAAGGAAGTTATCTTAACCTAGACCTTATGATATCTAGAAATTGCGTTTTGAACATTATTATGTTGATGTTTATATATATATATATATATATATATATATATATATATATATGTCGTAGCTGACAGGGTTGTCATGGATCATGATTGTTTAATGATAATGTATATATGTATACATGTATGTATGCATGTCGTTGTTTGATAGGATGATGATTGATTTATGCTAATAATTATATATATGTATGTATTTATGTATTTATGTCAATGTATGATAGGGTTTTCAAGGATCATTCTTGTGGAGGAATGATTGCTTATGTGAGTGAATGAAATGAAGAGGTTCTTGGCTATAAGGAATGATGTGGTAGAGTATCCTTAGTTTATCTATGAGGTCACTATCATGTGGATATGATTTAATGTTATATTCTTGTACTATGCCTATGTTTATGTTATGGACAATAATGCTTAAGGGTGCATCACTGAAGTGAAAGTAGTGTGATTTGCGACATGCTAGGATAAGCATGGACAGTAGAAAGACATTAGAAGCAATATTTCTTGTGGGGTCAGTGTGTGGTCTATGGATGTGCAGTACTATTTTTGTGTATATGTTGTGTGTTTTTTATATTTAGTGATTGTACCTATGGTGATGTGTACATGTAAAATTTGTAGTGTTGTGTACATATAATGTTGTATTCATGTTGTATACATATGGTGTTGTGTATATATTACATATGCAGTGCTAGGTATATATGGTGCTATGTGCATGTTGGATATGTGGTGTTGTGTGTATACCGTATTGTGCACATGTTGGATATGTGGTGTTGTGTGTATACCGTATTGTGCACATGTTGGATAAGTGGTATTGTGTGCATAGGGTGTTGTGCGCATGTTGGATATGCGGTATTTTGTATGCATGGTGCTATGTACCTATTGTATATGCAGTGCTATGTACATATGGTATTGTGTGAATGTTGTACATATGGTGCTATGTACATATGGTGTTGTATGCATGCTTGTACATGTGGTGCTATGTACATGTTGTAAAAGCGGTGTTGTGTGCAGGTGTTGTTGTTTACATGTCATGCATGTAACATTGTGTACATGTGGTGTCGTGTACATATCATGCATGTGGTGTTGTGTACATTTGGTATTGTGTACACGTTGTATAGGTGGTGCGATGTACATTTGGCATTGTGTACACGTTGTGTAGGTGGTTCTGTGTACATTTGATGTTGTGCACATGTTGTGTAGGTAGTGTTGTGTACAGGTGGTATTGTGTACATGTTGTGCATATGGTACTGGAATACATGTGGTATTGTGTGCATGTCGTACATGTTATGTTGTGAGAATGTGGTACTATGTATGTGCATGGTGTAGTCATGATATCGCAACATGTGTATTTTTTGTGCTGTACTTTGTACATGTATTTTGTTTTATTTTACACCGTGTGTAGGTGTATGTGTTTTGTTCTGGTGTAGGCATATGTATGTGTCCTGTTAAACACCAAGTGTAAGTGTATGTGTTATGTTGCATGCCAGATGTGGGTGCATGCATTGTGTGGTGTTGTACACCTTGTGTGGATCTACATATGGTGATGTATATTGGGTGTATGTGTATGTGATTAAAGAGAGGCAAGGGCATTGGGTGCTTTCTGGGTGTGGCAAATGATTTGGTGTGTGTAAAGAAATAGAAAAGGAAGAAGTACACACCGATGAAGGATAAGTATCAGTATTTTATTTTAGTTTTATTATGCATGTGATATATGATTCTAACTTATGATGGTTACATGTGATTTATGATTATGGTTTATGGTGATTTCATGTGATTCATCATTTTAATTTATGCTGGTTTCATTATGAGCTAACCAGATGTGACAAGAACCTTTAGTTAGATTTGTTGTGATAGGAAGTAAATAGGATTGCAAGTGTACCTTATCGACGAGCTACCAATGAGGTATTATTTGAGTTTATTTTGATTTATTTTCAATCTAATGGAAAGTATGTGCTTGGTACAAGAAGCATGTAATGCCCGGTTTGGGATGGTTGAAACAAACTACAATAATTAGCAGCAATAACAAAAGGAATTGAAACATGCAGCAGTATGATGGTAAAACACTTCAAGATTAGGGCCATTGTGGGACACTGGTACCCAATAGTTTCCATTTATTACCATGGGCATGATATGATTGGTATAATGGTTTTGAGGTAGGGATGTGCCTTGATTTTTGTATCTTCCGATGCGAGGAAGCCTTGCCAAGGGATTAAATGCCTGGGAAGGGGGTGCCATCGGAACTTGGAAGGTGAGTGACTGCATGGAAGGGGATTACCAGATTGCCTGAGGGACTATGTCGCAGAGAAGGTAAGGTTAGGGATGGATTTGTTTTTGTCATTAGCATTTCTAGATGGAATGATATTCACATTCGGAGTGTGCCGCGGAAAAATGAGCTGATAAATGTTCACTAAGAGGACAAGTGGTGCAGGATTGTAGCGCTGGATATTGGATGCAGCTTTGACTTTCGCAACGGATTCTAGTCCTGGGAAGGAAGTGAATCCTGGTACTACCTTGAAGGTGGAGGTATGAACCTCTGGATTCCATTTTTGTTGATATGGGCATCATATCCTTCTATTTGATGGTTGAGAAAATGTGTATATGTGTATATTATTGTAAATACTCTATCGAGTTGGTTTATAAAGCTACACGAACATTATGGTTATTCCCTGGTTGAAGCAAATGTGTATCAATATATATGTTTGTTATTGTAAATACCATAATGAGTTGTGTTATAAAGCTCCAGTAAACGGTATGATTTTCATGTTTTAGCAGGTTGTCATTATAAATATTGCAATGAGTTGTGTTATAAAGCTCCATAGGAAGCATGTTTTGTTTTTAGCAGTTTTATGGTTTATATGTGTGATTGAACACCAAGGACGGTGTTCCTCCAAGGGGGAGGGTTTTGTGATATCCGTATTAAAAATACATATAATACCACCATTTATGGCAGACGTATTCCAAGTTGAGTACTGGCCAAAATATCTGAGTGGGTGTTCAATTCGGTTTATTATGGCTAAAGGAAATTGGAAAAGGCAATGGTAAAGGCTTTGGAAAGGCTTGAGGCATTAATTGGCATTTTATTTATGAAAATAATGGAAAATGAAAAAAATAGAGGCCTCTTCAATAAAAAGGCTTCTGAGGATCAATTCGAAATCTTTTGTTCACTTTTTGGAGTTCTCCCATTTCTCTCTCTCTCTCATACTCTTAGATACTCAGAGAAGAGTGGATACTTGGTGATTTAGAGAAAGAAGGAAAAGGAAGAGCATGAAAGCACAAGAGGAAATAGGCATCAGCATCTACAACCGGTTCTGAGTGCAGGTACCGAGTTGCATGTATGTTTTTCTCATTAGTTTTGGCATGCATGGTGTATGCATGTGGATTTTCCTAGCATTTCTATTTCTTGGATATCCACAGTGTTGTGGGTTTATTTCCATTGATTGTTTTTTGTGTGGTTCTCATGAGTCCTTTAGTTGTGGGTGGAGTTGTTAGTTCTTGGAGCCCTGGTTGGACAAACGCTCTGGAGCCTGACGGAAAATTGTGGGTTAAGTTATTAGTCCTGTAAGACTTCGTTGGAAAAACACTCTAGAGCTCGATGGACAACTATTGGGTTGAGTTACTAGTCCTGGATCCTTGGTTGTAAAAAAACATTGGAGCCCTAGGTGGGTTGAGTTACTAGTCCTGGAGCCTTGGTTGGACAAACACTCTAGAGACCAAAATAGCTAGTGTTGAGTTACTAGTCCTAGAAGCCTTGGTTCAGCAAATTCTTTGGAAGCCCTATAACAGTTGAGGCTGAGTTACCAGACTTGGAAGCCTTGGTTGGAACAAAGAATATGGAGCCCTTGAACAACTTCTATAGAGATCTATCAGTGATGGTTAGTGATGTCCAACTGTGAGGTGGAATCACTGGTTTGGGGTTGAAACGGTTTGGTCTCTGGAGCCCTGGTTTGGTGTTTATTGATGTGTTTGATAAAGTCCCACATTCATGGTTGGAATATAGCATGAGGGTGATTGGCTAATTTGATATTTGTCTCAACCAATATATGGTCAAGTGTAACATGGAAGTCCCATCTCTGGTTGGTTTTTACATTAAAAAATGAAGAGCTCATTGCTTAAGTATTTCGTATGAAAATGTATTGGTTATTATGTGGATTTCATTGATGCTATATCCATGGTATTTATGTTGTTATTATGTTTGTTATAAGCATGTATTTTATCAGTGATGATGTATGGTTCTATCTATGTTTTTTCCTGGAAATGAATATACAATGTATCTATGGTAAAATAGATTGTATTTCAAATTATGATGTAAGGGAGCAATGCTTCTTAGTGATTCCTAGATATTTTTTAGACCCTTATGTTTAATTATGTTGTTTACACCTATAAATGAAATTTTTGTGACATGTTTGACGAAATTCCTTTATTTGTTGGGTGGGGTCAGATGAGTTCCCAATGATGTGATTGCTTCCATGTATTTTTTTTAATGTTATTTATCCTCTCTTGAAGTTACAGAAAGTTCTAGGTAGTGACCTGGGCTCAGGGGCTAAAAATGTGGCACAAATCCTGGAGCTGCAGGCATATAATTGATTGTTTGGGGCCATAAAATCTACCTTGTCAAGGCAAGCCCAAGGCTAAGGGTTTATAACCACTTCCTTTCCCTTAAATTCCTACGGCTCGGCCACAAATGGGTTAAAAATGAGTTCCCCCTAAGGGAACAGGGTTATGGAAGGTTGGGTTACCTCCTGGGGATGTGTTGACAGGAAAATTTGTTCGGCCAATAGTAGGGGATCTCCCTGGTAAAAATTCCCAATTAGACTCTGAACCGTTTGTGATAGGGATCCCGTCCAGGGTGTGGGTCCGGCTACCGCTGAATACTCCTTCTCTTGGATGCAAATGAGCCCTGCAGAGTTATACGTATACAGTTATCGAATGATACAAGACAAATATTGATGATTGTCAACAAAAATAAACACTACAAATAGCAAGATATAAAAGGAAGCACACAGCTGAAGGAGATGTTGTTAGTAGCATATCATTAAGGTCGTGTTTGTAAGATTGTTCAAACCATAGAAGAAATTGTTTTTCTTGGTAAGAACAACTTATGCGTACTTAGGCGTTTTCGTGAATAAGATAGATGTCAATAATAAAGTTACAAACATCTCCTATGTAAATAACATACCATCATAAACGCATGCAGTGAGCTAAAATGCATAAAGAGTATAATCAGAAAACGTAGATCAATTAATCATAAGATATCAGACATATACGAAAAATACTCATAGTATTAACACATTGATTCTCATCGGATCCAATAGTGGATTTAAGACAAATTCTTGTATTCATTCATAAGGGGTTGTTCAATGCTTTACAACTCTCTTCTCTCCTTAGGAGTCCAAAAAAAATATCCCTCTACAAGTCCTCGAAGGGAGTATATATAAGACAAAAGTGACCCTTGGGTGTCTTGACTCTTTGCTTTTCCGCCCGTTGGTATGCTTTGCGACCTGAATAGAAGGTGCGACCTGCCACCTGATGGAGGATGTGATCTGCAACCTAACCATGTAAGATGCGACCTGCGACCCTTCCTGTAGGATGTACCTTGCGATCTGATCATGGGAGCATGTGAGTGATTGCGAGGTCAAGAACATCCACTTCTTATTCTTTGAGGAAATTTTTCCATGCACGATAGTCTGCAGCAACTGGGGAGATCAAAGGAGTATCTTCCCTTAACCTGTGAAGGAATTCTAGGGTGTTCGGGATCATAGTTTCTCTCTTGATTGTGACCTGGTTGGATAAGGAAGCCAGTTTGGTGTAAATCCAAACTGGCATTCGTTGAGCCCCAAGATTGTTCTTTCTTTCATCATACTTCACTCCATTTTCTTTTTTCCATTGTTATCCCAGGCTCAAATGATCAATGAAATTAGTTAAAATTACTTTAAGAATGAGTATCATGGCTAACTTGCTAAGTTTTGTGATTTTGTCATTGTAATGCATTTTGAACTGAAACTAGCTACAGAATGCAGACATTCCATAGCTAGTTGCCAATTCTGCAGCTGTCTTCACGTTCAAGCATGTTCCAGGTGTCCTCTCAGGAAAAGCCACACATGGGGGTATTCCACATCATGTCCTCAACGTTTGTTGCTCACCATGAAGAATGAACGTAATTCTGGACATGGTTTTGTACGTGGGAACTCATACAATGAGGCATAATCCTAATAGGACAAGGACAGTCCAGATGTCCTTTGTCCCTTTACGCTGCCATCTTTAGAGTTCTAGTACGATTTTGATATGAAAAGACAATGATCCCCGTATTGTTGCAAGTTCTGTTATGAAGATTTGTTATAAATGTACTCGGGAAACCAAAAGACAAGCTCTAGATTTTGATTAGAATTCATGGATTGACTGCTATATTTTTGAGACCGAGAATACTCTGTTTTAAGTTATTTTCCTTTAATGAAGAAGACAACATTCCCTTGAACGCGTTGAGTTGATCTTGAGTTAGATTTTGCGCTACTCGGGTGGTAGAGGGCCCCTGCCTCCTGAGCGGCTTTACTTTCGCAATTTAGATAAGTATCTTAGTTCGTTTTCAAGTTTTTGAGTTTTCATTCATAGTTAATTTCGTTAGTCACTATAGCTATACTTGTTCTAAGAAACTCTTCCAAAATATCATTATAATGAATGAGAAATGGCTGTAGTGTTATAGATTTTATTTGCAATTTCTTTTGTTCATTATCATAGTTGAACTTACTCTAGTAAACTCTTTCAAAAAATCATTATGATGACTAAGGCATGACTGTGATACTGTAGGTTTCAGTTGCTTGTTTACACTAAGTATCATAGCTGATCTTGCTCTTAAAAAGCTCTTCCAAAACATCATAACAATGAGTAGGAAATAGTTGTGATGTCTTAGTTTTTAATTGTAATTGCTTTCAGTTTTCATGTTTGCATTCAAATGCATTGAATTGTACAGCCAGGATTGTTCTAACAAGCTCTTCCAAAATACCATTCATGATGAACGAAATAGGCTGTAGAATCCCATAGATTAATTGCATGATAACTTAGTTAGGGCACTCTGGAGGCAAATTGCATTTAATTCATGCTCTGTTATTTCGTTTCAAGTTTGATAATGGCTTTTTAATCTAGCATTGATCACTGTAGACTAGTAGCACCCTAGTTCAGTTCCAGCTTAGCTCACTGTATTTACATTCCAAGATTAGTTGCCATCCATTGCATTCTAAATTGCATTAGTTGTTAAACTTAAATACCACGGTCTTCATTATTTACAAAACTTCTTTTGTTCTAAACCTATATTAACTCATAATCATTTGGACAGAAGATAGTATCAGTATAAGGCCTGGAGTACTTTTGCAACCTTTTTACCATTTCACAAATAAGCCTTTCCTCAAAGACTATTCTAAATTGAAATCTATAACTTTTGAGTGAGGTTTAGTGGTGTTAAACTAAGTTGCAGAATAGAATTAGGAACTAGTTTTAGAGTAGAGATCTTATGATGTTACAAATGTTCTTTTCCAAATATGTTTCAACAAACCTTTAATCATGGATGAGATTTTGTATCATTATGAGTTGATTGTTTAATTGTTTAAGTTAGGAGAATTTTTACACTTAGCTGCCCATTTCTCAAGCTCTTCCAAAATATCCTTAATGAATGAATTGGACAAGTTAAGTTCATGTTGTGATTCATTTTCTTAAAGTCATTATCAAGCTTTGTATTTTGCTAAGTCATAGTTTAGGTTTGGTTCTGTTTCAGTCTTTGCATTTGTCATTTGTCATCCATAACTTAGGCTTTACTCTGTTTTTAACCAGTAGCTTCTTTCCACCAGCATTTAGTTCTTTCTCTTGTGAACATAAAACCATAAAAAGACCAAAAACATCATAAAACACTAGACACAACGCAGTAAGAAACAAACACCTAGGCACATACAGTGCACCTCACTTCAGCAGTTTACCAACCCTGGTTGACAATTAAATGAACTCAATTTAGGAGACTAGGTTGAGCACAAACATTTTGGCGTCGTTGCCAGGGAAGTGAAAACTAGGTAACCTTTGTTTCTTAACTCCCAAAAACAATGATATGCGTAGAGAGAGAGACTCAAGGGGTAGATTCATAAGAAGCAGAAGCAAAAGTTTGATTCCTAGAACACCACTTGTTTCACCTAGACCAAGAGCTAGTACACCTTCAACTCAGACCCACATTCCATCCTTTACTGATCCTAGACTTCTAGAAGACCTAAGATCAGATATTCCATTAGAGAGACCTTCCACTTCATCCATTGAACCTGTCTTAGAAGAAGATTCAAGGACTCCTGTTAGGGACACAAACTTTTCCACTTCCACAGAAGAATCAACCATGGCAGAAGAAGGGGGAGGAGGAGTCTTTAATGGAGAACACACATTATTTGGAGGGGGTAGAGGTAGAGGTAGAGGAGAAGGAGGTAGAGGAAGAGGTAGAAGAGAAATGGGAAGCTCTTTTGGGTTCCCTATAATAGATGAAGAAACCAATACAACCATGAAAAACATTTCACCCTCTGTCCTTCCAAACTTCTATGGACTTAAAACTGAAGATCCTAAAACCTTCCCTAAAACCTTCCTATTTGAATTTGAAATCCTGTGTAGAACTTATGACTACTTACAAGATGCTCAAAAACTTAAACTATTTCCTTCAACATTGAAAGGAGCAGCATTGAAGTGGTTTATGAGTTTGATCAACAGTTCTATTAGGACATGGGAAGACATGAAACAAGAATTTCTAGAGAGGTATTTGGATCATTGTATGCCGGTCAATCATAAGGAAGAAGTGTTTAAGATGTTACAAAAAGAAGATGAAAACTTGGAAGATTTGTTGGAGAGATTTCATTACAACATCAAAAGAGCAAAAATAGAAAACTTAGATCAAGACACCTTAAAAGCTCTTTTGTTGAAAAAAATTAAGGATGAATGGTTGGATATCCTTAACATGATGGGAAAAGGGGATATATCACAGCTCACATTACCTGAAATATCTGAGTTATGTATCAACCTTTCAAGAGGGAAATCTAAAACTATAAAAGGTCCAAGAGATCCTGCTCTTGCAAGGGCAAGTAAGTCTGCTTCTGGGACAGTAAGTAGGTCAGAAATAGGACATATTCTTGATGATTTCAAATCTGACATCTTAGGGAGTCTTAGTGAACAAATAGACACCCTTAAATTACAAAACAAGCAAAAAGCCGAATCTGATGCCTTAGCAATCTTTTGTCCCAAATGTAGGAAGAAACATGCCTTGAGAGAGTGCCCTTTGGATGTAAAAGTTGTAGAGACCTGTGTCATTTGTTCTGAAAAACATGAGACCAAGAATTGTCCTTCCCTTCCTGGTCTCAAAGCTGTCTTTCAAGAGGAAACTCCTACAAATTCCACATAATCTCTCAATTTTGTCTCTAGAAGGCCTTGGCAAGGACCTCAAACACAAGGATTCCATGATCAAATGTATAACCAACCTCCACCTTGGAATTCTTGGCAGCAACCTTGGCCTCAATTTCAAAATCAATCTCAAGCTTGGGCACAAGGAGCACAAAGTCCCTATGGAAGATACTCTCAATACTATCAGTATCCACCATCCTATCCACCATACCCACATTTTTCTCCTCAAAATCCTCAACAAAATTTTCAACAAAATCCTCAACAACATCATCAGAACCTACCACATCAAAATAAACCACTTCCATTACCATTTCCTCAAAAATCAAATCAGTTGCCTGCTCAACCCATACCAAACCCCAATAATAAAAATCCTCAGAACACATACATGATAGAAGGCCAACAGTTTCCAACTTATTTAATTACTCCTTTAGACCTTAGTGATGTTCAACTTAGGTCTGGAAAAATACTTGAAAAGAGGAAACCTTCTATGATCATACAAGAACAAGATAACTCTGAGGAAGATTCTCTACGGGTGAATAAAAGTCTTGAAGAAGATACATCTTTTCAAGACCCAAACACTGAAAAATTAAAGCAAAAAAATCCAATAATTTCAACTCCTGTATTAGAGCAACCATCCACATCTACTTCTATACCTCCCTTTCCAGAAAGATTACAAATTGATAGAGGTGTAGAAAAACAAATTATGGTGTCTAATTATGATTTCCTAGATGAGCTGAGAAATGTTTGCATTAAAATTCCATTATTACAAGCCATCAAGGAAATTCCAATTTTAGCCAAAACAATAAAGGAGTTGAGCATGAAGAAAACAAGAAAAAGAATAAGAGAGACAAAGAAAATTCAACTGGCAGGAAAAATAGCAGAAATTATGATGGGTAAGATTGCTATTCCAAAGTATCTAGACCCAGGAAATCCAGTTGTTAAAATTCACATCAATGGAATTGAAATCCAAAACACACTCATTGATTTAGGAGCAACAATCAATATCATGAGTAGACAAATCATGGATAAACTGAAACTTCCTAATCTTCTCTTTACACCCACACTATTACAATTAGCAGATAGATCTGTGATCAAACCAGATGGGGTAATAGAATACATTCCAGTGTCCCTAGATTCTTGGGAGTACCCTATGGATTTCATGATCCTAACTCCTAAGAATAATCTAGGAGGCCATCCTGTTATATTAGGAAGACCTTGGTTGGCTACAGCTGATGCTTTTATTAGTTGTAGATCCGGTGATATGTATATCTCTGATGGTATTTCAACTAAGAAATTCACTTTATATCCTCCAGCTAGGACAATTACAGATCTAGATGACACTCAATGGATAGAGGATGAAGAAGATTTACAACCTCTCTTCACAATTTCAGAAATTAGTGAAGATAATCAAATTTTGAATACTCTAGAAAACTTTGAATCCTCTTCAGAATACAAACATGAACCATTTCAAGAGGGATCCAACATTGAGTTTTTGTCATCAAGACATATGTCTCTTCATTCTATGGATAAATTTGGCAGCTCTACAAGTGAGATATTTCCAGGCAAAACTTTGAACATAAACAAGAACCTAGAAAAATCTCAACAAGAAGAGTTAGTCAAGATATTACAAAGACATTCTTCTGCATATGCATGGGAGTACACTGATATGAAAGGGATAAGCCCCAAGACTTGCACTCATCACATCTACATAGAGGAAAATTGTAAATCAATCAGACAACCTCAAAGACGGATGAATCCAAATCTTAGGGAGATTGTTAAAGAAGAATTGCAAAAATTGTTAAATGTCAACTTTATCTATCCCATTTCAGATAGTCAGTGGGTTTCTCCTTTGGTAATTGTGCCAAAGAAAATGGTAAATGGAGGGTATGTATTGACTACCGGGAACTAAATAAAGCTACTCTTAAAGACCATTTTCCCTTACCTTTCATAGATCAAGTGTTAGATACATTAGCTGGCAAAAAGTACTTCTCATTCCTAGATGGGTTTAGTGGTTACAATCAAATCCAAGTAGCACTTGAAGATCAAGACAAAACCACATTTACCCGTCCTTGGGGTACCTATTCTTACCGAGTATTTCCATTTGGATTATGTAATGCACCTGCAACATTCCAAAGGGCAGTATTAGCAATTTTTTCAGATCTAATACATGATTATGTAGAGGTATATATGGATGATTTCACAGTTTATGGAAACACATTTGAAGAAGCTTTAGCAAACTTGGAAAAAGTTTTAAAGAGATGTCAAGAAGCAAATATTTCACTTAGTCATGAGAAATGTTTCATGATGTTTACTGAAGGTATTGTTTTGGGGCATCACATTTCAGGGGATCGGATTAGAGTTGATGAGTCAAAAGTTGAAGTCATCTCTAACTTATCTATTCCAAGTTGTCAAAAAGATGTTAGGAGTTTTCTAGGATTTACAGGATATTATCAGAGGTTTATAGAAAACTTCACCAAGATAGCATCTCCACTCTTCAAATTACTTACCAAAGATTGTGAATTCAAATGGAATTCTGATTGCCAGTTAGCCTTTGAAACCCTAAAAACAAAAATTTCTGAAGCACCTATTTTAAGGGGACCTAACTGGAAGTTACCTTTTCATATCTCAACAGATGCCTCTGATACAGCTCTAGGAGCAGTATTGGGACAAAAAGACCTGATTCCTTATGCCATCTACTATACCAATAAAAATTTGACTCCTGCAGAGTTAAACTATACTGTAACTGAAAAAGAGTTTTTAGCTGTTGTTCATGCCATAAACAAATTCAGACACTATATAACAGGCTATGAAACTTTTGTTCACACTGATCATTTTGCAGATAGATACTTAATGAACAAATCAATTACTAATGGCAGAGTCATAAGATGGTTATTTCTCTTACAAGAATTCAACATTACCATTCTAGATAGGCCTGGAAAACAAAACACAGTAGCTGATTTCCTATCTAGACTCCAAAACATTAAAGATGACACTCCAGTTGAAGATCAATTTCCTGATGAATATCTTTTTGCAATTTATACTCAAACTCCTTGGTTTGCTGACATTGCTAATTATTTAGTTTCAGGAAAATTTCCTTCAATAATGAATGCAAGAGATAAAATAAAAATCATTTATGACAGTGCAAAATATTCATGGGTTGCTAATGAGTTGTACAAGACAGGTCCAGATTTGATCATTAGGAGATGTGTTCGGGAAGATGAGATGCCTGAGATTCTTAAAGCATGTCATGATGAACCTTGTGGCGGACACTTTGCTGATAAGAGGACAGCCTATAAGATCCTTCATTTAGGATATTATTGGCCATCCTTGTTTAAATATGCTAAAGAGTATGTCAAAAGGTGTGACAGTTGCCAAAGGGTAGGGAAACCTTCTCCTTCATGTGAGATGCCATTACAACCTCAGGTACATATTGAACCTTTTGAAAAATGGGCTTTGGATTTTGTAGGACCTATTAGTCCTCCATCAAGACAAAAGAGATATATATTAGTTTGCACTGATTATGTTACCAAATGGGTAGAGGCCAAGCCATTACTTTTTTCTAATGAAGCATTTGTAGTTAATTTTCTTTTTGAGGATATTTTTACTCGTTTTGGTGTCCCAAGGGAAATTGTTACAGATCAAGGAGCTCAATTTACATCAAGGATAGTGGAGCAAATGATGGAGAGGTACAAAATCAGGCATAGAAAATCTACTCCTTATCATCCACAAGCAAATGGTCAAGTGGAATCTACTAATAAGGTCATTGAAGGAATCCTAACAAATATTGTTCATTTACATAGAAGAGATTGGGTAGATAGGCTTCCTGAAGCCTTGTGGGCCTATAGAACTACATGGAGAAACACAACAGGTCATACTCCTTATGAACTTGTTTATGGAAAGCAAGTTTTTTTTCCCATAGAGTTCCAGATTCAAACTTTCAAAATGGCAGTTCAGCTAGGACTTGATTTAATGGAGGCACAAAAGCATAGATTGGAGACACTAATTGGAGAGATCGTATAAGATGGCTCATGAAATGCAAGTTCATCCAATAAAGAAAAGACTGGATGGCATTGTTGAGCCCCAAGATTGTGTCATCTACTTCACCTCATTTCCTTTTCCATTGATATCCCATTAGCCCAATTGATCAATGAAATTAGTTAAAATTACTCTTAGAATGATTAACATGGCTAACTTGCTAAGTTTTGTGATTTTGTCATTATAATGCAAACTGGCTATAGAATGCAGACATTCCATAGCTAACCAGCAATTTTGTAGCTGTCTTCACGTTCAAGCATGTTCCAGGTGTCCTCTCAGGAAAAGCCACACATGGATATATTCCACGTCATGTCCACATCGTTCATTGCTCACCATGAAGGAAGAACCGAATTTTGGACGTGGTTTTGGTACGTGAGAACTCATTCAAGGAGGCATACTTCTATTAGGACTGTCCTAGTCCAGATGTCCTTTTTCTCTTTACGCTGCCATCTTTAGAGTCCTAATGTGATTTTGATAAGGAAAGAAAATGATCCCTGTATTGTTGCAAGTTCTGTTATGTAAGTTTGTTATAAAAACACTCGGGAAACCGAGAGACAACTCTAGATTTTGCTTAGATTTCATGCTATATTTCTGAAGACGAAGAATAATCTGTTTCAAGTTATTTCTCCTTTAATGAAGAAGACATCATTGTTTTGAACACGTTGAGTTGATCTAGAGCTAGATTCCGTCTGGTGGTAGAGGGCCCCTGCCTCCTGCACGGATTTACTTTCATAATTTAGATAAGTATCTTAGTTGTTTTTTTGTTTTTGAAGCTTGAGTTCATAGTTAATTTCATTAGCCACTATATTTATACTTGTTCTAAGAACTCTTCCAAAAGAAGAAACTATTCCAAAAGAGCATGATAATGAATGGGAAATGGCTATAGTGTTGTAGGATTTAATTGTAATTTCTTCTGTTCACTATCACAGTTGAACTTATACTAAGAAAACTCTTCCAAAAAATCCTTATGATGTCTAAGGTATGACTGTGATACTGAATGTTTCAGTTGTTTGTTTACACTAAGTAGCACAGCTGATCTTGCTCTTAAAACGCTCTTCCAAAATATCATAATGATGGGTAGGAGATAGTTGTGATGTCTTAGTTTTTAAATTGCTTTCAGTCTTTATGTTTGCATTTGCACTGAATTGTACAGCCAGGATTGTTCTAAGAAACTCTTCCAAAATACTAATCATGATGGACAAAACAGGTTGTAGAATCCCATAGATTAATGCATGATAACTTAGTTAGGGTACTCCGGAGTCAAATTGCATTCAATTCATGCTCTGTTATTTTGTTTTAAGTTTGATAATGGCTTGTTAGTTCAACACTGTTTTAGACTAGTGACATCTTAAGTTCAGTTTTAGCTTAACTCATTGCATTTTCACTCCATAATTAGTTGTCATCCACTGCATATTATATTACATTAGTTGTTAAACTTAACAATACGGCCTTCATTATTTACAAAACCTCTTCTTGTTCCAAATCCTATAATTTATTCATAACCATATGAATAGAAGACAATATCATTTCAAGGCCTGAAGTACTTTTGCAACTTCTTTACCACTTCATAAACAAAGCCTTTTCTCAAAAGACTACTTTAAAAAGAAATCTATAACTCTTGAGTAAGGTTTAGTAATGTTAAACTAAGTTGCAGAACAGAGTTAGGAACTAGTCTTAGAGTAGAGATCTTATGATGGTACCAATTTTTTCCTCCAAATATGTTTTCACAAATATTTAATCATGGATAAAATGTTGCATCATTATAAGCTGGTTTTTTAATTGTTTAGTTAGGAGAATTTGTAAACTTAGCTGACCATTTCTCAAGCTCTCCCAAAATACCTTTGATGAAAGAATTGGACAAGTTAAGTTTATGTTTTGATTCATTTTCTTGAAGTCATTATCAAGCTTTGTATTCTGCTTAGTCATAGTTTAGGTTTGATTCTGTTTCAGTATTTGCATTTTCATTTGTCATTTGTCATCAACCAATTAGGCTTCACTCTGTTTTTAACCAGTAGCTTCTTTCCACTAGCTTTCTAGTCATTTTCCTTGTGAACATAAAAACCACCAAAAGACCAAAAACATCATAAATCATCACAAAAGACCAAAACATCATAAAACACTAAACACAACGCATTAAGAGACAAACACCTAGGCACATACAGTGCACTTCACTTCAGCAGTTTACCAACCCTGGTTGACAATTAAATGAACTCAATTTAGGAGACTAGGTTGAGACCAAACATTTTGGCGCCGTTGCCGGGGAAGTGAAAACTAGGTAACCTTTGTTTCTTAACTCCAAAAAAAAATTATATGCGTAGAGAGAGAGATTCAAGGGGTAGATTTATAAGCAGCAGAAGCAGAAATTTGATTCCTAGAACACCACTTGTTTCACCTAAACCCAGAGCTAGTACACCTTCAACTCAGACCCACATTCCATCCATTACTGATCCTGGACTCCTAGAATATCTAAGGTCAGATATTCCATTAGAAATACCTTCCACTTCATCCACTGAATCTGTCTTGGAAGAAAATCCAAGGACTCCTGTTAGGGACACAAACTTTCCTACTACTATAGAGGAACTAACCATGGTAGAAGAAGGAGGAGGAGGAGTCTTTAATGGAGAACACACATTATTTGGAGGGGGTAGAGGTAAAGGTAGAGGAGAAGGAGGTAGAGGTGCAGATGGAGAAAGAGGTAGAAGAGAAATAGGAAGCTCTTTTGGGTTCCCTATAATTGATGAAGAAACCAATACAACCATGAAAAACATTTCACCCTCTGTCCTTCCAAAATTCTATGGACTTAAAACTGAAGATCCTGAAACCTTCCTATTTGAATTTGAAGTTCTGTGTAGAACTTATGACTACTTACAAGATGCTCAAAAACTGAAATTATTCCCTTCAACCTTGAAAGGAGCAGCATTGAAGTGGTTTATGAGTTTGATCAACAGTTCTATTAGGACATGGGAAGACATGAAACAAGAATTTCTAGAGAGGTATTTGGATTATTGTATGCCGGTCAATCATAAGGAAGAAGTGTTTAAGATGTTACAAAAAGAATATGAAAACTTGGAATATTTGTTGGAGAGATTTCATTACAACATCAAAAGAGCAAAAATGGAAAACTTAGATCAAGACACCTTAAAAGCTCTTTTGTTGAAAAAAATTAGGGATGAATGGTTGGATATCCTTAACATGATGGGAAAAGGGGATATATCACAGCTCACATTACCTGAAATATCCGAGTTATGTATCAACCTTTCAAGAGGGAAATCTAAAACTGTCAAAGGTCCAAGAGATCCTGCTCTTGCAAGGGCAAGTAAGTCTGCTTCTGGGACAGTAAGTAGATCAGAAATAGGACACATGCTTGATGATTTCAAATTTGACATCTTAGGGAGTCTTAGTGAATAAATAGACACCCTTAAGATACAAAACAAGCAAAAAGTTGAATCTGATGCCTTGGCAATCTTTTGTCCCAAATGTAGAAAGAAACATGCCTTGAGAGAGTGTCCATTGGATGTAAAAGTTGTAGAGACCTGTGTCATTTGTTCTGAAAAACATGAGACCAAGAATTGTCCTTCTCTTCCTGGTCTCAAAGCTATCTTTCAGGAGGAAACTCCTACAGATTCCACAGAGTCTCTCAATTTTGTATCTAGAAGGCCTTGGCAGGGACCTCAAACACAAGGATTCCATGATCAAATGTATAATCAACCTCCACCTTGGAATTATTGGCAGCAACCTTGGCCTCAATTTCAAAATAAATCTCCAGCTTGGGCACAAGGATCACAAAGTCCCTATGGAAGATACTCCCCATACTATCAGTATCCACCATCCTATCCACCATACCCACATTTTTATCCTCAAAATCCTCAACAAAATTTTCCTCAAAATCTTCAAAAAAATTTCCAACAAAATCCTCAACAACATCATCAGAACCTACCACATCAAAATCAACCACTTTCATTACCATTCCCTCAAAAATCAAATCAATTTCCTACTCAACCCATACCAAACCCTAATAATAAAAATCCTCAGAACACATACATGATAGAAGGCCAACAGTTTCCAACTTATTTAATTACTCCTTTAGACCTTAGTGATGTTCAACTTAGGTCTGGAAGAATACTTGAAAAGAGGAAACCTTCTGTGATCATACAAGAACAAGATAACTTTGAGGAAGACTCTCTACAGGTGAATAAAAGTCTTGAGGGAGACACATCTTTTCAAGATCCAAACACTGAAAAATTAAAGAAAAAAGATCCAATAATTTCAACTCCTGTATTAGAGCAACCATCCACATCTACTTCTATACCTCCCTTTCCAGAAATATTACAAATTGATAGAGGTGTAGAAAAACAAATTATGGTGCCTAATTATGATTTCCTAGATGAGTTGAGAAATGTTTGCATTAAAATTCCATTATTACAAGCCATCAAGGAAATTCCAATTTTAGCCAAAACAATAAAGGAGTTGAGCATGAAGAAAACAAGAAAAAGAATAAGAGAAACAAAGAAAATTCAACTGGCAGGAAAAATAGCAGATATTATGATGGGCAAGATTTCTATTCCAAAGTATCTTGACCCTGGAAATCCAGTTGTTAAAATTCACATCAATGGAATTGAAATCCAAAACACACTCATTGATTTAGGAGCAGCAATCAATATCATGAGTAGACAAATCATGGATAAACCGAAACTTCCTAATCTTCTCTTTACACCCACACTATTACAATTAGCAGACAGATCTGTGATCAAACCAGATGGGGTAATAGAAGACATTCCAGTGTCCCTAGATTCTTGGGAGTACCCTGTGGATTTCATGATCCTAACTCCTAAGAATAATCTAGGAGGCCATCCTGTTATATTAAGAAGACCTTGGTTGGCTACAGCTGATGCTTTTATTAGTTGTAGGTCCGGTGATATGTATATTTCTGATGGTAGTTCAACTAAGAGATTCACTTTATATCCTCCAGCTAGGACAATTACAGATCTAGATGACACTCAATGGATAGAGGATGAAGAAGATTTACAACCACTCTTCACAATTTCAGAAATTAGTGAAGATAATCAAATTCTGAATACTCTAGAAAAATTTGAATCCTCTCCAGAACACAAACATGAATCATTTCAAGAGGGATCCAATATTGAGTTTTTGTCATCAAGGCAGATGTCTCTTCATTCTATGGATAAATTTGGCAGCTCTACAAGTGAGATCTTTCCAGGCAAAACTTTGAATATAAATAAGAACCTAGAGAAATCTCAACAAGAAAATTTAGTCAAAGTATTACAGAGACACTCTTCTGCATATGCATGGGAGTACACTGACATGAAAGGGATAAGCCCCAAGACTTGCACTCATCACATCTATATAGAGGAAAATTGAAAACCAATCAGACAACCTCAAAGACGGATGAATCCAAATCTTAGGGAGATTGTTAAAGAAGAATTACAAAAATTGTTAAATGTCAACTTCATCTATCCCATTTCAGATAGTCAGTGGGTTTCTCCTTTGGTAATTGTGCCAAATAAAAATGGTAAATGGAGGGTATGTGTTGACTACTGAGAACTAAACAAAGCTACTCTTAAAGACCATTTTCCCTTACCTTTCATAGATCAAGTGTTAGATACATTAGCTGGCAAAAAGTACTTCTCATTCCTAGATGGGTTTAGTGGTTACAACCAAATCCAAGTAGCACTTGAAGATCAATACAAAACCACATTTACCTGTCCTTGGGGTACCTATGCTTACCGAGTATTTCCATTTGGATTATGCAATGCACCTGCAACATTCCAAAGGGCAGTATTAGGAATTTTTTCAGATCTAATACATGATTGTGTAGAGGTATACATGGATGATTTCACAGTTTATGGAAACACTTTTGAAGAGGCTTTAGAAAACTTGGAAAAAGTCTTAAAGAGATGTCAAGAAGCAAACCTTTCACTTAGTCATGAAAAATGTTTTATGATGTTTACTGAAGGTATTGTTTTAGGGCATCACATTTCAGGGGATGGGATTAGAGTTGATGAGTCTAAAGTTGAAGTCATATCTAACTTATCCATTCCAAGTTGTCAAAGGGATGTTAGAAGTTTTCTAGGATTTACAAGATATTATCGGAGATTTATAGAAAACTTCACCAAAATAGCATATCCACTCTTCAAATTACTCACCAAAGATTGTGAATTCAAATGGACTTCTGATTGCCAGTTAGCTTTTGAAACCCTGAAAACCAAAATTTCTGAAGCACTTATATTAAGGGGACCTAACTGGAAGTTACCTTTTCATATCTCGACAGATGCTTCCGATACAGCTCTAGGAGCAGTATTGGGACAAAAAGATTTGATTCCCTATGCCATCTATTATACCAGTAAAAATTTGACTCCTGCAGAGTTAAACTATACTGTAACTAAAAAAGAGTTTTTAGCTGTTGTTCATGCCATAAACAAATTCAGACACTATATAACAAGCTATGAAACTTTTGTTCACACTGATCATTCTGCAATTAGATACTTAATGAACAAATCAATTACTAATGGCAGAGTCATAAGATGGTTATTGCTCTTACAAGAATTCAACATTACCATTCTAGATAGGCCTGGAAAACAAAACACAGTAGATGATTTCCTATCTAGACTCCAAAATATCAAAGATGACACTCCAGTTGAAGATCAATTTCCTGATGAATATATTTTTGCAATTTCTACTCAAACTCCATGGTTTGCTGATATTGCTAATTATTTAGTTTCAGGAAAATTTCCTTCAATAATGAATGCAAGGGATAAAATAAAAATCATTTATGATAGTGCAAAATATTCATGGGTTTCTAATGAGTTGTACAAGACAGGTCCAGATTTGATCATTAGGAGGTGTGTTCGTGAAGATGAGATGCCTGAGATTCTCAAAGCATGTCATGACGAACCTTGTGGAGGACACTTTGCTGATAAGAGGACAGCCTATAAGATCCTTAATTTAGGATATTATTGGCCATCCTTGTTTAAAGATGCTAAAGAGTATGTCAAAAGGTGTGACAGTTGCCAAAGGGTAGGGAAACTTTCTCCTTCAGGTGAGATGCCATTACAACCTCAGGTACATATTGAACCTTTTGAAAAATGGGCTTTGGATTTTGTAGGACCTATTAGTCCTCCATCAAGACAAAAGAAATATATATTAGTTTGCACTGATTATGTTACTAAATGGGTAGAAGTTAAGCCATTACTTGTTGCTAATGAATCATCTGTAGTTAATTTTCTTTTTGAGGATATTTTTACTCGTTTTGGTGTCCCAAGGAAAATTGTTACAGATCAAGGAGCTCAATTTACATCAAGGCTAGTGGAGCAAATGATGGAGAAGTACAAAATCAGACATAGAACATCTACTCCTTATCATCCACAAGCAAATGGTCAAGTGGAATCCACTAATAAGGTCATTGAAGGAATCCTAACAAAGATTGTTCATTTACATAGAAGAGATTAGGTAGATAGGCTTCCTGAAGCCTTGTGGGCCTATAGAACTACATGGAGAAACACAACAGGCCATACTCCTTATGAGCTTGTTTATGGAAAGCAAGTTTTGTTTCCCATAGAGTTCCAAATTCAAACCTTCAAGATGGCAGTTCAACTAGGACTTGATTTAACGGAGGCACAAAAGCATAGACTGGAGAAAATTAATGAATTGGATGAGATCAGACAAGATGCAGTTCAGAAAACAAGTCTAGTCCAACAGCAAAGGGCTAGATGGCATGACAAGTACATCAAAGAGAAGAAATTCAAAGAAGGTGACTAGGCTCTCTTGTTTGATTCAAAATTCAAGGATTTTCAAGGTAAATTTCAAACACATTGGCTTGGGCCATATGAAATTGTTGAAATTTTTGACAATGGAGCAGTAAAAATCAGGACAATATATGAAGAAGAGGTCACTTTTCTTGTGAATGGTCATAGATTGAAGCTGTATCACAAACCACTCTCAAGAGAAGAATTTGTCAAGAAGTTCCAGGAAAACAGTGATGTGAAGTTAATGAAGAAGAATCTTTCTTCTTCATCAACTTGATTGAATTTTCTGAAGCATTTCTTTTGAAAAAAAATAAAATAATAATAATAATAATAATAAAAATAAGGTATAAACATGAAAACCAATCATTGATTGGCATGTTTATACAGAAAAGATAGGGTGAAAATCAGATTTTTTCTGACACTAACTTTTCCCATTTTGTTTTTGCAAGCAGCTATTACAAAATCATAAGTTCAGATCCATTGTACTTATGATCCATTTCATTTCATTTCATTCCATTCACTTATCCATCCATACTCCATTTCATTCATTCATTCATACTTCACTTCATTCCATATATCATTCATCTCATTCCATACTTCATCCACCTCATTTCCATGTCAAAATTTAAAGTTTGATGTCTTGTTGCAAATGAATAACACATGTCATGGATTGCAGGCCATTTCTTATATTCTTCCACTCCATTTCATAAATTTAATCCATTCCATTTCATCATCCACTTCATACATATCATGTCTCATCATCCATCTTCATTCATGCCATATAACATTTCACTTATATTCCAAAAACACTCCATTCCATGATTAAAATGCTCTACAGGTACATTCTGCAGCTTAACAGACATTCTGCAGCTGATCAGACTTTCCGCAGCCAGACAGTCATTCCGCAGCTACAAATCCTGAAGGCACTAATCAGCAGACATTTGAATTGCAACAAGATGATCCAGTATATCCATGAATAAGAAGAATCAAGAAGGTTTATGAAGACTCTTCCAAAGGAGAACAAAGAAGACAAAGACCACAAAAAGAAAATGAAAAGCAAAGGTAAAAAGTTTTGATTATAATGGCATTTCATAAAAACTTTAGTATAGTCTAGTTATGAATCATTCGAAAAAGTTGTTTTGATTATTTTTATTGATCATGTCCAATATACCCTCCACAAACTTTGGATAAAAATCTCTCATTTCAAATTCTATACCCGACATCATTTAAGCGGTTAAAAAGGCTGAAGTGTTTGATTTCCTCACGTCACCCAGCCAAATCACTTAATGATGATCCTTTTTCCGTTGTAAAAAAATCTTCACAGTCTTTTCACTCATTAATTTGTTTTCTTCACCTCACTTCATTAACTCATTTCGTAACTACCTCCATCACTCCATTTCGTAGCCAGCCCTTCATCATTTCATTCCGAGATATCCCTATCACCGTGAGCAGAGGTATATCAATTTGAAATATCAAACCACTATCACCGTGAGCAGAGATTAAAACATTATCACCATGAGCAGAGACTGAAGCACTATCACCGTGAGCAGAGATTGAGGCATTATCACCGTAAACGCAGAGGAAGACATCTGTGGACTTGAAGCTATTAACAATGACAACCGCAGGTATATCACTTTGAGACTGAAGCCATTGCCGTGGAACCGTATGCATATCACTAGTTGCTGAAGTTATTGCTCTGCTGCGTAAAGAGTATTAATCTCGAAGTTGAAGAAAGAATTATGGGTTTCATTGTAAGAATTGAACCAGTGGGTACAAAATACCTGGAAGGCTACCCTCAAAGTAGAGAAATGTTGCAACAGGTAGGATGGCTACAATTTCTTAAGAAATTTAATGGCTTCCACAAAGAAGTCACTAAAACATTTGCAAGGTCATTTCAAGGAGCTGAGATTGAAGTGGGAGATGTTAAATTCACTGTCACTGAAGTTTTCATTGCAGAAGATACAGGATTGCTTAGAAATGGAGAGAGATGGTTCAAAAACAGAGAATTCCATAATGAATCCTGGAAACAAATTCTAAAATCACCAGGTATGGATGTCACTGTGTTTAAGAAAGGAATTCCAAGTTCTGCATTGAAAAATAAATGGAGAAACATACTGCTTATTCTGCAAAAATTTATTACATGTGAAGGTAGATATGGCACATTTTATGTTTACCACATTAGACTGATAATGCATTTTCTGGAGGAAGAGTTAAATTTTCCCTATTTCTTGCTTCAAAGTTTGAAAAAGATGGCTTCTTGTGTTCAAAGAAGGGTCCAATTCTTAGAGACAACTCTATACCATCATGGCTTGGTTAAGATTTTAATTGAACACCATTTAGCCAAAACAAATGATACTTGGGATAATTTCTTGATAAGAAATCATTTTGAATAGCCAAAAGAGCCCTCACCTGAACATCATCCTACAAGGAGAAGCAGAAAATGGAGAGCTTATAAAATTGAAATTGACAAAATAGTACAGGAAAGTAGTGAGGAAATAATCTCAGAGAAGTTGACTCAAATTAAGAGACAACTTAAGAAAGAGAGGGTAATCAGAAAATCTGCCACAGAAAAAGGAGAGGGATCATCCCAGCCAAGAAGAAGCCATAGACTCAGGGGGAAACTAAGGAAAACTCAGATCAAACAAATAGGGGTGATAAATATAGAAGATGAGGAAACATCTATTGAAGAAGATGTTGAAGAGGATTTTAATGAAGAAACCCCTGAAATTGACCCTGCTCAGCAAGAAGTTTATGACTATGTTGAAACATTGGAAAGGAAAGCTTCAGAGAGTAAATATAGAACCCCTAGTCCTCCACTGTCTGAAATAGATGTGTTAAGAAGGGATAGGTATGAGATGGAAATACTTAATAGGCACATCAAAAATGAGAATGATATTCTGAAGGAACAAGTCAAACTCAAAACCAGTATGAACTCAACCTTATCTCTACAAATGGACAAAGTGGAAAAGGCTAATGAAAAGTTGAAAAAGAGGAACAAGAAGCTAATCAGGGCACTTATCAACTTAAGGTTCAAGTTAGCCATCAGAAAACCTAGAAGACCTTTAATTTCCAGGCAAAGAAGAAGGAGAGGATTGGATGTTCTTGCAGAAGTCTCTGAGTTTATGGAATAAGTTGCATGAGGACATGCAAGAAGTCAGCAGTGGGGGTATGTTGAGCCCCAAGATTGTGCTTTCTTTCATCTTACTTCACCTCATTTTCCTTTGTCCATTGATATCCCAGGCCCAATTGATCAATGAAATTAGTTAAAATTACTTTTAGAATGATTAAACATGGCTAACTTGCTAAGTTTTGTGATTTTGTCATTATAATGCAAACTGGCTACAGAATGCAGACATTCCGTAGCTAACCGGAAATTCTGCAGCTGTCTTCACGTTCAGGCATGTTCCAGGTGTCCTCTCAAGAAAAACCACATATGGGTATATTCCACGTCATGTCCACATCATTCGTTGCTCACCATGAAGGAAGAACCGAATTCTAGACGTGGTTTTGGTACGTGGGAACTCATTTAAGGAAGCAGACTTCTAATAGGACTGTCTTAGTCCAGATGTCCTTTTTCTCTTTACGTTTCCATCTTCAGAGTCCTAATGTGATTTTGATAAGGAAAGACAAGGATCCCTGTATTGTTGCAAGTTCTGTTATGTAAAATTGTTATAAAAACACTTGGGAAACCGAGAGATAGGCTAGATTTTGCTTAGATTTCATGCTATATTTCTGAAAACGAAGAATACTCTGTTTCAAGTTATTTCTACTTTAATGAAGAGGACATCATTGCTTTGAATGCGTTGAGTTGATTTGGAGTTAGATTCCGTCTGGTGGTAGAGGGCCCCTGCCTCCTGCACGGCTTTACTTTCGTAATTTAGATAAGTATCTTAGTTGTTTTTACGTTTTTGAAGTTTGAGTTCGTAGTTAATTTCATTAGCCACTATAGTTATACTTTTTCTAATAACTCTTCCAAAAGAAGAAACTCTTCCAAAAGATCATGATAATGAATGGGAAATGGCTATAGTGTTGTAGGATTTAATTGTAATTTCTTTTGTTCACTATCACAATTGAACTTATACTAAGCAAACTCTTCCAAAAAATCCTTATGATGTCTAAGGCATGACTGTGATACTGAACGTTTCAGTTGTTTGTTTGCACTAAGTAGCATAGCTGATCTTACTCTTAAAACACCCTTCCAAAATACCATAATGATGGGTAGGAGATAGCTGTGATGTCTTAGTTTTTAAATTGCTTTCAGTCTTTATGTTTGCATTTGCACTGAATTGTACAGCCAAGATTGTTCTAAGAAGCTCTTCCAAAATACCAATCATGATGGACAAAACAAGTTGTAGAATCCCATAGATTAATGCATGATAACTTAGTTAGGGTACTCCGGAGTCAAATTGCATTCAATTCATGCTCTGTTATTTTGTTTTAAGTTTGATAATGGCTTGTTAGCTCAGCACTGTTTTAGACTAGTGACATCTTAAGTTCAGTTTTAGCTTAACTTATTGCATTTTCACTCCACAATTAGTTGTCATCCACTGCATATTAGATTACATTAGTTGTTAAACTTAACAATACGGCCTTCATTATTTACAAAACCTCTTCTTGTTCCAAATCTATAATTGATTCATAACCATATGAACAGAAGACAATATCATTTCAAGGCCTGAAGTACTTTTGCAACTTCTTTACCACTTCATAAACAAAGCCTTTCCTCAAAAGACTACTTTAAAAAGAAATCTATAACTCTTGAGTAAGGTTTAGTAATGTTAAACTAAGTTGCAGAATAGAGTTAGGAACTAGTATTAGAGTAGAGATCTTATGATGGTACCAATGTTTTCCTCCAAATATGTTTCAACAAATCTTTAATCATGGATAAAATGTTGTCTCATTATAAGCTGATTGTTTAATTGTTTAGTTAGGAGAATTTGTATACTTAGCTGACCACTTCTCAAGCTCTCCCAAAATACCTTTGATGAAAGAATTGGACAAGTTAAGTTTATGTTTTGATTCATTTTCTTGAAGTCATTATCAAGCTTGGTATTCTGCTTATTCATAGTTTAGGTTTGATTCTGTTTCAGTATTTGCATCTGCATTTGTCATTTGTCATCAACCAATTAGGCTTCACTCTTTTTTTAAACCAGTAGCTTCTTTCCACTAGCTTTCTAGTCATTTTCCTTGTGAACATAAAAACCACCAAAAGACCAAAAACATCATAAATCATCACAAAAGACCAAAAACATCATAAAACACTAAACACAACACATTAAGAGACAAACACCTAGGCACATACGGTGCACTTCACTTCAGCAGTTTACCAACCCTGGTTGACAATTAAATGAACTCAATTTAGGAGACTAGGTTGAGACCAAACAAGATATGAAAAGGACATCAAAGAGAAGAAGTTCAAAGAAGGTGACTGGGCTCTCTTGTTTGATTCAAAATTCAAGGATTTTCAAGGTAAATTTCAAACACATTGGCTTGGGCCATATGAAATTGTTAAATTTTTTGACAATGGAGCAGTAAAAATCAGGACAATAGATGAAGAAGAGGTCACTTTTCTTGTGAATGGACATAGATTGAAGTTGTATCACAAACCACTCTCAAGAGAAGAATTTGTTAAGAAGTTCCAGGAAAACAGTGATGTGAAGTTAATGAAGAAGAATCTTTCTTCTTCATCAACTTGATTGAATTTTCTAAAGTCATTTCTTTGAAAATAATAATAATAATAATAATAATAATAATAATAATAAAGTATAAACATGAAAACCAATCACTGATTGGCATGTTTATACAGAAAAGATAGGGTGAAAATCAGAGTCTTTCTGACACTCTAACTTTTCCATTTTTTTTCTGCAAGCAGCTGTTACAAAATCATAAGTTCAGATCCATTGCACTTATGATCCATCTCATTTCATTTCATTCCATTTACTTATCCATCCATACTCAATTTCATTCATTCATTCATACTTCACTTCATTCCATATTTCATTCATCTCATTCCATACTTCATCCACCTCATTTCCATATCAAAATTTAAAGTTTGATGTTTTTCTACAAATGAATAACACATGTCATGGATTGCAGGCCATTTCTTATATTCTTCCACTCCATTTCATAAATTGTAATCCATCCCATTCCATCATTCACTTCATACATATCCCATTATACCATGTTTCATCATCTATCTTCACCCATTCCATATAATATTCCATGTATATTCCAAACCACTCCATTCCATGATTAAAATTCTCTACAGGCACATTCTGCAGCTAAACAGACATTCTGCAGCTAATCAGACTTTCCGCAGCCAGACAGTCATTCCGCAGCTACAGATCCTGAAGGCACTGATCAACAGACATTTGAAGTGCAACAAGATGATCCAGTATATCCATGAACAAGAAGAATCAAGAAGGATTATGAAGACTCACAAAGTAATGATTTCCAGAGGAGAACAAAGTATACAAAGACCACAAAAAGCAGATGAAAAGCAAAGGTAAAAAGTTTTGATTATAATGGCATATCATAAACTTTAGTATAGTTTTAGTTATGAATCATTCGAAAAAGGAACTTGATTATACCTCCCTTCCCGGAAAGATTAAAAATTGATAGAGGTGTAGAAAAACAGATCATGGTGCCTAATTATGATTTCTTAGATGAATTGAGAAATATTTGCATTAAAATTCCATTATTGCAAGCCATCAAGGAAATCCCAATTTTAGCCAAAATAATAAAGGAGTTGAGTATGAAGAAAACAAGAAAAAGAATAAGAGAAACCAATAAAATTCAACTGGTAGGACAAATAGCAGACATTATGATGGGCAAGATTGCTATTCCAAAGTATCTTGACCCAGGAAATCCAGTTGTCAAAATTCACATCAATGGAATTAAAATTCAAAACACACTCATTGACTTAGGAGCAGCAATAAATATCATGAGTAGACAAATCATGGACAAACTGAAACTTCCTAATCTTCTCTTTACACCCACACTATTACAATTAGCAGATAGATCTGTGATCAGACCAGATGGGGTAATAGAAGACATTCCAATGTCCCTAGATTCTTGGGAGTACCCTGTGGATTTCATGATCCTAACTCCTAAGAATAATCTAGGAGGCCATCCTGTTATATTAGGAAGACCTTGGTTGGCTACAGCTGATGCTTTTATTAGTTGTATATCCGGTGATATGTACATCTCTGATGGTAGTTCAACTAAGAAGTTCACTTTATATCCTCCAACTAGGACAATTACAAATCTAGATGACACTCAATGGATAGAGGATGAGGAAGATTTACAACCTCTCTTCACAATTTCCGAAATTAGTGAAGATAATCAAATTCTGAATACTCTAGAAAACTTTGAATCCTCTCCAGAACACAAACATGAATCATTTCAAGAGGGATCCAATATTGAGTTTTTGTCATCAAGACAGATGTCTCTTCATTCTATGGATAAATTTGGCAGCTCTACAAGTGAGATCTTTCCAGGCAAAACTTTGAACATAAATAAGAACCTAGAGAAATCTCAACAAGAAAAGTTAGTCAAAGTATTACAAAGACACTCTTCTGCATATGCATGGGAGTACACTGACATGAAAGGGATAAGCCCCAAGACTTGCACTCATCACATCTATATAGAGGAAAATTGCAAACCAATCAGACAACCTCAAAGACGGATGAATCCAAATCTTAGGGATATTGTTAAAGAAGAATTGCAAAAATTGTTAAATGTCAACTTCATCTATCCCATTTCAGATAGTCAGTGGGTTTCTCCTTTGGTAATTGTGCCAAAGAAAAATGGTAAATGGAGGGTATGTATTGAATACCGAGAACTAAACAAAGCTACTCTTAAAGACCATTTTCCCTTACCTTTCATAGATCAAGTGTTAGATACATTAGCTGGCAAAAAGTACTTCTCATTCCTAGATGGGTTTAGTGGTTACAACCAAATCCAAGTAGCACTTGAAGATCAAGACAAAACCACATTTACCTATCCTTGGGGTACCTATTCTTACCGAGTATTTCCATTTGGATTATGCAATGCACCTGCAACATTCCAAAGGGAAGTATTAGGAATTTTTTCAGATCTAATACATGATTGTGTAGAGGTATACATGGATGATTTCACAGTTTATGGAAACACATTTGAAGAAGCTTTAGCAAACTTGGAAAAAGTCTTAAAGAGATGTCAAGAAGCAAACCTTTCACTTAGTCATGAGAAATGTTTCATGATGTTTACTGAAGGTATTGTTTTGGGGCATCACATTTCAGGGGATGGGATTAGAGTTGATGAGTCAAAAGTTGAAGTCATATCTAACTTATCTATTCCAAGTTGTCAAAAAGATGTTAGGAGTTTTCTAGGATTTACAGGATATTATCGGAGGTTTATAGAAAACTTCACCAAGATAGCATCTCCACTCTTCAAATTACTTACCAAAGACTGTGAATTCAAGTGGAATTCTGATTGCCAGTTAGCCTTTGAGACCCTAAAAACAAAAATTTCTGAAGCACCTATTTTAAGGGGACCTAACTGGAAGTTACCTTTTCATATTTCAACAGATGCCTTTGATACAGCTCTAGGAGCAGTATTGGGAAAAAAAGACCCGATTCCTTATGCCATCTACTATACCAGTAAAAATTTGACTCCTGCAGAGTTAAACTATACTGTAATTGAAAAAGAGTTTTTAGCTGTTGTTCATGCCATAAACAAATTTAGACACTATATAACAGGCTATGAAACTTTTGTTCACACTGATCATTCCGCAATTAGATACTTAATGAACAAATCAATCACTAATGGCAGAGTTATAAGATGGTTGTTACTCTTACAAGAATTCAACATTACTATTCTAGATAGGCCTGGAAAACAAAACACAATGGCTGATTTCATATCTAGACTCCAAAATATCAAAGATGACACTCCAGTTGAAGATCAATTTCCTGATGAATATCTTTTTGCAATATCTACTCAAACTCCATGGTTTGCCGATATTGCTAATTATTTAGTTTCAGGAAAATTTCCTTCAATTATGAATGCAAGGGATAAAAGAAAAATCATTAATGATAGTGCAAAATATTCATGGGTCGCTAATGAGTTGTACAAGATAGGTCCAGATTTGATTATTAGAAGGTGTGTTCGTGAAGATGAGATGCCTGAGATTCTCAAGGCATGTCATGACGAACCTTGTGGCGGACACTTTGCAGATAAGAGGACAGCCTATAAGATCTTTAATTTAGGATATTATTGGCCATCCTTGTTTAAAGATGCTAAGGAGTATGTCAAAAGGTGTGACAGTCTCCAAAGGGTAGGGAAACCTTCTCCTTCAGGTGAGATGCCATTACAACCTCAGGTACACATTGAACCTTTTGAAAAATGGGCTTTGGATTTTGTAGGACCTATTAGTCCTCCATCAAAACAAAAGAAATATATATTAGTTTGCACTAATTATGTTACTAAATGGATAGAAGCTAAGCCATTACTTGTTGCTTATGAATCATCTGTAGTTACTTTTATTTTTGAGGATATTTTTACTCGTTTTGGTGTCCCAAGGGAAATTGTTACAGATCAAGGAGCTCAATTTACATCAAGGCTAGTGGAGCAAATGATGGAGAAGTACAAAATCAGACATAGAAAAACTACTCCTTATCATCCACAAGCAAATGGTCAAGTGGAATCTACTAATAAGGTCATTGAAGGAATCCTAACAAAGACTGTTCATTTACATAGAAGAGATTGGGTAGATAGGCTTCCCGAAGCCTTGTGGGCCTATAGAACTACATGGAGAAACACAACAGGCCATACTCCTTATGAACTTGTTTATGGAAAGCAAGTTTTGTTCCCCATAGAGTTCCAGATTCAAACTTTCAAAATGGCAGTTCAGCTAGGACTTGATTTAACGGAGGCACAAAAGCATAGATTGGAGCAGATTAATGAATTGGATGAAATCAGACAAGATGCAGTTCAGAAAACAAGTCTAGTTCAACAACAAAGGACTAGATGGCATGATAAGTACATCAAAGAGAAGAAATTCAAAGGTGACTGGTCTCTCTTGTTTGATTCAAAATTCAAGGATTTTCAAGGTAAATTTCAAACACATTGGTTTGGGCCATATGAAATTGTTGAAATTTTTGACAATGGAGCAGTAAAAATCAGGACAATAGATGAAGAAGAGGTCACTTTTCTTGTGAATGGTCATAGATTAAAGCTGTATCACAAACCACTCTCAAGAGAAGAATTTGTCAAGAAGTTCCAGGAAAACAGTGATGTGAAGTTAATGAAGAAGAATCTTTCTTCTTCATCAACTTGATTAAATTTTCTGAAGCATTTCTTTAAAAAAAATTAAAAAAAAAATTTAAAAAAAATTAAAAAAAAATTAAAAAAAAAGGTATAAACATGAAAACCAATCATTGATTGGCATGTTTATACAGAAAAGATAGGGTGAAAATCAGAGTCTTTCTGACACTCTAACTTTTCCCATTTTGTTTTTGCAAGCAACTGTTACAAAATCATAAGTTCAGATCCATTGTACTTATGATCCATCTCATTTCATTTCATTCCATTCACTTATCCATCCATACTCCATTTCATTCATTCATCCATACTTCACTTCATTCCATATATCATTCATCTCATTCCATACTTCATCCACCTCATTTCCATGTCAAAATTTAAAGTTTGATGTCTTGTTGTAAATGAATAACACATGTCATGGATTGCAGGCCATTTCTTATATTCTTCCACTCCATTTCATAAATTGAATCCATTCCATTTCATCATCCACTTCATACATATCATGTCTCATCATCCATCTTCATTCATGCCATATAACATTTCACTTATATTCCAAACCACTCCATTCCATGATTAAAATGCTCTACAGGTACATTCTGTAGCTAAACAGACATTCTGCAGCTGATCAGACTTTCCGCAGCCAAACAATCATTCCACAGCTACAAATCTTGAAGGCACTAATCAACAGACATTTGAATTGCAACAAGATGATCCAGTGTATCCATGAATAAGAAGAATCAAGAAGGATTATGAAGACTCTTCCAAAGGAGAACAAAGAAGACAAAGACCACAAAAAGCAAATGAAAAGCAAAGGTAACAAGTTTTGATTATAATGGCATATCATAAAGTTTAGCATAGTTTTAGTTATGAATCATTAGAAATAGTTTTTTTGATTATTTTTATTGATCATGACCAATATACCCTCCACAAACTTTGGATAAAAATCTCTCATTTCAAATTCTATACCCGACCATCATTTAAGCGGTTAAAAAGGCTGAAGTGTTTGATTTCCTCACGTCACCCAACCAAATCATTTAATGATGATTTTCTTTTCTGTTGTAAAAAAATCTCCGCAGTCTTTTCAATCATTAATTTTTTTTCTTCACCTCACTTCATTAACTCATTCCGTAACTACCTCCATCACTCCATTCCGTAGCCAGCCCTTCATCATTTCATTCCGCAAAACAGAGATATCCCTATCACCGTGAGCAGAGGTATATCAATTTGAAATATCAAACCACTATCACCGTGAGCAGAGATTGAAGCATTATCATCGTGAGCAGAGACTGAAGCACTGTCACCATGAGCAGAGATTGAGGCATTATCACCGTAAACGCAGAGATATATCAGTGTGGAATTTGAAGCTATTGTCACTGTCAACCAAAGGTATATTAGTTTGAAGATTGAAGCCATTGTCACCGTGAAACAGAAGTATATTAGTTTGAAGGTTGAAGTTATTGTTTCCATGGGCAGAAAGAGTATTAATCTAAAGATTGAAGAAAGAATTATGGGCCTCATTGTAAGAACTGAACCAGTGGGTACAAAATATCTGGAAGGATACCCTCAAAGTAGAGAAATGTTGCAACAGGTAGGATGGCTACAATTTCTTGAGAAATTTAATGGCTTCCACAAAGAAGTCACTAAAACATTTGCAAGGTCATTTAAAGGAGCTGAGGTTGAAGTGGGAGATGTTAAATTCACTATCACTAAGGTTTTCATTGCAGAAGCAACATGATTGCTTAGAAATGGAGAGAGATGGTTCAAAAACAGAGAATTCCATAATGAATCATGGAAGCAAATTCTAAAATCACCAGGTATGGATGTCACTGTGTTTAAGAAGGGAATTCCAAGTTCTGCATTGAAAAATAAATGGAGAAATATATTGCTTATTCTGCAAAAATTTATCACATGTGAAGGTAGATATGGCACATTTTATGTTTACCATATTAGACTGATAATGCATTTTCTGGAGGAAGAGTTAAATTTTCCCTATTTCTTGCTTCAAAGTTTGAAAAAGATGGCTTCTTGTGTTCAAAGAAGGGTCCAATTCTTAGAGACAACTCTATACCATCATGGCTTGGTTAAGATTTTAATTGAACACCATTTAGCCAAAACAAATGATACTTGGGATAATTTCTTGATAAGAAATCATTTTGAAGAGCCAAAAGAGCCCTCACCTGAACAACAGCCTACAAGGAGAAGAAGAAAATGGAGAGCCTCAAAAATTGAAATTGACAAAACAATACAGGAAAGTAGTGAGGAAATAATCTCAGAGAAGTTGACTCAAATTAAGAGACAACTTAAGAAAGAGAGGGTAAACAGAAAATCTGCCACAGAAAAAGGAGAGGGATCATCCCAGCCAAGAAGAAGCCATAGACTCAGAGGGAAACTAAGGAAAACTCAGATCAAACAAACAGGGGTGATAAATATAGAAGATGAGGAAACATCTATTGAAGAAGATGTTGAAGAAGATTTTAATGAAGAAACCCCTGAAATTGACCCTACTCAGCAAGAAGTTTATGACTATGTTGAAACATTGGAAAGGAAAGCTTCAGAGAGTAGAGATAGAACCCCTAGTCCTCCACTGTCCGAAATAGATGTGTTAAGAAGGGATAGGTATGAGCTGGAAATACTTAATAGACACATAAAAAATGAGAATGATATTCTGAAGGAACAAGTCAAAACTCAAAACCAATATGAACTCAACCTTATCTCTACATATGGACAAAGTGGAAAAGGCTAATGAAAAGTTGAAAAAGAGGAACAAGAAGCTAATCAGGGCACTTATCAACTTAAGGTTCAAACTTGTCATCAGAAAACCCAGAATATCTTTAGCTTCCAGGCAAAGAAGAAGGAGAGGATTAGATGTTCTTGCAGAAGCCTATGAGTTTATGGAATAAGTTGCATGAGGACATGCAAGAAGACAGCAGTGGGGGTATGTTGAGCCCCAAGATTGTGCTTTCTTTCATCTTACTTTACCTCATTTTCCTTTGTCCATTGTTATCCCAGACCCAATTGATCAATGAAATTAGTTAAAATTATTTTTAGAATGATTAACATGGCTAACTTGCTAAGTTTTGTGATTTTTGTCATTGTAATGCATTTTGACCGGAACTAGCTGCAGAATGCAGACATTCCGTAGCTAACCGGAAATTCTGCAGTTGTCTTCACGTTCAGGCATGTTCCAGGTGTCCTCTCAAGAAAAACCACATATGGGTATATTCCACGTCATGTCCACATCATACGTTGCTCACCATGAAGGAAGAACCGAATTCTGGACGTGGTTTTGGTACGTGGGAACTCATTTAAGGAAGCAGACTTTTAATAGGACTGTCTTATTCCAGATGTCCTTTTTCTCTTTACGTTGCCATCTTCAGAGTCCGAATGTGATTTTGATAAGGAAAGACAAGGATCCCTGTATTGTTGCAAGTTCTGTTATGTAAATTTGTTATAAAAACACTTGGGAAACCGAGAGATAGGCTAGATTTTGCTTAGATTTCATGCTATATTTCTGAAAACGAAGAATACTCTTTTTCAAGTTATTTCTACTTTAATGAAGAGGAAAACATTGCTTTGAACGCATTGAGTTGATTTGGAGTTAGATTCCGTCTGGTGGTAGAGGGCCCCTGCCTCCTGCACGGCTTTACTTTCGTAATTTAGATAAGTATCTTAGTTGTTTTTACGTTTTTGAAGTTTGAGTTCGTAGTTAATTTCATTAGCCACTATAGTTATACTTGTTCTAAGAACTCTTCCAAAAGAATAAACTCTTCCAAAAGATCATGATAATGAATGGGAAATGGCTATAGTGTTGTAGGATTTAATTACAATTTCTTTTGTTCACTATCACAGTCGAACTTATACTAAGCAAACTCTTCCAAAAAATCCTTATGATGTCTAAGGCATGACTGTGATACTGAACGTTTCAATTGTTTGTTTGCACTAAGTAGCATAGCTGATCTTACTCTTAAAATGCCCTTCCAAAATACCATAATGATGGGTAGGAGATAGTTGTGATGTCTTATTTTTTAAATTGCTTTCAGTCTTTATGTTTGCATTTGCACTAAATTGTACAGTCAGGATTTCTCTAAGAAGCTCTTCCAAAATACCAATCATGATGGACAAAACAGGCTGTAGAATCCCATAGATTAATGCATGATAACTTAGTTAGGGTACTCCAGAGTCAAATTGCATTCAATTCATGCTCTGTTATTTTGTTTTAAGTTTGATAATGGCTTGTTAGTTCAGCACTGTTTTAGACTAGTGACATCTTAGTTCAGTTTTAGCTTAACTCATTGTATTTTTATTCCACATTTAGTTGTCATCCATTGCATATTAGATTACATTAGTTGTTAAACTTAAACAATACGGCCTTCATTATTTACAAAATCTCTTTGTTTCCAAATCCATAATTGACTCATAACCATCTGAACAGAAGACAGTATCATCTCAAGGCCTAAAGTACTTTTGCAACTTCCTCATAAACAAAGCCTTTCCTCAAAAGACTACTTTAAAAAGAAATCTATAACTCTTGAGTAAGGTTTAGTGATGATAAACTAAGTTGTAGAATAGAGTTAGGAACTAGTCTTAGAGTAGAAATCTTATGATGGTACCAATGTTTTCCTCCAAATATGTTTCAACAAATATTTAATTATGGATAAAATGTTGCATCATTATAAGCTGGTTGTTTAATTGTTTAGTTAGGAGAATTTGTATACTTAGCTGACCATTTCTCAAGCTCTCCCAAAATACCTTTGATGAAAGAAGTGGACAAGTTAAGTTTATGTTTTGATTCATTTCCTTAAAGTCATTATCAAGCTTTGTATTCTGCTTAGTCATAGTTTAGGTTTGATTCTGTTTCAGTATTTTCATTTGCATTTGTCATTTGTCATCAACCAATTAGGCTTCACTCTGTTTTTAACCAGTAGCTTCTTTCCACTAGCTTTTTAGTCATTTTCCTTGTGAACATAAAAACCACCAAAAGACCAAAAACATCATAAATCATCACAAAAGACCAAAACATCATAAAACACTAAACACAACGTATTAAGAGACAAACACCTAGGCACATACAATGCACTTCACTTCAGCAGTTTACCAACCCTGGTTGACAATTAAATGAATTCAATTTAGGAGACTAGGTTGAGACCAAACTATAACTTCACACACAGCACGGCGCGGTAGACCTTGCACGCATAGTCGGGTGGCCTCTACATGCAAGGTCGGGAAGCTTGTGCACGCCCAGGCGCGTAGCATGTGTGGCCTCTACACGAGGTGTCGGGTGGATGGAAGCCCTAAACGTGTAGGAGTGCAGCGTCGGGCGCCTATGCATGCGTTGTCGTGTGGCTGCCGCACTCTACATGTAGGTGTTGGGTGCCTCTGCACGTCGCACGCCTAGGAGCGTAGTGCTTAGGTAGTCTCTGCACGTGGTATCGGGCGAGGCCTAAATAGAAGCAAGGTGTCGGGTTCCTCCTGAACGCGGAGTGGCTACACAGGTGCACAATGCACTGTTGAAAAATGTATAGGCAACATGTATAAGCGCGTAGTGCGGTCTTTTAGGAGCACAATCCAATAATTTTTTTGCCCAAAAAGTCTGCCAGAAACCCTAAAAAGCTCTGAACTCCTCTTGCTCCTTTTGCTCCTTTTGCAAAATGAAAAAATGGTGTTTGAATGATAACTCTAGGCTATTTTATACCCTTAGGAAAAATTAGAAATGAAAACCCATCTTGACTAATGTTCACTTTTGGTCTTTTTTCCTTTCACTGATATTTATTTCTTTTGTGCAGGAGGTGACTTTAAACATAAAAAATGGCCTTTTAGTAATTTATTTGAGAAATTAACACTTTTCCCTCTCTCAGTGCTTTTGAGAATGATATGTATGCTTTGTCAAAGGCTGTACACCATGCCTGCTGTGTTTTCATTGACCACTTCTAATCTGCTGTAGGTGTCATAACACAGTATTTTGGCTTCTTGGTCATTTTCGAAATCTTGGCAACTTAGGTCACTTCATAGGCAAACTCATGATTTTCTTGATGTGCTATTTGGACATTTTGGCCTTCTGTTTTCCCTCTTTGACCATTTTGATGAATATTGACTGTTCTTGATAGTTTGTTGGCTCCTTCATACTGACACTCTTCAGAATTTTATCCCTTTGGTGCAGTGAAAAAATAAAACTGCTTCTATCTAATTTCAACCATGGGGAGCCTCCTTTCAAATGTCTTCTGAAAGCTTTCTGAACTTTAATGGGGTTTTATGACCTTTAGGTCACCTTTTCCTACCTTTTTACACTTCTAGCTTAAGGGCCTTTTTCTTTTCTTATTTATCATTCCTAGAAGATTTAATGTTAGGCTTGGTGGTGCTGATGCATCTATGTCCTTTTTGACCTTTTGCATGGATATTTACTGTTCATGAGAGTTTTTCTTCCTTCACACTGATACTTTTTCAATATATCGTGCCTAAAATTAGACTTATAAGTCATTCCTTGTCATCCTTGTTGGACATTGGATAAACCAACGCTCCCTGTGTGTTTCGCGACATGGACTAACCACCTTTTTTGGATCCTTATCTCTGGCGATGGGATCATTAACTAACACCTACGGGTTTTGGTCTAACAGCAATCGTGATTCCCAACAAATGGTATCAGAGCGTAGGTCACGAGTTCGATACACACTCGGCTCGCGTTGGGGGGGAGATTGTTGGACATTGGATAAACCAACACTCCCCGTGTGTTTCGCGACATGGACTAACCGCCTTTCGTGGATCCTTATCTCTGGCGATGCAATCGTTAACTAACACTTGTGGGTTTTGGTCTAACGGCAATCGTGATTCCCAACAATCCTTTTTTATTCTTTGCCTACTGTCATCAAGGAGGTCTCTCACTATTATTTCTTGCTTCAGTGAATCCTTAATCCATGCACAATTGTGCTTATGTATCTCTATCTTCATGATCCCCTTTGTGAACTTAAGAATTTTTCTCCTCTTCTGTTGGGGATGCCCTTGAGGAGTTTTAGCCTCTTACCCTGCCTTTCTTCTACTAATAACTATAATAAAGCAATCCTGCAGAAATGCTTTAACATAGGAAAAATGTCTTTTTGTAGACTCCATGCTCTGATCTAGGAGGTCCTTCCTTGAAGTCCTTTTGACACCCTTTGGAAATTCATGAGCTCACCTTCTTTTCATTTTATTTCACTTTTGAGCACCTGTGAACATAGTGAGTTTAGGAAACCAAAGCAATGCATAACCTAGGAGACCCTATAATGACCTATTGGGATATCTTTTTGGATTAGGTGTTTGACTGAAAACTGAAATCAGGGTTTGGAGATGTAAACAGGGTTTTGACAACTCTTTATGCATTTCCATCCAAGAAACTGAAATCTTTGATTTATCTAAAAAGTCTAGAAAGGGAATTTTAAAATCACCACTCCTTAAGGCACTTGGTGAGTAGGGGAAAAAAGGTTTTAGGCTTTTTGGAAAACCAAGGTGTAAAGATAGAAGGCTTAGACAACCAAAAATAGAGTGGTAAAGTCGGAGGTGGCAAACATAGTGATAATGAGGGATATAATTCCATGATTTTGGTTTTCTGGGAGTGAGAGATTGGCCATGCCTTGGTAGAGTAGTGGAATAGTGAAAATTTAATCCTAAGGATAATGAAGGCAGTGAGATTTCTAGAACTCACGAGATTCTTGAATTTTGTTTCTAGAAATCTAGGATAAGCATTTAGTCATCTAAACAAGTAAAATTTACTGATGACTAACACCTGGTGGCTAGATCCTTGAATTCTCCTATGAAACATTTCATAACTGAAATACATAACTTACAACAAAAAATTGACAACTACCTCTTAAAGAAACCAACTCCTAATAGGACTCTATCTTCTATTTATTACATTCCTATCTTATTTGTGAAACATTTACATGATGGTTACACAATGAATATCACATGTCGAGAGATGCATGGCCAAATTCACCAGCACTTTACATATTTAAAGCATCCCTAGATTTGTGGAGCATAACCCTGCTTTTTAGAAATGGAAGACCCTTATCTTCAACGTTGTTTTGATTGATGACCTGGCTGAATGGCACTCACTTTGAGTCACAAATATCTGTTAGTGAGGTCCTCTGACATGGTGGAGGTCTCCAGCTAGCAAAAATTGCTTTTAAAATGCTCAAAATTCTTCATCAATTGCTCGCTACGAAAATAGGACAGTTTCATAGTCAGTTTTAGTAGCGTGGGAAAAGTGGCTTTTCCATCCATTCTATTCACTTCTTTTTTGTTCCATCATGTTAATCATGTCATGAAACCTTATCACCATGGATATACCTCCTTAAAAAATTCAAAAACTGACTTTAAATGAAAAAATGCACCTACAGGTTTTTTCGTAGCGTATTTCTGGCTTCAAGCCTCTGGTACTCTACCAAACTATGTAAAAACCCATAAGTTTCCCCTTTCAAAATTGTCTTCAAAAACTGAACTCTAGCTGCAAAATTTTGATTTTCTGCATGTTATGGACCTCCTAAGGCATATCTCATCTCAAGTTATTACTCTTGTGGTGTTTCTTCCTCATTAACAATCAATTGGCTAATGGGCTCTTCTACCACTGTCATCTTCAAACCTTTATTTTCCAGCTCCACATGAATTAGATCCAATTGGTGCTCTAGATCTTTCACTTTGTCCTTTAATGCCCTGTTCTTGGATTGCAAGTGAAAGTTGACCCTTTTGATGTGCTTCACCTATCTTCTTAGAGACTAAGTCCACTTTATTAGCTTTTTTGTATTATCCAAGGTATTTGAGGCACTTGTGACTTGATCTTCCCATATTTTCCTCATTTTTTCAAACTAAACCTTCTCAACTCTATGCTTCTTTTCCTCTTTCTTCAAAATTGATATCTCCTCACCTGCCACTTTCAATTTCTCTTTAAGGGTTTCAATTTCTGATTTTTCTGTGATTTTCTCTATACCCTTCATTTGTTTGATAACCATCTCTTCTTTTGCAGGTGAGGAGAGATTTATGATGCTTGGTAGTGGCTGAGTAGTTTCACTGAACTTTTGAGTCTCTTTGCTACTTTCCATAACCTTTCTTGCATGTCTTTTCATTCGCTTTCTAGGTTGAAATATGAAACTAACATCATCACCTGCAAACTCTAACTTTTTAGCCATCTTACCTTTCTTAAGCTTTCTTCCTCCATCTTCTATGTCTTCAGATTGAACAATGGGAGTTTCTTCAATGTCAATTGGATGCAATATGTCCTCTAAGTTACCCTTAACCACTGTTTGGCTCCTAGTAACTCTATTGCTTCTATGTTTGTTGATTGTTTGCTTCTATTTTGCAGGTGTAGTTTTAGGTGTGTCAATATTATGCAAAGGCTCTGTCTCCATGCTCACTGGTCCTAGTGGGGATGATTTATTCCCTTCTTCATCTTCCTCTACCACTGTTGGTGATGAAATACTTCTAGGTTTGGAAACTCTTTTAGGAGTGACAACATCAACTTCAAAACCATTCACGAACAGAAAGGATGTCCAGTCTTTGTCTAGTCTCTTCAACTCCTCTAACACCAACAACTTAATCAAACCATGGTGAAAGAGATAGGTTTCATTTCCTTTTGTTTTAGAGTGTGTTAGGATAAATTCTAATCGCAAGTGTATGAAAAAATCTCACTTTATCTGTGCATAAAAAACAACCCTAACATCAAAGATGGCTGCTAATTTCTTTAGATGTGTAGTTAGTTGACCAAGATAAATGCTACAAAATCCCGATCTATGTAGTAAAAGACATTAAGCAGTAAATAAAAGCAAGATTTTCTCCATGCATCCAATAGAAAAGACAAGAATATTTTTAAATAATTTTTGTATTTTTTGACACCTGGGAAGGAAACATAGAAAGATGTTACTAGTCCCCCTCAATGGGATGGGTTCTTGTAAGTTGTCAGCACTTCAGATCTAATATCTCTCTCTTGAAGGTGTAGAAAACCCAGACAAAAAATGGAACTCAAAGGGAGCTCACAAGAAAAATGGTAGTAAAATATGACAATGATGGAGGATCAAAGTCAGACCACAAGTATAGATCTAGAGTGATCTTTAGGCAACAAAAGGTAGTGAGTGAATGGAAAAACCCTTCTATTTATAACAAAATATTGAGTTATTCTAGATATTGGTGCATAATTAAAATATTATTAACCAAATCAAGATCCAACTTTTATGGAATATTTTATTATATTTGTTGGAGGGAAAAAGAATTTGACTTGGGTCAAATCCCTTATTTGTAAATAATAAATAAATAAATGATTTATTTATTATTTTAAGGATGTGGTTGAGTAATAATCAAATAAATAATGATTTATTTAATTATTTATAAATTATTTAGTCAAATTTAACAAGGAATATTATTTAAATAAGGTTTAAATAATTATTCCTAGAAAATAATAAGATAAATAGTGATTTATCTAATTAATTTTCCTGTTTTGGGTTAAACATGACCAGAAATATTAATTAAAATGTTGTTCAACTAATTATTCCTTGAGGAAAATAAAAAAAATGTGAATTTATTCAATATTTCCTCATGGGGTTTCTTGTTTAGACCATAAACAATGTTATCACCCAAAAATTTTCAAAATTTTACTTGAAATGTGTCAAGTTGGTCTTTAGATTAGTTAAGTTGCACAACATCATGAAATGATAAATTTTATGATGAACATAGTGTTGGAGCACCTAATCCTACATGGGTAGGTGTGGAATGCGAAAATTCACAATGGAGTCCAAGTGACCTTGGAATGTGAAACCAAGAGTCACACCATTGTACTATAAATGTACATCTTTGTATAATGGAAAATAAGAAAGCCTCACGCTTATCCTTCATTGTGTGTTGAGTCTCTTGTGTGTGTGTGTTCATCTTTCTCATACACCATGTGTGTGCTTAACATGGTGTTTAACATGGTATCAGAGCGGGCGATTGCTGGCCCTGCTCCAAATTGAGTGAGCCATTTGTGTTTATGGCCTGTGCATATTTGCAAAAATTCTTGACATTTTTGCAGCACTCAGAGTTTCTACAGCAGAAATTTTTCCGCATTCAGAAAGTGGTTTTAGAGAAGGAGCAGCATTCAGAAATTGGTAGCATTCCGACATTGGTTTTGAAAAAAAAAGCAGCACTGTGCATCTGAAGGTTTTCATTCTGAACTTCCATGCAATTTCTGCTGCCCACTTTTAAATTCTGAATTTTGAAGAGCTGTTGAAATAGTTTAAAGAGGGTTTCTGAAGAAGTTTTTGGATTTTTACTACTAAAATTCTCTGAAAAATTCTGCATTTTTAAAGTCAATTTTCCTGTTGCTGGGCTACTGGAAAAATTTATAAGTTTGCACTGTAAGATTTCTGAGTTTTCTGCAAGTCTCCAATTCTGCTATACATTTAAAAATTCTATTGTTGTTGTAAAAATGATTTCCTGCTCTCTGCTGTTTTAAATTAAAATAAAAAATAAAAAAATAAAAATAAAAAATAAAAAAATTATATACAAAAAAACATTTTCAGGCTCTACGCCTGCCCCAACTCAAACCCCATGCAGCTCACAGCTCTTTCCTACCCATACACTCCCAACTCTGCTCTACGGCCCTCCCCTCCTCACTATACTCTGCGCATCCCCCTCAATCCCACACTACAGTGCATACTCAACCCTCCCCCTCACACTCTACATCGCTTTTCCCATTCCACTCGAGCCATCTCTCTTAACACGTCCTTCCGCCTTACAGCTCTCCCTGCTCTACCCGCGCCCAAGATCACACAGCCCACGCTCTGTCTGCACTCACCACACTCCCTATCCGCCCTACCCTTCTCACCTGCGCCCCTACTCCGCCATATCCCATCCGCTCTGCCCACATCGCACCCTCCTATCTGCGTTAACCACTGCACCCTCACCACGCCTCCTCGTGCAATGATACCGCCTCCTCCTCCACGGCCTGCGCAATCAGCGGCAACCCCCTCCCACATCCTCCCCATGGCCTTTGACCGGCCTCTTCACTGCACTCTATACGCTCCATCCCGCCCTTCCCATACGCCTCCCACACCATCGCTTCCCTATCCCGCTCGGCCTCCCTTTCACCACGCAGTCCCAAATTATAATTTTGGTTTTTTTTTTTTTAAATTTTTTTAAATTCCCCTCTTCTTTTTAATGCCCCCTCTTCAATACAAAAAACGCCTTTCAAAATTTTGATTTTTAAAATTTTTTAATTCCCCTTCCCATATAATTAATCCCCTTCCCCTCCATTCTAAATTAATCCTTGCCTTTTAACTTCAGCTTTTAAATTCCCTTTTCTAATTTTCCCATCCGTCAAGTTTTTTAATTAATTCCTCCTCTTCGTATTTTAATTAATCCCTTTTTTTTAATTAATTTTTATTTAAAAAAAAAAAAACAGCAGAGAGAGAGAGAAAAAGAGAGAGACATGAACAACAGAAATGAAGGAAATGACATGTGAGCACATGGACTATATTTAGAGAAAAGTGAATTTTACATTGTGTGATTTGTGGCATAATGGTGATTTTTTGAAGAAATTGACATTTGAAGACGAGTTGTTATTGGTGCAAAACAACTATTTGAAGGAAAATTCAGCTGCCTTAAAGACTTCCTGCATAGTGTTTCCAGCTGCACATATTTTGCAGAAATATTGTATTGAACTGACATTGATTTGCATCTTCATTCAAGACTTGAAGTGTGATTGAGTTGAAAAATTGTTGATTGCCCTCCATCATTTGAGGAGCAGATTTTGTATTTGAGATTTCCATAGTTGGAAATTATTTGTAGTCATTTGTATTTATTGAAATTAAGTTGCATCACATTGTAAACGGGTGCATTTTCGGTTGAAGCCGACACCCTTTCATTTTTTGAGCCTAAGTTGTTGAAAATGGCTAAAATCAATGAGGCATTAGAGTTTTTGAATAACCTCATTCATTCAAATGTTGATGACATGATAAAAATGAGCAAGCATGCTCTTTGTAACATTCAGATTTGTTTACAAGATGCATAAGAAAAGATCGAGTTTTTTCAGTTGGAATCTCAGCTTCAACAAGACGAACTTTAGCAAAAGAGTCACCATTCTAAACCTGTTTATGTTCAGAACATTGTGAAGGACTCTCATCAGAAGAAAGAAGATAAATTTACAGATGATTCACATTCAGTTCCTTGTACTAGAGCAGATGTACATGCAGATGCAACAACTCAGCCTGCACTTCTCAAGCCCATCATCAGACCTTGGGAAGAGCTTGTCCACAACAAGCACCGAAATGGTCTTGGATATGACAAGGATGTGTCCTTTAATATTCCAGACTACACCAAGCCCATCATATTTTAGAGTGCCGGATTCCTATATGATAGTTCACTTGTAGCTGTTCCAGATCCTGCTCCACAACAAAAATCACAGATCGTAAAATGGAAACACTATGATCGAGTTGGCCATATGAAGGATCACTGTTTTTATCTTCATCCATGCAAGCACTATGGTCGGCACACTCATTCTTCACACAGATGCTTCAGAAACAAGCCTCAGCCTCCTGCAAGAACCAAGATTCATCTTGGATGGATCGCTTCTTGGCAATGGGCATCAGCAGCCAAGAAGATGTTTAAAACACATGTCAGAACTTGTTCTCAGATATTGAGCAAACTTGCAGTTGAGTTTTCGCCATCATCTCACCTTGTCCCTGACAGGGGGGAAAATGGTGGTCATGTACAAGCTTCAACGACAGATCAAGCGAGCCTGAGCCACAATCTCTCTTTCCATGTTCAGAGTTGTAGCCAGCAGTTCAAGTGAGCCTGAGCCACAATTCATCATTCCAGATTCAGAGATGTAGCCAGAGACATGGATGCCCATGAGCATGCCTTCGGTTGGTGGATAACCTTAAACCATCATCTTTGGTTGGTGGTGTTAGAGTCCTGTGATTTGGCCGATTGGTGAGCCAAATGACGATGTAACATCAAACCAAGCTTTGGAGCCCAAGGAGCTAGCCTTCCTGGACTCAGAGAGGGCTCTCTCTATTATATATAAAAGATATCGGTGTGTTTGCTTGTGGTGTTCTGATATTAGGCTAGTTATGAAGTATGTTTTTGGTTTTTTGTTTTTAAGTTTGTGAGGGATAAAACTGATCAAAGATATAAAATGGGTAACAAGAATTTAGATCAACTGGGCTATGGGGTCAAAAAGGTCAAGGAGGCTATCAAATGATGATGCAAGGCTGCTGTAGGGCCGATTTGATTCAAGGTAGAAAGGATCTTTGGGCAAAATGGAGTAAATGGACATCAAGTTTGTGAATAACAAAGAGTTTCAAGCATCACTGGTTTAATAGATAACATAAACATGGTAAAGAAAACCCTTAATCATGCAACATGTAACTATAAACTAATCAACACATTGAAACAAACATTTAAGCCATGCATAGAAGTATAAGACCCTCTAACTTTGGGAAATGGCTATCAGACTTTGGGGAAAACACATAAGACAGACTAACAACTCAAAATACTATGCCGAAACACCTAAACACAGTATTTAAGTTATTGGGCACTTTGAAAAACAAGCTTTCATAGTTTTAGGCAAAGGGCTAGATCGGGACTAGGCCTCCTTGGTTCAACGAGATGATAAGCTAATCAGTCAAAGAGATATTTTCATGGACAGAACTATGGACAGTCATAGGTAAGCAGGGCACACCATACATCCTACTCAATATGCATAGAACTTATGAATAAAACTAGCAACAGTATCCTTAAGTTACTACAGAGCAGTTAAGAATTCTTTAGTACAACTAAGGAAGAAGAAAACATAAAAGCTATGAAGATTTAGGAATTTTGAGGTGCCTCCATGGGAATATCTCAAACTTAATCTCTACTGATCTATAGCAGCAAGAAGCATGTATCATGAATTAAAACTATAAGACAACAACAAAGCAAGAAACACTATACCATTCTACCATGTCATGGAATCCATCAACAATCCTTCATCATTCATCAAAAGCATCCAAGAGGCAGTCCAAAATCATAACACAAGTATGTTCTTCAAAGCTCATATGACCAATATATTGCTTCTTCTCTCAAATTCCAGCCTTGTTTTACAATGAAGCCCTTGGAATAAATAGGCTCAAGTGAGGAAAACCTCATGGTTCAACTAGCTATCCCATTGGCCTAATCAAAATATCTAAACTTGTCCTTGAGGCTTTGCAAAGCCCAAGGCACAAAATATCCCATAAAATATCTAAAAAATGCTAAAAACAGAAATTATATTGACTTTGCATCATTTTCCAAGTGCAAAAATAGCTAAACGCACATTTGGAAAAAGCAGATTTTTGAGGTTCAAAAATTACAAAAATACTTCAAATTTATATCAGAAAAAGGTCCCCTGACTTGCCGGAAACATTTGGCAGCCTTCCCGGTGTTGAAATGAGGCTCATGATGGCCCGTTGGAAAGATTTCTGTGTCTACTTTTCGGCGCAACTGAAATCACCTCAATCTGATGCCTAGAGGTCCTCCAAATCTGTACCTGTGTATAAAAAGCCAGAAAATTGCAGACTGCTGATATGCCAGGCAGAATGTGCAAAAAGCGAAGGTTTTTCGCCGTTTTGAGGGGGCAAATGATCTTCAAATGCTCTGAAAATCACTGAGGACCTGCTCATAGAATTATGACATCAAATGGTATCATCCTCCTCACTTGAAAAATCCTCAAAATGAAATGGCGCATTTATGAGTTTTTGACCAAAAACTCAAAAAATGCCAAAAAACAAAAAGTTGTCAAAATAGGCCCAAAATTGGTGCGCATGACCCTCAAGGGTCCCTAGCAACATGCTCCGAAGCTGAGGCCAAAATGTCAAGTGCTGATATGCCTTTCTCCTCTTTCTGTGCCGGGCACTTCCCCTTTGTCTTCTTCAGTTTCTCTTGGGCTGCCTTTAGTTTGCGCCGGGCAAACTGATTCAGCTTTTGAAAGTGATGTGTCCTCTTCCTTTGCAGCTCCAGATCTCTGTTTGCTCTTTCAAGTTTCATTTCCAAGTGTTTGTTGGCTCTTTCTAGCCACGCCTCCTTATTTTCTTCAATTTCTTGCTCAAGGAGTGCAGTGAGGGGAAAAGCTTGAAGATGGGCATGTTCTTCTTCTTTCTGCTTTTCCAAGGCTCTTTTAAGCCCTATGGTTCTAGGCCTCTTCCGCCTAGGCTGGTCTCCTTCCTCTTCCTCATCAAACTCACCGATGAGTTCCTCTATCCTCATTTGCGCCTTAGCTGCCTCATTCTTGTATTTGATAGCTCATGCCTCATGAACTACTGTGTGAACATTCATCTGTTTATTTTGGATCTCCAAGAAATGGTTTAAGTTCCTTGCCTGTTCAAGATCATTCTCTAATGCCTCAATTTTCCCCTCTCTATGGATTAGGAGATTTTCAAGAATGTGGGCTTCATTATCGCTGTCATCACTTTGGATTGGGATGACAGCCAATGCACCTCCATGTTTTTTACTTTCTCCAACCTTGCTTTTCCCTTTGAAGGCCAATCTTGCGCTTTTCCTCCTTGGCATGCTAGTGGGTGTCCTCTTGGGCGATTCTCTTTTGCTAGGGACAACTTTTGTCACTTTTGGAGTGGCAGCTTTAGACCCTTTCTTCCTTGCTGTGCTGGGTTTTGTTCTCTTGGGAGGAGGAGACACAACTGCTTTACCCTTTACATCTTCTTGAGACTGCTTCTCTCTTTGAGGCTGCTATGTGTCTTCTTCTTGCTGTTCAATTTTCTGCCCCTGTTTGCCAACATCAATTTGCTGTTCTACTTCAATGCCTTGTTCAATTTGTGTTTCAACCTGCTGCCCTTTTTCACCGAAATCAAGCTGCTGCTGTGCTTGGATTTCCTGCTCATTTTGTGGCTCAAGATGCTGCTCAATTTCCTGCCCAAGCTGCTATTCCTGTCCTTCAATATCAAGTTGCTGCTCTTCCTCTTGTACCTGCCGTTCATCATCTTCTGTTCGCTGCTGACCTTCACCACTGTCCTGCTGCTGTTCCTCATCTTCTGTTTGCTGCTCTTCATCCCTTTTCTCTTGCTCATGACCTTTCTCTTCTTGCTGTCTACTCCCTTCTCCATCTTCCTGCTGTCTTGACTGTTCAGTGGTAATTTTGAGCCTTCTAGGAGTAGGCCTGCTGGACAAAGGTATAGGGCGATGAACAGGCTGAGTGGGAGATATATGGACAGGAGGAACAGTAGAGAAATCTGGGTGACTGATGAATACATCCCATGGAACCTCTTTCTTCTCTAGCTGGTGTAGGATGATAATTTTGATTAGAGAATGATGGAAAAGGGAAGGTATTTGCAGAGGTGGGGCCTTCTTCAGGACTGTGGATGCCATCTTCTCGATGCTCTTGTATAAAAAGTAAGGAAGATTTAGTTGCCTGGTTCTAGTGAAATGCATCAATAGTCGGACATGGTAGGCATAAACTCGATCAAACCTCCCTTCACAAGTAAAATACTTCATTATGACTTTCATAAGAGGAGCATAGCTGTCAAGAAGATAAGAAAAAGGAAAAATAGCAGTGAAAGTATCTCTATGCTCAGGCTTGATGAAAGGCTTGTAATCTTCTAAGTCAAGATGGGCCTGTTTGAACCATTTTTCGCCATGATATGGAATCTTGGTGGCCTTGGACACTGATCTTGGAGAAAACTTGAAATCAAGGTCCGCTACCTGGAAATGCTTGTTCTGGAACCTCAGGGCGCATAGGTGTGTCAATGGCGAGAAAATTTTGACCTCCTGTATCTTCTGGCAGAAATCTAGACAACCTACTTCATGGAAGTTGAAAAGGATGGATTGATGAGCATTAACCTCTTCTGTAGAGATTGGCTCATATCTTTTATGCGAACCACTTCTGTTGTCCTGCTTAGGAGCCATTTTTACCTAGATGTGCTTTTGAAGAACCAAATAGCCTCACTGTCTATAAACTGCCTTCTTGGAGCCAAACTGTGTCAATTCACTGTTTTGATAGAGAAACAATGTATTTGGATGATTGCAACAAGTTTCCTTACAATACAAAACCCCTGCTCTTTCAAAAAGTGGCCTGTCCACCTTTAAAGTATCTCAGCCAACAGACTTTTCAATAAGATACCATACAGTGAAAAGGAGACAAACTGTTAGGTAAATTTTCTGTGTAAAGTGTCAAGAAATCACCTTGTTCTTGTGAAGTTTGGAGGTTAACAACACATTTTTATCTTTGTCCAAAGGTAAACTTCCTAACTCCACCATCCTGTCCCTGTCTGGTGTGTTAATTAATCAACATAGTTCACATCATATACAGTCAATCCTGAGTGTAGTCATATAGTCAATTTCATGCTTAGAGAACAAGAGGTGATGCAGCTTAGCAAGCTCTAAAGCTTCATCGCAGGGCCGTAGCAACAGACATTTCTTTTCCCTTCATCAAAACTCCCGCGAATATGGAAACCTGCCCCTTCAAAACCACGCCCTTCCTTTTGTGCCAATCACTAAATAAACTTATGTCTTAGGCAATCAACCCTTAATGTAAGCATACAGCCAATGCCACAGTTATGGAACAAGGTGACAAAGTTCTGGAAAATGCTTCAAATAGTTCAACAAAACCTGTAGGAGTTTTCTCTTTTCAAAAAATAATCAAGGCCTGCTATCAAGGTAATACCTTTGTCTTTGTAGAAAACCTTTGCTCTATCTGAATATCAACTTTATCAAAATAAGCTTGAAGAACAAAAACAGTCAAGCAAAAACCACAGTGAAAACTGTCCCTTTCTGTGAGTAGTAGGAGTAACTTTGCCCTGTAACTTTCAACAATATAAACTTCCTTTCAACAAAACACCACCCTCTCTTTGCTTAGCTGTTTCTCACACTGGTTTGACCCACACATCCTCCAACTGTAAAAAGTAGCCTTCTTACTGATTTTTCCTTGTGGGACCGAAAGGCACAACACTGTCTTTGGTCCTTTTAATACACATATGACATTTTTGGAAGGTCACCAATGTTTTATCTAATGATCATTTAGACAAGTGACTCACTGCTCTTACCCTAAAGCACATTATCCTTCTTTTCTATTTTCAACAAATGCACACATCTTGGCAAGTTTTAACTTTGTTTTACCACAGCTTTAAGGGTATTTTGCAATTGTTTTTATACTAGTGCAAATTCAATCCCTTTGATATTTTATTTCTAGCCTTATTTCCATAGCACAATCTCGTTTTTGTCATAAACTCAAACTGTGGTTCCTTAACCTCTTACAGCACTTTGCAGTTTGAAAAACCAAGGGGGCATGTAATAAATACCTAACAACTTGATGAAAACCCTTTGTGGAGAGTTTGAGCAACTTTTTATGTGAACTGGAGGCGTGTTGGAGGGTTTAAACGTGCGCGGCACTCTGTAGAGGAAGAACGTTGCGCAAAAAGCTAACTGGGCGGCCTGTCGGGTCGTGGTCGGGCGCCGTGTACAGGCGCGTCGCGCACACGTACAGGCGCGTCGTGCGGCAGTTGAACGCCCGTGCAAAAGTCTATCTGAGCGCGTCGCGCAATACTCCAGGCGCGTCGCGCAGTTACAAACAGCCAAAAACTCCTTCAAAACGCTCGAAACCTCCTTGTTTGATCTTGAGGGTAGCAAAGAGGCTTTGCTCGGGCTCGATGAATTTCAAAATGGAATGACAACGGCTTTGATCTTTGTTTGAAGTATAGAAAACCAATGGTCCCCTTGGATTTTTGACTTGAGAGGGTTCTTTTCAAAGTTTTGAAAAAGGTTTGTTTTCTTTTTACATTCATATTGGAAACCTCACTTTTCGCAAATGAACTAAATTTCTTTGTTTAATCAAAACACAAAGGTGATGATTCCCTCTTTCGAAGCTCATTTTCCCTTCTTGAAATGACATAATCTTTTGGAGAAATATGTCCTTTAGACTTCTGACTGTTCCTTATTTGAAGAAATGCCTCCTCCTGCAGCAGTCATATTGGATTCTGTCTTTGATGACTTTCAGAGCCTGAAGAACTAAACCAAAGTATTCTTGTATTTGCTGAGCTTGTAAACTTGTAGGAACCTTTGCTTTTTAAACTTGGTTTGACAGACTTCTGTATCTAATTTCTTCATCGAATCTCTCCCTAACTGTAGGTATTAACAACTTTCTGCATTTATTTGGACTTTGTTTATGGTCTATTTACTTAAGAAGGGCGCCCCTTTTCAATACACTTCTCTGCTTGTAGGTGTTTCATCAGTCTTTTCTTCCACTGTAGGTGTCAATTCTTGCGGTTTTTCAGGCAAAGATCGACGATGGTCTTTTGAAAGGAGCAGCACCTTTTCACTACACTTCTCTGCTCAAAACATATCATTTAACATCTCTGTCCATTGAATAATGAAAAAGGCTGTATTTGTTTCAAACCTTCCAAACCCTGACAGTATATCAAATAACCCTTTTTTGGACATGATGAACAATAGTTCCAAGGCTGATGTCTCTTGGTAATAAAAGCTCAGATTTCCTTTGCCAGCTGATTTTCTTTTCATGCCTTTCAAAGTTTTCAAAACTCAGATCCTAACTTGTGGAGAAAGATGTCTTTTGAAACTTTGACTGTTTCTCACTTAGAGGAGGAAATGTCTCTTTTTGGAGAAGTGGCATTTGGATTTTTCCTTTGATGACTTCCAGAACCTGAAACACTGTGCTAAAGCCTTTTTGTACTTGATGAGCTTGTATACCTATTTGTAAGAGACAAACTAGATCAAAGACATTTTTGCTCTGGGTATTATGCCATAATCTTGCCTGCAATGTAAATCTAATTAGGTGATAGGTTTTGCTTGACTGTAGAAGTAAGTGCTAGGTGTCTTTGGGCTTTCTTCTTTGACTGTGGTTAGAAGAGAAAACAGGGGATGATGCATCAGAGTTAGAAAGTGAAACAAAGAGAGCTTCCCTTTTTGTTTCCTGTGAAGGAGGTCTTCACTGTCTCATTGCACTGCTCTTTGCTGAGGGGAGACTGAAATGTCACTATTTGCCTTGGTCAACTTATGACAAGTCATTTGAAAGATAATCTCTGTGAGTAGGGAGGTTAGCACCCTTTGAAAAACAACCATCTTTTGTTCTGCCTGTGTAATGACATGATTTGTCAACCTTTCTTCAATTTGGTCTTGTTGAAACAGCATGCTGCTTATAATTAGAATTGTTTTCACTCATGGTATGTCTCTCCAAGGGTTTAACAATTCATATGATTGAAAACTTCAAATGACTCTCTTTACAAAACCAAAAACTCTGTTTTCCTCTTTCTTGCACACTTCAGATCTTAGCTCTGTTATGCTAATCACTTACACTCAGAAACCCAGAGTCACTGTGTTACTGTTTAGTAAAAGGCAAAGCTGTGCTTATAGTAAGTTTTGTAATCCTTAAAGTCAATATTGGCCAGCGCCCTCTGCTTGTAGATGAAGGAGGCGCCTTAACCCTCTGCTTGTAAATGAAGGAGGTTCTTGGCCATGAAAAATGACCAGTCTGTTTGACAGTGGTGCCTTTCCTTTACTGTGATTTCATGCTGAAAGGAAGCTGCAAGGTCTTGATGAGTAACTCTCTGTCTTGTAGATGTATCTCAGGCTCATGTTTACATTGAGAAGCAGTTGTTCTTCTAAATGTAGATTCAAGAAATTTCTCCTGAGATGATGTTATATTTCCTGTCTTTGCAAAATCCATAAAACACTGTAAAAACACCTAATAATCAGCTTGAGACTTTGGTCTATGCAGTGCTGAGACTTAGGGGTGTGTAAGTGGCGCGACTTAGGGCTGTTATCAATTTCATTTGCAGAGTGGGAGGTCTGTCATGATTGGTCTATATCAGATGGAGGTTTTTGGCCTTTTGATGGTTGCCAAGGGTAAAATGCCTTAAAGCGCCACTTCCTAACTTAGGGGAGGCTTTTGAAACAGACTTGGATTTTCTTTTTAGAGCTGATGGGCAGACCAGTAGGGCTAAAGCTAGACAGGATAGTGATAATGAGTTTTGACTTTGACATGGGCGGACTGAAAAATTAGGAGGGCGAAAAAAGTTTTATGAGGGTTTTCTAGATGACAAATTGACATATGGAGATCAGCTTCTAGAAAACTCAACAATGGATCTAGTCATCACTAACAAGTGAAAAATACTGATGACTAACAGTGGCTCCATATGGGGAGGGCAACTCCTCGTCAGGAGGTGTCTAGAATTCAGATCTTTGGCTTATGAAGACCATTGCCTTACCCATTGGCGCAAAATTTCACCTTTCTTTGATGCTATTTCTGAAAAGTGACAGCATGGTTAACATCAATGATACTTCTACCTACCCCACTATCTTTCCTAACATTTTTTCTTCTCTTTGGCGCATTTGAACTAGCAGCCTTTTGACAATGTATATTTTTCTTTTTGCAAAATGAACCTATCTATTTCTACTCTTATATCTGCCACTAGTTCAGATTAAACTCATGAACTCCTTCATTACTCTACCTATGCTAGATCGACTGTCAAGATTAAACAGTTTGACAGGATTTTGTTCTCTAATCTAAAACAGGAAATTTAAAATGATCAAATCAGGATTAGATGGTCTGATTTGTCATGCATTTGCGGCATAAAAGACAAGCTGCACAAAAATATTATTTTGCAACCAAGGGAAACTAGACAAGCGGGGCTAAGATGTACAATGCATTTTTCATCCCTCGCTTCTCTCTTTGGTTCTGTTTTAGGCATGTGGAACCAGAATCTCTCCCTAATATAAACTCTGTGATAAGTCAATCTTACACAATGTTGACTATCTTTTGCACTCACTAAATTATCAGCAAATAAATTTAAACATGCTCAGCTATGATTAGGCTAGATAGCTGAACAAGACATTGAAGTACTAGTAGCGGCATTTAGGCTTGCTCGCTTTCCGAAGGACTATTTTTTGGAACATGGGGCTTTGTTCTATCTTCACTCGCCCTCTTTTCTGTTTTTACTGTTTTTGACTTTTCTATCTTTTACTGTTTTTGACTTTTCTATTTTTCAATATTTCAGACAATGGTATATACAATGAATGAAAAGTGTTTCAAACTCAGAAATGGAGCTCCTGACAAAAATAATGCTTTAATGTCCTGCCATTCACAGGACCCCCAAAAATTTCAGTCCCATCAGGTTCTTGCAAGAAGAAAGCATTGTTTCCACTGACTGAGCTGATGATGTAAGGCCCTTTCCATAAATTTTCAAACTTTCCATGTTTACCTTTGTCTTCTCTTCTAGAATCCCATTTTAAAACTTTATCTCCAATTTGAAAATCATTTTCCTTAGTTCTTCTATCAAAAATCTGTTTTATTTTATCTTGTGCTAACTGAGCCCTTTGGTAAACTTCTTCTCTGGTTTGTTGTAAATGGATAGTCTGATTTACCCTTCTTTGCATGTCATTTTCTTCTATTTGGACTTCTTGTAATAGTTTCATTACCGGAACCCATAAAGATGTTGGGAAAATGGCATCTATACCATAAACTAGCTGGTAAGGAGACATACCTATGGATTTCTTGGTGGTTAATCTATCAGCCCATAAGGCATGTACTAGTTTCCCATGCCATGCTTTTTGATTTTGTTCAAGAAGTTTTTTGATAATGTTGACTAGGCTTTTGTTAGAAGACTCGGCTAAACCATTACCTTGAGGGTAATAGGCTGTGGAATGTCCTAATGAAATATGATACTTGTGACAGAAGTCTATCATTTTCTTGGAGGAGAAGGCAACAGCGTTATCTGTAATGATCTTCCTGGGACAGCCAAATCTAGATAGGATATTGGTTTCTAGGAACGTGATGATGACTAAATCAGTGGCATTCCGGGAAGGTATGGCTTCTATCCATTTGGTAAAGTAATCAGTGGTTGTGAGGATCCATTTATGTTGAGCAGATGAGGAGGGGTGAATTTCCCCAATGAAATCTAAACCCCATTGCTGGAAGGGTCCTTCAACTATAATGGGATGTAAGGGCAAAGGTAAAAGCTTTTTCTTGCCATCAAAAATTTGACATTTATGGCATGTCATAACTAGTTTGTGAGTATCAGGGAATAAGGTAGGCTAATAATAACCGGCTCTAAGGATTTTGTTTGCAGTGGTTTTCCAGTAGAGATGGCCCCCACATTCCCCTTCGTGCATTTCGTGCATAATTTTCTCTGCATCAGCCTCAAGCAAACATTTAAGCAGCATACCAGTGGGATTTTTCCAATACAGAAAACCATCTAAAATGCAAAACTTTAAAGATTTTTGTTTAAGGAATCTTGCTTTTGTTTTCGATAAAGTCGGAGGAGCATTCAGATAAGTTAATACATAAAGAATATCTGCATACCAAGGTGAATCCAGAAATATCTGATCGATAGGGGGGAGTGTGCACTCTTCCTGTTCTTCTAAGGCATCAACAAAATTTATATCTAAAGCTTGGAGGTTGGTTTCAGCCATTAGTCTTGCAAGTCCTTGTCCTTTAACTAGTTTGGTAGGCCGGATTTCTAAGTCATATTCTAGGATGATAGCGATCCATTTTCCCCTTTTACCATCGGGATCTTGGTTCAGAATGTCTTTGACGACAGTATTAGGGACAAAAGCTATGACATGAGAATGCAAGATGTAAACTCGGAAATCTTTCAGTGCTTTTACCAATGCGAATGCCTGTTTTTCCATGATGTTATATTTCAAGGGAGCATCTCTCAGGGATTTGCTAAAAAAGGCAATGGGTTGCTCTTGCCCAGCTGCATTTTTTTGCAACAACACCGCCGCTATTGTGTGTTTTGAGGCAAATGAAAAAATGTAAAAATCTTTGGTAAAGTCAGGGCTTATCAATACTGGTGTTTCAGTTAAGGCCCTTTTAATTAGTTCAAAAGATTTTTTGGCTTCTATAGTCCATTTAACCCCGACCTCCTTTTTTAACATATTTGTGATATCTTTTAGGAGTTCAACAAGGTTTGGGATGAATCTTCTTAAGAAATTTATCTTTCCGATAAAGGACTGTAACTCCTTTATGTTTCTGGGGTGACTTATTTGTAATATACCTTCGATTCTCTGGGGGTCTATTTTAATTCCTTCTTCCGAAATAATGTGACCTAGGAGTTTTCCTTCCTCTAGACCGAAAAGTGTTTTCTTTGGGTTTAGGGATAGACCATACTTTCTGCATTTGTTGAAAATTTTTCTTAAGTGTGCTAGGTGTTCTTCATCTGATTTAGAATATACCGTTATATCGTCAAGATATATGACTATGAAAACACCTATGTCTTCTGAGAAGGCTATGTCCGTGGCTCTTTGAAATGTGGCACCAGCATTCATCAGTCCAAAAGGCATTTTAACGTACATAAAAGTGCCCCAAGGGGTGGTGAAAGCTGTCTTATGTTGATCGGTAGGGTAAACCAACACTTGGTTATAACTGGAAAAACCATCAAGCAATGAGATTCTTTTAGCGCCTACTACCTTCTGAAGTATGTGGTCCATTTTGGGCAGAGGATAGTTATCTTTCAGACATGCCCTATTCAGGTTTCGGAAATCTATACAGAGTCTGATTTCACCAGTCTTTTTCCTAACTGATACGAGATTTGAGACCCACTCAGAGTATCGGAGAGACACGATTATCCCGACATCATACATCTTTTTAATTTCCTTTTCAACCAATGGTAGTAATACTGGGTTTATCCTTCTTAACTTTTGTTTGAAAAGCTTTTGGTTTTCTTTGAGGGGGATTTTATGTTGGATGATGCTGGTGTCATATGACTTCAAATCTTGGTATCCCCATGCAAACACATCTTTAAATTCCTTAAATAGTTCGATGTATTTATGTTTTATGAGAGGCGGGAGGGTTTTGGACAGTTTAATGTTTTTGGGCTCTTCTGGACTTCCTATGTTGTATTCCTCTATGTCACCCTCTGTAGATTCCATTTTAGGCTTTTTTGCCACATCATTAAAGTCAAACAATTCTTCTAAAGGTGCGAGCCCTTTGGGTATGGTGTCATTTTCGCAGTGTAAGACTTCGAGTTCCCTTTGGTCAATGTCTTCTTCTATCTCATTATCATATGGATGGTCTACCAGGTTTAGATTGGTCCACAAAGGTGGATTTAGCTCTTGGTCTTGACTTTGGTTGTGTTTCCTTTCTTTGTCTCCTGAGTCTGTTTTGGTTATTTCAAACTCATTCCTAGATTGTAGGAAATCATCAATTTGATCATCGTCTTGGAATATTTGCTAATGGTCAAGATTATCTGGTACTGTAGGGCGATGTTTGACCTGAGTACTATATTGTTCACTTAGGCATGGTATCTAGCCATTACTCGCAGCAAAGGCGAGTTCATTTGCCAGGCTATTTTGAATCCTAGGGATATAGGTGAGTTCATATTTCTCAAAGGTTTTAAGGATATCCAAAGCTTCATTCCTATATTCTCTTAGTCTTGGATTCTTTGCTGAATATTCACCTTTGATTTTCCTGATTACAAGCTCTGAGTCTCCTTGGGCTGATACTCTCTTGGCGCCTAAGTCCCTGAGTATGTGTAGACCAATGAGGAGGGCTTCATATTCCGCAATGTTATTAGTACATTGGAATTCCAATCTAAAAGAATGACCTTCTTTAGTATTGTGTATCCAGATGCCGGCCCCTGAACCTGTTTTGCCACAAGAACCGTCAAAGCTTATACTCCAAAGAGCTTCCTTTTCATACATGATACTAAGCTGTTTTTCAGGTTTCTTGAGACTTTGGTCATCAATTTGTTCATTCAGTAATGGTTTGGAAACGTCTTCATTTTCTTTTATCTGCTTGTTTATATCCCTTTCATTGTATAAGATAAAAGAATCTAAATTGGAATGAACAGAATAGATGGGAGTATTGTTTGGCCTATCTCGGTTGCTAACCATGTATTTCATGTGAGTCTCTCGGTATAACCTCCTTGTTTGGTTGAAAACTGGGATAGTAGCGAATGACATATCCATTTGAAGACTACCTTGTATTTTGGCAGCCCATGCTCTTGATAGAAGCATTCCATACTTGGGCGGGATATCGGCCACTACTACGTCCATGACTAAGTTTTTCGCTGGTAGTTGTGTTAGGGAAAAATCTAGATTCTTTATTAGACCTAAACATTTGACCTGGCTTGAGTCGAAAGAATACAAGTTTTTGTAAGGTTGAGTCACTTCTAGTCCCAGGTTTTCCATGACTGCTTTAGGCATGAGGTTATGGGAAGCACCAGAATCTAACATGGCGCTATGTAATATCTTGTCCCGTATGTTTAAGCTTACATAGAAAGGAGAAATAGATCCTTCTTGGTATTCACCCTCTACTTTAGGTCCAAATAAGAGCTCGGGTTTGTCGTCAGTTAGATTCAAGGTATCTGCATTGCTCTCTAGGTCGAGGACTTTGAAGATTTGAGATCTATACCTATCCACAGTTATTAGCTCCGTGAGGGGTATGGTAATTTTTATTTTGGAAATTTCCCCTTCGAAACTAAAAGGAGTATGTAGTTTAGGCAGATTTGTTTCAGCTTTCTCAGACATAACTTTTTCTATGTTCTTAATTTGCTGACTTTGGCTTGAGACTTTGTTTGATACAGCCAACTCTGGGGTTTCTGTAGAGGTACTAGGAGTATCTGAGCTAGTACTTGTCTGAATGGCCTTACCTTTGTTCTGGTCAATCTTTTTGGCCCCAATTTTGTTACTATCCATGGTCTTGTTTAGGATGTTATCAGAGGTTTTGGTACTGTCAGGATTACTCTTTTTGGAATGGTTTCGGTTTTTTCTGCTTCTAAGGTTATACTGCCAGTGAGCTTCTATTATGGCATTTTGAAAATCTATGGCAGGATCGTCGAGATCTTCATAGTTGGTCTCATCCTGATTAGGAGAACATAATTCTTGTTCTTCCGCTGTGAGGTACACCTCGCTTTCATTATCAGACCCTACGAGATTTAAATGACTTTCATCAATGGGTTCTGTATCCCTGTCATCTTCTTCCACATAGTTTTCATTGAATGGTGGCCTAATTTGTTGGTCATTTTCCCTTGGTCTGTTTTGGGGCTGTTCCCTCCTAAAGTTTTGGTTCCGGTTTCTGTTTGGAGGGTTTGGTTGGTTGTCCCTAACAGGAGTCTTTTCATTTAACCTTTCCCACATTTTGGCCATGGTTTTGACTAAGTCATCTATTCTAGGATCTAGGGAAGGTGATGAAGTGGAGACCTCTTCTTTATATGTGACCTTTCTTTCTGATCTGGTCCTAGCCCTTTTTTCTGCTAAGTTGGCATCTGCTTTTATGGCTATTTGTTGCATTTCTTCTAAGGTAGGGGGATCCTTGTCTCTCAGATGATATGTCATGTCTGGATCAAAACCCTCGGGGAATTTCGCCAAGGCTAAACCAAGTGGTGGTTTGAAATGAGGTGGGAGGGAGTTATATACACTGTTGAACCTAGTGCAGTAAGCTTGGACACTTTCCCCATTTTCCCATTTTAGGTTGTTATATTCTGACAGGATTTGAATAGGGTTTCTTTGGATTTCCCACCTATTTCTGAAGACTTGATGTAGTTCTGGGATATTGTGGATGCTGTTTGGAGTTAAGCTTTTGAACCATGTTTTGGGTTCACCACCAAGACTTTGGGCGAATATTCTCATTCTGACGGTCTCGTCTTGTACCTCCAGGTATTCATAAGCATCAATCATCCTAGTTATATGTTGTTGAGGTGTGGTGGTGTCTTCTCCAGTAAAATGTTGGATTTTGTCTTGATATTTATTTGGGAGAGGAGCCAAAGGTGGTGGCAACACCAAAGGTGCATACCAGGCTGCCATGACGGGAGCTAATGGATGATGTACAAGATGAGGACTAGTGGGATGAGATGAGGTGTTTTGAACAGATGTGGCGGATGAACTTGGACTAGTGATCTGGTTTTGAGCAGCTCTGGGATGGTAGGAGCCAAATTGATGGAGAAGCTGAAAGTCGGGGGGGGGGGGGTGGAAGGTGAGGCTTCTCTACTATGACTGTGTGATTGGTCTAGGGTTTCAAGATCGTCAAAGTTTATCTTACTGTGAGACCTGCTTCTGAAAATAGCTTTTGATGACTCTAATTCAAAAGGTGAATCTGGTAGGATAGTGAGATGTTTAGGTACTGATCTTGTTCTACGGATGTATCTACCAGTAGCTAGATGGTCAGTTTCGGAGGCTTGCCACAGAATCTTCTCTGGGTCATCTACTATGATAGGGGGATTTGGGTCTGGATGGGATATGGTGTGGATTCTTCGTGAAGCCAGATTTTGGATCTAGAGTTTAGAGAGAATGGTATTGGTGAATGTTCTAGATGAGTGGTCTCTCTAAAGTTCTACTAAGGTGAAGGATGGTCAAAATAAAAGGGATGGACTAGTGGAGTCGCCAGGCGAAACTTGGTTGTTTTGTGAAGATAGCTATGGTCCACCACCGGTAACTAATCTGGAAATATTTTTTAGATTTTCTGAATTTATGTGCAGCCTATGGTTTGTTAAAGTATCCTAGACTTGTTTCAACACTTTGCTAGGGTGATGAGAACAAAAAGAGTTTAATCTAAATGGGTCTATGGGCTGCTTGCTTGTTTTAAGTATCTAAAGGACCAAAGAGTCTATAAGAGTTTTCTAGACTATCATGTACTCAGTGTCCCACCATCTCTCGCTATGTTAGTGAGCGATGGGATAGGTCTATCGGATAGTAACCTAGAGTTTGGTAAAATAGTAAGGCCTACTAGAGGTTAGTGGAGTCGCCAGGTGGAAATTTGTTGCTTTTGAGATATGTGTGTATGGTCCACCACCAATATTGACAAAAACCAATCTAAGGGAGTTTTTTGGGGTTTTTCTGAGTTTTATGTGCAGCCTAGTTTGTAAGATTGTTATAAACCTCATTCATCACTTTGCTAAGATGGTGAAACAGAGAGTTGACTCTAGATGATTCTAAAGGCTGATGGTCTGAGTTAAAATTTGAAGGACTAAGGAGTCTATAAAAGTTTGCTAGACTATCATGAACTCAATAAGTCCCACCGTGATCACCATTATGTTAGAGTCCCGTGATTTGGCCGATTGGTGAGCCAAATGACGATGTAACATCAAACCAAGCTTTGGAGCCTAAGGACCTAGCCTTCCTGGACTCAGAGAGGGCTCTCTCTATTATATATAAAAGATATCGGTGTGTTTGCTTGTGGTGTTCTGATATTAGGCTAGTTATGAAGTATGTTTTTGGTTTTTTGTTTTTAAGTTTGTGAGGGATAAAACTGATCAAAGATATAAAATGGGTAACAAGAAGTTAGATCAGCTGGGCTATGGGGTCAAAAAGGTCAAGGAGGCTATCAGATGATGATGTAAGGCTGCTGTAGGGCCGATTTGATTCAAGGTAGAAAGGATCTTTGGGAAAAATGGAGTAAATGGACATCAAGTTTGTGAATAACAAAGAGTTTCAAGCATCACTAGTTTAATAGATAACATAAACATGGTAAAGACAACCCTTAATCATGCAACATGTAACTATAAACTAATCAACACATTGAAACAAACATTCAAGCCATGCATAGAAGTATAAGACCCTCTAACTTTGGGAAATGGCTATCAGACTTTGGGGAAAACATATAAGACGGACTAACAACTCAAAATACTGTGTCGGAATGCCTAAACACAGTCTTTAAGTTATTGGGCACTTTGACAAACAAGCTTTCATAGTTTTAGGCAAAGGGCTAGATCAGGACTAGGCCTCCTTGGTTCAACAAGATGATAATCTAATCAGTCAAAGAGATAGTTTCATGGACAGAACTATAGACAGTCATAGGTAAGCAAGGCACACCATATATCCTACTCACATGCATAGAACTTATGAATAAAACTAGAAACAATATCCTTAAGTTACTAAAGAGCAGTTAAGAATTCTTTAGTGCAACTAAGGAAGAAGAAAAACATAAAAGCTATGAAGATTCAGGAATTTTGAGGTGCCTCCATGGGCATATCTCAAACTTAATCTCTACTGATCTATAGCAAGCAAGAAGCATGTATCATGAATGAAAACTAGAAGACAACAACAAAGCAAGAAACACTATACCATTCTACAATGTCATGGAATCCATCAACAATCCTTCATCATTCATCAAAAGCATCCAAGAGGCAGTCCAAAATCATAACACAAGTATGTTCTTCAAAGCTCATATGACCAATATATTGCTTCTTCTCTCAAATTCAGCCTTGTTTTACAATGAAGCCCTTGGAATAAATAGGCTCAAGTGAGGAAAACCTCATGGTTCAACTAGCTATCCCATTGGCCTAATCAAAATATCTAAACTTGTCCTTGAGGCTTTGCAAAGCCCAAGGCACAAAATATCCCATAAAATATCTAAAAAATGATAAAAACGGAAATTATATTGACTTTGCATCATTTTCCAAGTGCAAAAATAGCTAAACGCACATTTGGAAAAAGCAGATTTTTGAGGTTCAAAAATTACAAAAATACTTCAAATTTATATCAGAAAAAGGTCCCCTGACTTGCCAGAAACATTTGGCAGCCTTCCCGGTGTCCAAATGAGGCTCATGATGGCTCGTTGGAAAGCTTTCTGTGTCTACTTTCCGGCGCAATTAAAATCACCTCAATCTGATGCCTGGAGGTCCTCCAAATCTGTACCTGTGTGTAAAAAGCCAAAAAAATGCAGACTGCTGATATGCCGGGCAGAATGTGCAAAAAGCGAAGGTTTTTCGCCGTTTTGAGGGGGCGAATGATCTTCAAATGCTCTGAAAATTGCTGAGGACCTGCTCATAGAATTATGGCATCAAATGGTATCATCCTCCTCACTTGAAAAATCCTCAAAATGAAATGGCGCATTTATGAGTTTTTGACCAAAAACTCAAAAAATGCCAAAAAACAAAAAGTTGTCAAAATAGGCCCAAAATTGGTGCACATGACCCTCAAGGGTCCCTAGCAACATGCTCCGAAGCTGAGGCCAAAATGTCAAGTGCTGATATGCCTTTCTCCTCTTTCCGTGCCGGGCACTTCCCCTTTGCCTTCTTCAGTTTCTCTTGGGCTGCCTTTAGTTTGCGCCGGGCAAACTGATTCAACTTTTGAAAGTGATGTGTCCTCTTCCTTTGCAGCTCCAGATCTCTGTTTTCTCTTTCAAGTTTCATTTCCAAGTGTTTTTTGGCTCTTTCTAGCCATGCCTCCTTATTTTCTTCAATTTCTTGCTCAAGGAGTGCAGTGAGGTGAAAAGCTTGAAGATGGGCCTGTTCTTCTTCTTTCTGCTTTTCCAAGGCTCTTTTAAGCCCCATGGTTCTAGGCCTCTTCCGCCTAGGCTGGTCTCCTTCCTCTTCCTCATCAAACTCACCGATGAGTTCCTCTATCCTCATTTGCGCCTTAGCTGCCTCATTCTTGTATTTGATAGCTCGTGCCTCACGAACTGCTGTGTGAACATTCATCTGTTTATTTTGGATCTCCAAGAAATGGTTTAAGTTCCTTGCCCGTTCAAGATCATTCTCTAATGCCTCAATTTGCCCCTCTCTATGGATTAGGAGATTTTCAAGAATGCGGGCTTCATTATCGCTGTCATCACTTTGGATTGGGATGACAGCCAATGCACCTCCATGTTTTTTACTTTCTCCAACCTTGATTTTCCCTTTGAAGGCCAATCTTGCGCTTTTCCTCCTTGGCATGCTAGTGGGTGTCCTCTTGGGTGATTTTCTTTTGCTAGGGACAACTTTTGTCACTTTTGGAGTGGCAGCTTTAGACCCTTTCTTCCTTGCTGTGCTGGGTTTTGTTCTCTTGGGAGGAGGAGACACAACTGCTTTACCCTTTACATCTTCTTGAGACTGCTGCTCTCCTTGAGGCTGTTGTGTGTCTTCTTCTTGCTGTTCAATTTTCTACCACTGTTCGCCAACATCAATTTGCTATTCTACTTCAATGCCTTGTTCAATTTGTGTTTCAACCTGCTGCCCTTTTTCACCGAAATCAAGCTGCTGCTGTGCTTGGATTTCCTGCTCATTTTGTGGCTCAAGATGCTGCTCAATTTCCTGCCCAAGCTGCTATTCCTGTCCTTCAATATCAAGCTGCTGCTCTTCCTCTTGTACCTGCTGTTCATCATCTTCTGTTCGCTACTGACCTTCACCACTGTCCTGGTGCTGTTCCTCATCTTCTGTTTGCTGCTCTTCATCCCTTTTCTCTTGCTCATGACCTTTCTCTTCTTGCTGTCTACTCCCTTCTCCTTCTTCCTGCTGTCTTGAATGTTCAGTGGTAATTTTGAGCCTTCTAGGAGTAGGCCTGCTGGACAAAGGTATAGGGCGATGAACAGGCTGAGTGGGAGATATATGGACAGGAGGAACAGTAGAGAAATCTGGGTGACTGATGAATACATCCCATGGAACCTCTTTCTTCTCTAGCTGGTGTAGGATGATAATTTTGATTAGAGAATGATGGAAAAGGGAAGGTATTTGCAGAGGTGGGGCCTTCTTCTGGACTGTGGATGCCATCTTCTCGACGCTCTTGTATAAAAAGTAAGGAAGATTTAGTTGCCTGGTTCTAGTGAAATGCATCAATAGTCAGACATGGTAGGCATAAACTTGATCAAACCTCCCTTCACAAGTAAAATACTTCATTATGACTTTCATAAGAGGAGCATAGCTGTCAAGAAGATAAGAAAAAGGGAAAATAGCAGTGAAAGTATCTCTATGCTCAGGCTTGATGAAAGGCTTGTAATCTTCTAAGTCAAGATGTGCCTGTTTGAACCATTTTTCGCCATGATATGGAATCTTGGTGGCTTTGGACACTGATCTTGGAGAAAACTTGAAATCAAGGTCTACTACCTGGAAACGCTTGTTCTGGAACCTTAGGGTGCATAGGTATGTCAATGGCGAAAAACTTCTGACCTCCTGTATCTTCTGGCAGAAATCTAGACAACCTACTTCATGGAAGTTGAAAAGGATGGATGGATGCGCATTTACCTCCTCTGTAGAGATTGGCTCATATCTTTTATGTGGGCCACTTCTGCTGTCTTTCCTTGGAGGCATTTTGACCTAAATGTGCTTTTGAAGAAACAAACTGCCTCACTGTGTATAACTGCCTTCTTGGAGCCAAACTGTGTCAATTCACTGTTTTTTATAGAGAAACAATGTATTTGGATGATTGCGACAAGTTTCCTTATAATACAAAACCCATGCTCTTTCAGAAAGTGGCCTGTCCACCTTTAAAGTATCTCAACTATCAGACTTTTTAATAAGATACCATGCAGTGAAAAGGGGACAAACTGCTAGGTAAATTTTCTGTGTAAAGTGTCAAGAAATCACCCTGTTCTTGTGAAGTTTGGAGGTTAACAACACATTTTAATCTTTGTCCAAAGTAGACTTTCCAACTCCACCATCCTGTCCCTGTCTGGTGTGTTAATTAATCAACATAGTTCACATCATATACAGTCAATTCTGAGTGTAGTTATATAGTAAATTTCACAGTTAGAGAACAGAGGTGACAGAGTTTAACAAGCTCTAAAGTTTCAACAGAGGCTGTAGCAGCGTATTTCTTTCCCACCATCAAAACTCTTGTTTAATATGGAAACCCTGTCCCTTCAAAACCACGCCCTTCCTTTTGTGCCAATCACTAAATAAACTTATGTCTTAGGCAATCAACCCTTAATGTAAGCATACAACCAATGCCACAGTTATGGAACAAGGTGACAAAGTTCTGGAAAATGCTTCAAACAGTTCAACAAAACCTGTAGGAGTTTTCTCTTTTCAAAAAATAATCAAGGCATGCTATCAAGGTAATACCTTTGTCTTTGTAGAAAACCTTTGCTCTATCTAAATATCAACTTTATCAAAATAAGCTTGAAGAACAAAAACAGTCAAGCAAAAACCATAGTGAAAACTGTCCCTTTCTGTGAGTAGTAGGAGTAACTTTGCCCTGTAACTTTCAACAATATAAACTTCCTTTCAACAAAACACCACCCTCTCTTTTCTTAGCTGTTTCTCACACTAGTTTGACCCACACATCCTCCAACTGTAAAAAGTAGCCTTCTTACTGATTTTGCCTTGTGGGACCGAAAGGCACAACACTGTCTTTGGTCCTTTTAATACACATATGACATTTTTGGAAGGTCACCAATGTTTTATCTAATGATCATTTAGACAAGTGACTCACTGCTCTTACCCTAAAGCACATTATCTTTCTTTTCTGTTTTCAAGAAATGCACACATCTTGGCAGGTTTCAACTTTGTTTTACCACAGCTTTAAGGGTATTTTGCAATTGTTTTTATACTAGTGCAAATTCAATCCCTTTGATATTTTATTTCTAGCCTTATTTCCATAGCACAATCTCGTTTTTGTCATAAACTCAAACTGTGGTTCCTTAACCTCTTACAGCACTTTGCAGTTTGAAAAACCAAGGGGGCATGTAATAAATACCTCTACAACTTGATGAAAACCCTTTGTGGAGAGTTTCAGCAACTTTTTATGTGAACTGGAGGTGTGTTGGAGGGTTTAAACGTGCGTGGCACTCTGTAGAGGAAGAATGTCGCGCAAAAAGCTAACCGGGCGGCCTGTCGGGTCGTGGTCGGGCACCGTGTACAGGCGCGTCGCGCACACGTACAGGCGTGTCGCGCGGCAGTTGAACGCCCGTGCAAAAGTCTATCTGAGCGCGCGCAATACTCCAGGCGCGTCGCACAGTTACAAATAGCCAAAGACTCCTTCAAAACGCTCGAAACCTCCTTGTTTGATCTTGAGGGTAGCAAAGAGGCTTTGCTCGGGCTCGATGAATTTCAAAATGGAATGACAACGGCTTTGATCTTTGTTTGAAGTATAGAAAACCAACGGTCCCCTTGGATTTTTGACTTGAGAGGGTTCTTTTCAAAGTTTTGAAAAAGGTTTGTTTTCTTTTTACATTCATATTGGAAACCTCACTTTTCGCAAATGAACTAAATTTCTTTGTTTAATCAAAACCCAAAGGTGATGATTCCCTCTTTCGAAGCTCATTTTCCCTTCTTGAAATGACATAATCTTTTGGAGAAATATGTCCTTTAGACTTCTAACTGTTCCTTATTTGAAGAAATGCCTCCTCCTGCAGCAGTGGTATTGGATTCTATCTTTGATGACTTTCAGAGCCTGAAGAACTAAACCAAAGTATTCTTGTATTTGCTGAGCTTGTAAACTTGTAGGAACCTTTGCTTTTTAAACTTGGTTTGACAGACTTCTGTATCTAATTTCTTCATCGACTCTCTCCCTAACTGTAGGTATTAACAACTTTCTGCATTTATTTGGACTTTGTTTATGGTCTATTTACTTAAGAAGGGCGCCCCTTTTCAATACACTTCTCTGCTTGTAGGTGTTTCATCAGTCTTTTCTTCCACTGTAGGTGTCAAATTTGCTGCAGTTTTTCACAGTTTGCCATGGTCTTTTATTTAAGAAGGGCACCTTTTCACTACACTCTTCTGCTCAAATCATATTATATAATAACTCTTTCCTTTTGAATAATGAAAAAGCTGTATTTGTTTCAAACCTTCCAAACCCTGACAGTATATCAAATAACCCTTTTTTGTACATGATGAACAATAGTTCCAAGGCTGATGTCTCTTGGTAATAAAAGCTCAGATTTCCTTTGCCACCTGATTTTCTTTTCATGCCTTTCAAAGTTTTCAAAACTCAGATCCTAACTTGTGGAGAAAGATGTCTTTTGAAACTTTGACTGTTTCTCACTTAGAGGAGGAAATGTCTCTTTTTGGAGAAGTGGCATTTGGATTTTGCCTTTGATGACTTCCAGAACCTGAAACACTGTGCTAAAGCCTTTTTGTACTTGATGAGCTTGTATACCTGTTTGTAAGAGACAAACTAGATCAAAGACATTTTTGCTCTGGGTATTATTCCATAATCTTGCCTGCAATGTAAATCTAATTAGGTGACAAGTTTTGCTTGACTGTCGAAGCAAGTGCTAGGTGTCTTTGGGCTTTCTTCTTTGACTGTGGTTAGAAGAAAAAATAGGGGATGATGCATCAGAGTTAGAAAGTGAAACAAAGAGAGCTGCCCTTTTTGTTTCCTGTGAAGGAGGTCTTCACTGTCTCATTGCACTGCTCTTTGCTGAGGGGAGAATGAAATGTCACTATTTGCCTTGGTAAACTTATGACAAGTCATTTGAAAGATAATCTCTGTGAGTAGGGAGGTTAGCACCCTTTGAAAAACAACCATCTTTTCTTCTGCCTGTGTAATGACATGACTTGTCAACCTTTCTTCAATTTGGTCTTGTTGAAACAGCATGTTGCTTATAATTAGAATTTTTTTCACTCATGGTATGTCTCTCCAAGGGTTTAACAATTCATATGATTGAAAACTTCAAATGACTCTCTTTACAAAACCAAAAACTCTGTTTTCCTCTTTCTTGCACACTTCAGATCTTAGCTCTGTTATGATAATCACTTACACTCAGAAACCCAGAGTCACTGTGTTACTGTTTAGTAAAATGCAAAGCTGTGCTTATAGTAAGTTTTGTAATCCTTAAAGTCAATATTGGCCAGCGCCCTCTGCTTGTAGATGAAGGAGGCGCCTTAACCCTCTGCTTGTAAATGAAGGAGGTTCTTGGCCATGACAAATTACCAGTCTGTTTGACAGTGGTGCCTTTCCTTTACTGTGATTTCATGCTGAAAGGAAGCTGCAAGGTCTTGATGAGTAACTCTCTGTCTTGCAGATGTATCTCAGGCTCATGTTTACATTGAGAAGCAACTGTTCTTCTAAATGTAGATTCAAGAAATTTCTCCTGAGATGATGTTATATTTTCTGTCTTTGCAAAATCCATAAAACACTGTAAAAACACCTAATAATCAGCTTGAGACTTTGGTCTATGCAGTGCTGAGACTTAGGGGTGTGTAAGTGGCGCGACTTAGGGCTGTTATCAATTTCATTGCAGAGTGGGAGGTCTGTCATGATTGGTCTGTAGCAGATGGAGGTTTTTTGGCTTTTTGATGGTTGCCAAGGGTAAAATGCCTTAAAGCGCCACTTCCTAACTTAGGGGAGGCTTTTGAAACAGACTTGGATTTGCCTTTTAGATCTGATGGGCAGACCAGTAGGGTTGAAGCTAGATAGGATAGTGATAATGGGTTTTGACTTTGACATGGGCGGACTGAAAAGTAGGAGGGCGAAAAAAGTTTTATGAGGGTTTTCTAGATGACAAATTGACATATGAAAATCATCTTCTAGAAAACTCAGCTATGGATATAGTCATCACTAACATGTGAAAAATACTGATGACTAACACAACCATTACAGTACTTGCAATTGCAAAGAAAATTGCAACAATCGTGACATTTCAGGTGGATGGGATTTCTTCAACAGTTTCATTTGGTTATAAGGTACAAGAAAGGTATTTTCAATAAATTTGCTAATATGCTTTCAAGGCCAATTATAAGTGCTTCTACTTTACTTAAAAATTATTCTATTGTACATGAGAGTTACATAGAACAATATGCACATGATGTTGATTTTCAAGATGTGTATGCTAGTTTGAGTGGAGGGAATCAAGCTGAGGAAAATGATTATCACATGCATAACAATTTGTTGTTTCTTTTGGGCAATTTGTGTATACCACAAGGAGAGAGGCTCATTCATCTCTTATTGTTGGACAATTTGGGGTAAGAAAAATAGGGGCGCATCTACAGAGGTATTGCTCTTGGCCTCGCATGATAGATAGTATGTCACATTTTATAAGAGGTTGTTCTATGTGTGCAACAAGAAAGCATAGAAATAGGAAGCTTGGGTTGTACACGCCACTGCCGGTACCATCAAGGCCATGGGAGAGTGTCTCCATGGACTTTTTTGGAGATCTACCTATGTCAAGAAAATAACATGATTATCTTTATGTATTTTTGGATAGAGTCAGTAAAATGTGTATACTTATGCCATGTAAGAAAACCATAACTGTTGAACAAACTGCTGAAATTTATTTTCAACATGTATGGGTTCATTATGGATTTCCAACTTCTATTTTTAGTGACAGGGATTCCAGGTTCATTGGTAATTTTTGGTCCAATCTTTGGAAGATGATGGACAAAAAGTTGAAAAAGAGTATTTCTTTTCATTCGTGAACTGATGGCCAAATTGAGGTGGTGAACAGAACTATTGTGCATTTATTGAGAGGACATTGTAGCAAAAATCCCAAGTTATGGGATGAAAAACTGCATTACATTCAGCACGCTTACAACCGAGCCAAGCACTTTTCTACAAATACTTCACTTTTTGGAGCCTACTTTGGGTATTTTATGAAATCACCATTAGACTTCATCTTTGAGAAGGATGTTGCAATTGATGGGCATAGTGATATTGACAAGGCTCAAAATTTCATTGAGAAAATTTAGATTATTCATCAACAAGTTCAAGAACAGCTTGAGAAGAGTCAAAGCAAATACAAGGAGAGGCATGAAAAACATAGAGCTGATCACAAGTTTCAAGAAGGAGATGAGGTATGGCTGCTCAGAAGCAAAGAAAGGATGCAAGGAGAAGGTAAAAAGCTCAAGCCCATTCACTATGGTCCATTCAAGATCATCAAGCAAGTTGGTAATAATGCATTTCAACTTGAATTTCTTTCATATATGAAAATGTATTCGATTGTCAATGTTGAAAATTTACATTTGTATGAGCCTCATTTGATTGATGATCAAGGGATTGATTTTAAGTTGTCTTCTATAGAATATTTCTCGCCAAAATTTCTGGATGAGCTCAAGGAGGATACCATCCTTAATAGGAGGACACACACTTCTAAGAGGGGAAGTGTTGATTACCTTCGACTTGGGCTCAAATGCAGTAAAACAACCAAGGCAAGGTGGATGGAATTTGAAAAGGTGAGGGAGTTGTACCCTCATCTTCTAAACAAGTAATTAAAGTATTTTGGGGTCCAAAAGCTTCCCAATGGGGAGGTGTGATTAGGACATCATGTATTTTGCTCAAAATTAAAAGTTCTCAAAATTGTACTAAACCCGAGCAACCAGGTAGATCTCATCGTTGCGATTTTGGCACCGTGAATGGTTTGAAAAACTGATGTCATATGAGGAAGATATCATGTTCTGATACTTTTCCTAAACATGTAAATTTTTGTGACAAGAGTGACTAGGATGCCCAATCAGCTTGCAGGTACATTCATCAAAGGTGGCATATTTTCAGAATATTCTATTTTCCTAAACTAATTAGGATTCACCAAGTGGCAGTTTCTAAGCCATTGACGGGTTTGTACAAATTTTTGTGAGGACCATTGAATGGGTGACACATGGCCAGCCCGAAGGCTGCCACATGTCCTCTAGACTGTTATGCAAAATTTTGTTTAAAGTCCGAGGGGTTCGACCTCATGACCTCCATGGAACCCGTGACTTCGACCAACTCTTATATTGGATGAGAATTACCCTATATGATCACCGCATACTTATAAATTTTTATGGTTTCATTGTTTGGGGGGGACCACTAGCGGTCCCAACCCACTGGCGACCCGAACGTTGTGGTCACATGTCTTAACTGTGACATCAAACTGGCGGCTAACCAAAACTATATAATCTGGTGGTCTATAGCCTCATCGCATGGCATGGTTTGTAGGGGTTAATGTGACAGTTCCATAACAACGACGATGGCAGCTATAAACTTGTCACATGTGCGTTTTTCCGTCTGTCATGCCAGCGGTTTCGGAACTATGTCATTTATAATTCCGCTCTAATTTTTCGGAGTTTTTAAAGGTTAGATCGTGGGGTAAGGGGGGTTGGATTGTGACCACCCCATCCCTAACCACAAATATTAAATTCCATAGGTTTTTTAAATGGTGAACTTTTAGCGCATAGAAAAATTACGCGGAAATGGCTAGTTTAACTACAGTTCTCCACATTTACTGGAGCAATTGTAGCTAATATTGGGAAAATGGCTAGGGAGGTCAATTTCGACCAATTTGGGTGAAAAAAGAGTCTATATATACTAATTTGAGCATTCTGGAGCCACTGATGCAGAGAAAATAGCCATTAGAGGCTTGTAAACACGTGTATTTGCAATTTTGAGCATAATGACACTAGGAGCTGGACCAATAGATGTAGCCCAGGAGTGGTGAACTGATTCATCATGGCTGTTGTGTAAAACTTATGTATGGTGTTATTTCTCTATTATAAAGTACTGTTCAGTGTTATTTAGGCTTATTTTCATGCTTAAAACTCACAAATTCATCTATGTTTCATGGTTAAATTACTCATTCCTTAAGTAAAAAAATGGAGACAAATTGTACATGTTTTTACTAATGAAAGGACACTTAGCACAACAAACTAATATAGTCCTTTCAAATCAATAATGCATTTTTAAATTTTTAGAATGATGTAATATTCCCAAATAGGGAATGCATCAATATATGAAAGATATGCAGGAAAATAACGTAGTTCATATTTTATAAAGAAGGAGACCAATATGAAGACCTTCCATTTGTCATTATAGTAGAAAAATACATGTTAAAAGTGGCCCATAGATGCATGACATGAACTCCAATGAAATAATTCCTCAGAATGAGGTGTTGCAACCATATATAAGGCTGCAAATGCCTTACAACATTATTTTATTGGCTCTGCAACAGATGTAGATTAAAAAATATATCTAGAGAAATTATGTGGACAAAAATTTAGATCTATACCATATCTATACACTATACAAGCTCCTCTAACAATCCCCCTTGGGGTTTTCAACAAAATACCAAGTACAAGATGTAGATATGAGATCTAAGTTGTAGATCTGCAGAAATATTCAGTAATTCAGAAATGTATAGAAGTATGTAGATCGGATCTGATATGAACATGAAATAGATCCCCTCCAATGGATTTCCAAAGTGAAGGGCAGATCCCCAACACTTGAAAACCAACTCTCTAGATTGTATGCCAAAAGACCCTGCAGCAACACCTACAGTAAAAACGCAGATCTAGAAGTAAAATTGCAATGTACGGTTTAGAACATGATTGGCCCCATGCCAAGATCTGAAAATGGTGCTCCAATGATCCAATACTCTCTTGCCAATGGGATAGAAGCCTTCCCCACTGAAAAGGAGCACTAGAACGGTCTAGATTTGAGTAGATATAGCCTCCACTTGCTGTAGCTTTCAAAGAGAAACAAACCCTCAATAGGATCTATGTTGTAGTTGGAAGAAGAATCTTGGCCTCAAGCCATATAGTGGATTGTGCAATATAAGACTCTCCCAAGAGCTACTCAATGGGAAGAGATGAGATTCCCGATCAGGAACACCCAATGCTAAACAAAATTTCCAATCTAGGCTAAACATCCAAAGAAATAAATATGTCCAAACAGAGCATATATCAGAAAATCATAATCATAAGCTAACCCCATATGGTTTTCATCCTCCTTTTTATAAACAATGTGAGCCTTCTCACCTTGGGTCCCACTCATTAGGGTTTCCATCTTCCTGCAATGAATCTCCCTCCAAAACTGTGTTGTCCCATCATCAATACCACTCCTCCATAACAACGTTGTGGGATTTGGTCAACCTTGACTGGATTTTCATGCAATGCATTCTTCCAAACTCAAGGTGGCTTTATTATAACTATCTAAGCTGATCCATATTCCCACTAATTTATCTTCATTAATGTCCCACTTCCTTCATACTATCTTTGTTGACTTGGTCAAACTTGACTTTGTCCACATGCATTAGCCTTTGTTCACACATGAAGGTGTTTTATCCAGCTGTGAATATGATCCCTTTTCCATTAAGAGGGCTTTTATTTCTGCTAAAAATATTTATGGGTCTCCCTACCCATTTATTCATCTAACTATGTGTTTCGAACAAAATTAATATTCCAATTAGTTGCATGCTAATTTAGGAATATTACAGATCTCCCCTCCCAAATGTTGCTTTTCCTCAAGCAACTTCAAGGATAGAACTGAAGAGCCTCTCCTCTTCCTCCTATAGCACCCTCAAGTGATAAGTTCCTCAAAATAATAATATGCTTTCTCATCAATTTCTCCTCAAGTTGTTTCTCCCATGTGTAAAAGTATGCCTTTGGTGAAAAATCCTAATGGCTCTCATCACGTAAAAGTGGGATATCCATGGAAACAACTATATGTGGTCTAGAGGCCTTCTTGAGGCATGGAATAAGAAATATATTGGGAATCATCATTCCCATGTGAAGCCTCCATCCCCAAGCTATCATCCACAAAAAGTGACTCACCCTCCAACATGGTAACTCTTGAAACATCTCTTCCACCTTAGGCTCCTGCAAAGAAGCCAGGCTGCATAGTTGAATATGTGGGACTAAAATACCCATCCCACTTTTTTTCTCTCTCCACTTATGATATGTATGGGGCACCTGCTGATCTTGGGCTGAAATATTACGGTCTTCAAGAATGACCCAAGTCACCCCACCAATCAAAACATCCACGAAGTGCCTCTCCCAAGAACTCAAGTTCTCCAAAGGGCTCCTCCCACATGAAGACAAGAGGTGTAGTGTGGAAATCATGGTTTGCCCATTGTTTCTCCTGAAACATGCAGCATATGAAGTATGGAGAATCATACTCACAATGGGCACCTCCAACTCTTGTGCCATCCTCCCAACAAAGCTTCCCATAAGAACAAGAACATCATCAATACATGGAAGAAAAAACAAATAAAAACAAGTTGTCATATGATAGCCAGGAGGTGGATCATAGTTCCATATGAGGAACTAGCGCAGTGCATCCCTTGCCTGCCTCAAAACATAGAATAACAAGTGTCTTTTCAGCCACTTGTTTGCTACCACAATCATCCTACAATATAGGATCATGAAAGTAAAACTTGATGGTGCACACTAAAAATCATTTGGAATCCCCCACAAACCACAAATAAAATGGCCAACATCAACGCTACAAATGGCCTCAAGTACATCATAATAAAATATACCAGAAGGGATGATCCTCCTTGGCATAATATATTGCTCACAAAAATTAAAAGAGTACAAATCATAATGCATGAATGTACATCCTCTACCATGTACCTTGGTCATTGAGCTGAAATGGCTCAATTGAAAGTTCTCCCTCACTCGCAATGAGTAGGGAAGTGGTTGTGACAACCTCTCCATCATCCTCTGGGTTATGCATCTCCCCATATGTTGATATACATCCTATTGGATTCCCTCCCAAGTGAACTCCTCCATCAAATAATGACATGCATCAAGGTGCATGGAAAGAAATCCCACATGTGCTGCATGTAACATCTGCTCTTTGAGCTTAGAAGCTCTAGTAAAGAAGAATCTGCCATAAGAATAGATGACCCCATCATCCACCATGTATCTATCATCTCCCTCTGGATCATCAAGAATCATGCAAGCACCAATATCCTTGAAGTACTCTACCAAAAGTTGAGACCTCCAATATGGATCAATCCTCCTAAGAGACAGTGCTGAAGATCTGACATGTCAAGCTCCAGACATGCTGTTGTCTTTTCCTTTGACATCTACCATGCCAAAGTCATCAATCATAATGCTTCTATATGTGGGAGATTCATTCCAAAGTTGAAGTACCTCATGATCCTATAAGGTTAAGGAGTAGCCCCTTTGCACCATGATAGTGCCATCTCCTACTCCTGCAACATCATGCAAAGTATGGGAGAAGATCAACCCATACTCTCTTAATAACAACCAAAGCAGCAATAGCTATTTTTTCCTCCCCACACCATCATCATATAAATCATGGAGCAATATCATAATAGTTTATCTAAAAGATATCACATCATCCCAATACATCAAAACTCCTTGTTTCCATATGATGTAAGTGCCATGCCAAGTTTCATCCACCAAACAACTCTTTCAAATAGAATGTGTCACAGGATGACCAAACTCTTTCAAGAGTAACCATCATAGTCTTGCCTCCTGTTGGATGGTATCATAAATCTGCAAGTCGCTTTCCAACCTCTTTCTCATCAACATCACCCATCTAACCCATGGTGAGTGTCTATCATCATGTCCAAAAGTGGTATCCCTCCAATGGAGAATACCATCCTCCCAAATCAAATTTTTGTCTTTGCATTTCATGGGATGTTGAAATGTAATCTCCTGGAGATCTCCAAATGAAGACCACTCATCAATGACCAAGTTGACCCCATGAAGATCCAAATAGGTGGTAAGCAGAAACCTCCCATCATGATGTGAAATACCCATCAAGAAATATCCATCACAACCATGAGAGATGTTATCCATCATAAGATGTCCCCCAACAACTATCTGCCCATCCTTTGTCATACATATGGGAAGGTCATTGGAATGCTCCAACAATGGTTGGGCCCCCAACTCATCACTGCTGCTTAATGACAACGCTGCTGATCTCGATGATGGTGCATATTCTCTCTTCAAATCATACTCGATTTTGAACACATAGTTCTGCATGAAATGGTTTAGGACAATACTCATCCCATCCTCCAAAAATCTACACTCCAACCCCAAGAGTTGTGTGCAGCTCAAAAATGATACACTAAGATGACTGTATATCTCCCCCTTGAACAAATGAAGGCTACCCAGCATAGTGAAAGTCTACTAATCCAAATCGGCAATATGTTTTGAGCCTTGGTCATCCAATGGAATATTCCCACAATCCTCCACATGATGTGCTGAAATAACAAGAAGTGGAAACATGTGCATACCTTGGTAAAACTTGGGAAAATATTGTACTACTAGAAGGGTTCCTTTCTCCAGTGTGATGGCTTCCCCAACTATTGATGATGATTTCTACTCCACTATGGCTTCATCAGTGCTGGTACAAGTCTCGTCCTCCACATGCATCTCTAGAATAGTGCACGGGGCTCTAGATGTCAAGAGATCAAGACTACTTTGCAAAGGTGCAAGTATCTTTTCTCCTGATGTAAGTGCTCTTGCAGTAAGTGGTGGTGAAGGCTTCTTCTTATTTGATTTCTTCTTGTCAAAATTTTTGACCAACCTTTGAGTAAAGTCTACAAATGCAGTCACTCTTGCATGACTCAAATGGCTGAACCACCAAATTATTGCTTCACCCTCAAGGTGTAGCACTGCAATCTTAACAACTTCTTTCTATACTACTGTATGTAGCAGAAAAAATGCATCCAATATCTTTCCCCAAGCCCTTGCTGTGCATGAGGATGACCCATCAAAGGTAGAAAACATAAATCTATTGCCCTTCTTCCTTCTATTTCTGCAAGGTCTCCTTTATTCTTTGAGATGAATGAACTGTGGGAGAGTTAGATTCTCCTTGAAAGCTCTAGGTTGAGACTTATATTTTGTAAGATCCCCACTTATAATCTCATGATATAAGCTTCCTCCATCTCCATGCATCTTGTCTTCAAAAGAAAAGAGCATATCTTGTTTCTTTGAAGCTTTATGCAATACTCGATCTTCTTTTCACTGATTAGAAGTACATGGACCTTCCTCATCTTGAAACCCTAATGTGGTTTCACTTCTTTTCTCCATTCTCATTTTCTTGACCTCCTTGGTGAGGTCATTCTTAGATCTTAAAAGGGATGAGATGAAACTAATTCCTCCCATCATTTTGATCTCTTTCTGCTTATTCTTCTTCTTGTAGCATATTGGCTGAAGACTCACAGACTGAGCCAAAGATCATGCTTCCATACCACTGTAATATTCCCAAATAGGGAATGTAGCAATATATGAAAGATATGTAGGAAAATAATGTGGTTCATATTTTATAAAGAAGGAGAAAAATATGGAGACCTTCCATTTGTCATTACAGCAGCAAAATACATGTTAAAAGTGGCCCATAAGATGCATGATAAGAAAATACAAGTCTCCAATGAAATAATTCCTCAAAATGAGGTGCTGCGACCATATATAAGAATGCAAATGCCTTACAACATTATTTTATTGGCTTTGCAATAGATGTAGATTACACATCAGATCTAGAGCAAGTATGTGGACAAAAATCTAGATCTATACCAGATCTATATACTATACAAGCTCCTGTAACAATCCCCTTTGGGGTTTTCAGCAAAATACCATGTACAAGATGTAGATATGAGATCTATGTTTCCAATCTACAGAAATATTCAGTGATTCAGAAATTTACAGAAGTGTGGAGATCAGATCTTGTAATGTTCCCAATTTTAGCCTCAAGCTAAAATGGAACATTATAGTTGGATATTTTCATTTTGTTGGATAAAATTGGGTAAAGTGACCCATTCATATAATAAATAGGAATACAATCCCTTACAATGTGAAAAGGGATCATCATGGAGTGGGATTTCAAACCCTCATGTGTGAAAGAGGTTAAAATGCAAATGGACAAGGCTTAGTTGACCAAGTCAAACTGCATTGGCATGAGTTGGAAAGCACTAAGTGGGACAGCGCAGTTTTAGTGGAGGAATATTCCATGGGGGAGGAAAATTCTAGAGGAAGGAATGTGGATACTTCGTTGTGTTTAAAAGAGGAGCAAGGCAACCTATTGCGATTATCTTGGATCATTTGATTATTTGTTTATTCAAACAAATTGCTGCCTCTTGCTGTTCAGCAAAGCTGCAGTGCCCTCGGGCACGAGGGAGTATTTTTTAGGATTTCCTCTCCTTCTTGAGTAGCTTGTGAAGGATTTAACTCATCCTCCATATTCTGGAATTTAGGCCATGGCATCAGCCTACTCCATCAGCGCAGTGTCTGTAGCAGATTATTGTGCAGTGTTGTGGGATGTTACTGGGACGTTTCCTACAACACCATTTTGAGATGATCTTTCAGAGGAGGGAGGTTCTCTACTTTCGAGAGGTTAGTGAGGATGGTTCCAGTGCTTATTCCACTATATTTGGCTAAAGGCCAACCACTACCATCAGTTACAGCGCAGACCCTCTCATAGACTGCATTCTAGTTGGAGCACATTTGTAGTGAGGGTGTTGTAGAAATTTCAGGGGGTGATATCTTTGGTGTAAGGATCATATTTTCACTTCATATTTCCAATAGAGAGCGGCTATTCATCAAATTCACCCATTTAGCCTTCTCCAATCCATTCCATGTATTGAGTTGCTGCAGCTACCCAACAACTCTGGCATTTTTGCGGTTTTTCATATTTCAGCTAATCCTTCTAGGATTGACTTGAGGTACTGATTGGGAGATTAGATCTTCTCTCCCAATGATGTATGAGCCATATATATGCAGATCCTATGATGTTTTGCATTCAGTATAGCAGTCTCCCTCATATGACTGCACAATCCCTATTCATGGGCATCCTACTATGGAGCAACATTTTGTATTATGGCATGTGTATTCATGGAAGGCTTCTTGCCTTATTCTTTTGATCTCCATTGTATCATTTTTCTGTTGTTATTTCATAATAAAATGGCTTAGGGGTTTTGATAAATTTTGGCATAATGTTTATTCACTGTTATTTCTAGTTTATGTCTTTATATAGTTGTAGCTGCATTTTTGGGTTATCTTGAGAGATTCTAGATCTTGATGTATTCCCTCTTGGGAATATTGTCCCTTGAAAACACTCTATAGAAAAAGTATGATAGTTGGCTAGGAAGCCTCTGGAGCTCATCCTTCTTTATGAAGGTGACAAATCCAGTAAATGCCCCTTCATTATATCTATAGAATAGATTTTCTTGTCGATTGACAATGTTTCTGAAAAAGGAACATTACAGTGGTATCAGAGCATAATCTTGGCTCAGTCTATGGATCTTCAACCAATATGATATCTAAGAAGAAGAAGAAGACTCCACTTTGTGGAGAAGAAGAAAGGAAAAGGAGATGAGCTATCCAAGATTCTCCCTAAATCCATTTAGGGCTTTCATGGGAGCCACAAGCAAAAGAGAAGGGAGAGATTTAAAGAATCTCCACAAGGGTTTGAAGCAAAAACAAAATATAGGGTTTTTGATGAGGAATGAAAACATGCAGTCACATCCTTTGATGCACAGCGCAGTCACATGTGCAGCTTTGTCATGGAAAATATGGGAAAGAAGGAGAGGTGACCAAGAAGAAAACTCTTGGAGATTTTCTAAGAGAGCATGAGTCTCAAACTTAGGCATTCAGAGATCATCTCACTTCATGGATTTTTTCAAGTCTAAGGTGAAGGGGAGCGAGCAGCAAGATATATTTTTTCTATCTACTTTCGAAATTTTACCTATATGTTAATCCAAAGCATGGGTAGAGGAGTTGAAGACCACGTTGCAGCAACACAAAGTTTCCAAAGGAGGTGCTATCAGATTTGCAGCGCTGCACTTTAGAGGTAAGACCTATTAATGGTGGATATTTGAGTCATGTTCTTTAGAATACAAATAATTCTTCCTATTTCATATTCATTGAAGCAATGATGGAAATATTTGGTAGGAGAAAATTTGAAACACATGCGGAGGAAAAAACCAAGATCTTTCATGTAAATGGAGGAAACATAAACTCAGATCCACTTCCGGATATTGTTGAGAAGGCTGGCATCTTGCATCATACCTTGTTGGAGACAAGGTATCCATCTCATTTTCTTGCACCAAAGAGCATGGAGGTCTCTTTTTCAAAAGGAGATCAAATTTTGGAGAAGCTGCCCCTACATGTTGATAAGGAGGAGGGAAACTTCACTGGTATAGCTAGAGTTGATCCAGTACCTCATGCAGAGGAAAGAGGAGCTCTTGCTCCACACAGAGCAATTCTTGTGTCTTTACAAGAAATTCCCCAGGGTCTCCCATGTAGATATTGTTGTGGCCAGCAACAACCCCCATTTTTATTTAAGTATTAGTAATAATACTAAATATGAGGGGACCCTTAGTCAAAAAATCCAAAAAAATTAATTAGTGCTTGTTTCCTTTCTCAAATAAAACTTACTATCATAACTTATGGAAATTCCTTAGGAAATCATTAAATACACTTAAGTTTATAATAAATTAGAATAAAATATTTTCTTTGAAGAAAATATCACATCCATCGCAATAAGTAGACATCCTTTGTAAGGCAGAATCTTTTAAATTGTGATTTCGCGATATTGCGATAGCGCGATCCCAAAAAACTATGCATTAAAATATTGATCGCAAACCGCATATCGCAGAAAATATGTTTAACGAATAATTTTCATATATAATATTTTGCGATATTGCGATTTTGCGATATTGCGATTTCGTGATGCTATGAGACTGCGATTCGTGAATATTTTAATTTGCGATAATTGCGATCTTGCGATGATTTTGATTTGAGAAAAATGCGATCTGCGATATCGCGATATTGCGATATTGCAAAGCAAATCGTAGATCGCAATGTCGGAGATTCTTAAAAGCTCGTTGTCCAAAGAAAATCTTTTCATAAATCAATATCCTTTATGTGCTTTAATGATTGAATTAATGAATGGATTTTCAATTATCGATAAAAAGGATTTGTTTTGATTGAAAGGTTGTTTCATGTTAAAATAATATATTTCATCCGCCTTCAGCATTTAAAACTATCCCGTCACCTTTCTCATGTCATTACTCTCACTTAATTTGTAAAACCACAGGTGTGAAGGAGCAGAAGACTATACAAAGCATTCGCAGAGTATTATGGGAAAGAAAGAGAAAACTCCAAGTTCTGAAAACAAAGAGATGGCTTCCCTGTATGCAGATACTGCTTGCAACAAGGATGCCGGTATCACCACCTGGGAGGGAATGCATAATCTGCTCGAAGAAGAAAATCCCAGGGTAATGGAAGTCACGGCTACTACAGGTTCAAGTAATTCATCTGAAGCATCTCTTATAGAATTGGCTTGTTCATTTTTGCACCAGATAGCAACAAGACCGAGAATTCTTCCGTATACAGATATGGTAAAATGGGTGTTGGATAGCACCGATATTTCAGACAGGAAATTTAGAACTCCAGATCAAGAGCTCATCGGGTCATTCAATACAGAAGATTTGAGGCTTATGTATCACTTGCCGGAGCCTCAGGCGACTTACAACAAACAATTTATGGAGAAATTTGCCAGGAAAAATTCAAACTTGGCAGAATGCATAAAGGAATGAAACAAAAGAGATGAACCATTGAAGAAATACAAACATGGTATGTATAGTACTGGTTCACTCACCTCTCCCTATTTTTTTGCTGCTGCTAAGTTATGTAGGCTTTTTGGAAATCCTGACATAAATAAGGTCTTGCCTGAATGGCTTCCATTATTAAATGATGTTGTTAATGCTACCATTGTAGATGGGGCCAAAATACTGTCTGATAATTTAGCCGATGCTATTTTCAATTACCGGTCTAAACGGACTGTCTCTCAGAGGATTTATCCTCCTTTTTATCTGTCTGCCTATGTTATGGATTCTATCTGCTTTGTTTCTAAATTCCCTTTAATGGGTTGGCAATGGACAATTCATGATCCTTTGCCTATTCATGTGTATCACAAAGAACTGTGGGAATCAAAATTTGTTCCTCATTTTTACAAGATTTTCCATGGCATAATGTTTCCGCTGTACAGAATATTGTATAATAAGGATGCTCCAAGGTTTTCCCTGGAAGCAGAAGTCGACATTCTCCCTGTCGCACGATGGTTTGGAGAAGAGTGGTTTACCTATGTGAGGGTTTTTGGAAGCTCTGCTTCTCCTCATGTTTTACCCTTGTATGTTCCAGATAAACTTATAGCTCGGGAAATTGCATACCAAACCTGTGGTGAAGGAGGTATGACAAAGGAATTAAAGGATAAGAAGAAGGCCATCTGGCCACAATTTCCTGTAGCCTATGGAGAATTTTCATTGTTTGATGTTGGTCATGCATTCAAAGAGGTAAGCAATATTACATGCTTACAACTGTTCAATTTTTCGAGAAGGCTATTCTATCCATATGGTGTTGTCAAGGATTTCACCACTGCAATCAAAGTAAGAGTATTTTTTGGAGAAGAAGATATTTTTGATGATATGTTTCAAGAGAAATGTTCATTTAAATAAGTTTTACATTTAGCTCAAACACAGCTTCCCCCAAAATAATTTTAGGAATTTAAAATCTACAGAGAAAGAATATTGACTACTATCCCTTTGGATAATTTACGCTTGCAACCCGCAAGGGAACCAACTCCTAGTGTCAGTCTCAATGGTAGCTCAGATACTGACAGGTCTAAATCAAATTCTGACAAAGAAACTTCTGAACGTTCTCAAAATTCTGATAAAGATTAAGGCTCAGTGAAAGATACATCTTAATCAAAAGAGCTTTCACAACTACAGACTTCAACCACTCCACAGTTGAATCTTCCACCTCCCACTGTACAGCAACCATCCACCAGCATTAAATTAGATAAAGAATGGGAAACATTTAATGAATTGCTTAATGTTGAAGGACAGAATACACAAACCCCTGTACAGACAACAAAAGTTTTAAGCACAGGAATAAGCGGCAATGTAACAAACACAGAGCATATACCTATCACTCCCTCTTCTGAAATTGTACTTAATATATAAGACATTCCTCCTCTGGATGTATTCTACAGCCCGCAGTATAAAGCAGTAGTCAGGAAGCATAGGAAAAAGAGAAAGTTAGAGAGCGCAATCTATACTAATGTAAAACAATTAGATGTCTTATGGAAAGATCCTACTATGGATCCTACTGAGAATCTTACCAAGTTATCTCAGATTACAGGAGCTTATGCCTCCGCAACTATTGACAAAGCATCTGAGGTACGACTATTATTAAATGAAAAAGAAGATCAGATACAAGTTCTGCAACAGCAATTGCAACAAGCTCATGCTAGCAGTGAAGCACAAGTAAAACTTGAAAAGTTACAGCAAGAGCTTCAAGAGATGCAAATCGGATATCAAAAAAGTTTGGCTGATAAAGAGAAAAAAATACAGATTATATGAGAAGAGCACAAAGATGATCCCAAACTTCCAGAGTTTATTTCAGAATCTATTTCTTTAAACAATCAACTATTGCAATAACAAGATGTATTATGCCAGAAAAATTCGCAATGGAAATCTTTTTGTCAGAAAAGTGATAAAATCACTAATCATGTCGTAGAATTACAACATTATTATGATTTAACTAATGAAAGAGTTACTAATTATTTGGCATGGAAAAAGACAGAGGAAGGAAAAAGAGCTGGTGCACCAATTATCAATGACAGTCATAAAGAAATACTTTTCAATAATTGGGATGTACAGATCAAAGAGGCAGAAAAAGCGGCAGAGGAGTCAGCTACAACAGCAGGCAATGTTATTGATTGTGTAAATGAGAATTTTCACAAGGCTAATTTGATTTCAGAAACTATTCCGGGATATCTTCCACAGGCACAGCAATTGCAAACAGAATGGAAACAAAAGGCGGAAGAAAAAGCAAAATCATTTCAAGGATTAACAAGATTAAATTGGGATTCTTACTAGACATATCTAGTAAAACCACACAGTCAATGCAGCACTCTTAATTGCATCATTAATTCTGCTGAGAAGATTGTGCCTACGCTTACCGATTCTGTCTTTTCGAGGCAGTTGAAATCTGAAGTCGACCAGCCACCTCTTCTCAAAACAATGCTGGATGCTTGCAAATTCAGAGATCAAATTCATAAGTAGTTAGTTGATAGTTTTCAATTTTATATTTAGTTTCAGTTTTACTTTATTTTTACCTAGAAAAAGGACGGTCATTTAAACCGAATCCTAAATTTTTGTAATAAACTATTTTTAGATTTAGTTAGTAGTATTTAAACCCTTCTCATGCATTTAGAGAAGGGTCCTGAAATTTGTCAAAAACTTATCCTCAGAACATGCATTTCTGCACCCTGAGAGGAGGTTTTGATGAATGAATGGAACGAGATTTATTGATATCTGTGTCTAATATATGTTACTGATGTTGCATTTCTGTACTCTTAATGGATGTTGGATTAGGAAGAGATAAATCATTATTTCTTCTAGCTCATGAGTAGAACCAGTTATAAATGGTACTTTTATCTCTTAACTATTTATGTTTCTGTGTTAAAAGTGATACTTATGTTCATTTATTTATATATTGATGTTTGAATACTTGACTTATCATTTGGCATTTTTGTACGATGATAGCTATTTATTTGTGCTTGATGTATGAATAGCTTATTATGCGATATGTTTTTCACAACTGTTTCATCTAACTTTTTATATGAAATGGTTTATCTTTATTGAATTATTTTCTCATAATAATTGAATGATCTTTATCTTCATTGAATTCTTTTTTGAAATCATTTTAGATCGCATAAATAGAAATATTTACATCCCGGGTTAGTTTTAGAGTTAGATATTTCTTAGAACATATTTTGCATATGATTAGATTAGAAACAGAATAAAAGCATTTTACTTAGGAATTTTAGATAAGAAATATCAATTCTCAAACACACACACACATATTGGGAAACTGGTCCCATTATCCCCAGTCGGACCCACTACACCAAACGAAAAAGGAGCTGCTAACCAAGGTCCGGACCGGGTGGGTATTCCCCTTGTTGTAGACCCGATTTTCAGGGCTTCAACATATTGGCGCTAGAAGGAGGGCCACAAACTATGAATGGCAAGTGAATCTAAATCTAAATACCATTCTAAGAGTAAATCACCCTCACCATCTTCCCCGACTTCTCCATCACACTCAGAAATTTTAAATCTAGAACTAGAAGTTGAAAGAAGAACAGACACTTCTACAAACCCTGACTTTTCAGACGAATCTGCTATTGAACCTCTAGAAGTTCAATCTTTGATTCATAAGCTTCAGCAATTTTCAATATCACCTCAAAGTTCTAATAGATCTCAAGGCAGTGTGACTTCGCAATATAATCCTGCTCATCCTCTTACTAGATTACAGAGTGAAAAACTTGGCATTCAACCAACTGAGTTACCTCTACCTACAAGAAAAAGAGCTAGGAAATCACTTAAAGGGTCTGATAGTGAGACTCTTTCATCATCATCATCCATATCAAACTCTTCATCACAAAATCAACCACCCACTTCTCCACTCCAGATTATTGTCCATCAGTCCACTCAATCTTCCACATCTCCTTCTCAAATCATAATATCTTCATCTTCTCAGTCACAAATATCATCTTCTGCACTTTCCTCTATTAGTAGTTCAGCGATGGCCCAAATTCCATGGAATAATCCAGGGGCGGTCTTAATGCCTGCACCCTTGAATCAATTACCAGCCCATCTTGAAAAATGGCTGCCTAAGTTTAATCCTGAAGCAGGCATGCTAGCAGAAGAACATATCAACAACTTTATGCTGTCCATAAACCTCAATGGAGTTATTAATGAAGATGCTGTTGTCCGAATTTTTCCTTATACCCTACAAGGAGCAGCTGGATCATGGTATTTCTTGTTACCATCTGGATCTATCACTACTTGGGATATCTTTCAAGATCAATTTTTAACTAAATTTGGTGACGACAGGTCTACAACAACATTGATCAATGATTTATCTAATCTTAGATCTGATTCAAAAGAACTTGTCAAGGATTTCAATTCATGTTTCAATAAATTGTTAAAAAAAATTCCTACTGCTTCCAAGGCTAGCGAAGAAGTGCGAAGTGAATGGTATATTTCGGCTTTACCATCAAACATAGAAATATTTGTTGATAGGGGTAACAAAACAAATTTAGTAGACAATATGAAGGAAGCAATAGCAGTAGAGAAACAAATCATTGCTTTAGAAAATAAAAATGCAATAGAAGAACGAAAATCTAAGAAGGTCACTTTTAAAGAAGATCCCAAGAAAAAACAACCAAAAGATCCATTTGATTTAGAAGGATTGCAGAAAGTTTTGAAAACCATGTCTAACGAAATGGTTGACATTAAGAAACAAGTGGCAGAAATATCTTCTAAAAAGTCTTTCAAGCCTTTTAGAAGAAACCCTTCAAATGATCCAAAGCCACCAAATGCTATTACAAATGCTGAATCAGAAGAAGAAGAAGAAGAAACTGCTACTGAAGAAATAACTGATGAAGAAGAAGTTGTATAAGTCCAAGGTATGTGGGATTTCATCCTCCCAGATGAGGAAGATAAAGAAGCATCCCCGATTAGCACTCGAAGTAGAAATCAGCTTGATCCTCCTCAATCTACTCCTAAGTCAAAGAGCGCAAGCCCATTGACTAAGGAAAAAGTTGTACCAAAAAAAACGACATCTAAAGCAATTCAAACTAGCCCAGTCCAAACAGATTCATCAATTCCATCAAGAACACTGATTGTTCTGGATGAAATGGAATATAACATTATAGAAGATATGAAGAAGACTAGGGCTAACATCACTTTTTATGAACTGAGCAAGTTAAAGCACCAAAAAAAGGTACTTTTGAAAGAATTACATGCTATACCAGAAAAACCTTTGCCCGATCCTGTAATTTCTCAAGCTTCCAATGAGATGGGAAGACCTCCAACTAATTTTATTAGTAAAGTTGATCTTGAAAATATCGCTTTAATTGGAGGAAGATCGAGATCTCATACTCCTCCATTTCTTCTTACTTATGAAGTTTTCAATAAAAATTTGCATAATTGTTTAGTGGATTCTGGAGCTTCATCTAATATTTTACCAAAATCAGTATGTGCAAAATTAAACATTCAACCACAAAAATCTGTTGTACGCATAGTGCAATTAGATCGATCGTAGGTTGAAGTGATTGGCGAATTAAACCAGGTTACCATACTGCTGTCATCAAATCCAAAGGTATGTCAAGTCATTGATATTTTAGTTGCAGATATTCCAGAATTTTATGGCTTAATTCTTAGCAGAGATTGGTCAGAAAAACTTCATGGATACTTTGCAACCGATTGGTCGCATATGTGGCTTCCTTACAATGGTAAACCAAATCAGATAAAGGTTGAATGAGAAAAGCATCAAAAATACATAGTAACAGAATTGGAAGGAGAGAATGAACCAGTTGCATACAACAGTAATATCATTGGCAATTACTCAGTTGATTCTTTCTTAGGAAATTTTAATGCTCATACTTCACCTTATTTAGAACATTCTGTTTTATCTCAAATAGAAAATTTTTCTCAGACATATAGTTCTAAATGTATTAATGTTGTAGATACTCCTGTAAATAAATCTTTATTTTGGAAATTATTTTTTGATGGTTCTAAGTCTAATGAAGGAGCAGGAGCAGGATGCATGTTGGTTAGTCCAGAGGGAATCAAAATTATGCTAACTTTTAGACTTGAGTTTGAATGCACTAATAACACCGCAGAATACGAGGCTTTAATCCAAGGATTATATAAAGAAATCAGATTAGACATCAAATATCTACAAGTTTTCGGAGATTCAGAAATTGTAATCAAACAGGTACGCAATACTATACATTGTTTACCAGGTCATTTAAAGCATTATGAATCTTTAGTTCAAGAACTAACTGAACATTTTATAGCATTTAATATTTCACCAATTCCTAGAATCCAGAATGCTAGTGCAGACCTCTTAGCCAATGTAGCCTCTAAGCTTATTCCTGCAGAATAATTTAGTCCTGATCGATTTTCAATTGAATTAATCTTTAGACCTTAAATTCCTGATAATGTTACCAATTGGAGAATTTTCAACGATGATCCTGATATTGTAAGCTTCCTCACATCTGAAGGATCTTATACCAATCAGATAATTGATGAAGATCAACATGACAAACAATTACAACATGATAGCACTAATAATGCTATTCCAAAGTCAATAGTCAAGTTAGAAGACCTTTATGATTTGAAAGACCGATTTAAAAGATCTACCAATTCAAAATTACAAAGTTCAACTTTGAATTATGAATTAGTGAATCTAGGAACTGATACCAAACCACAGAATATCAACCTAGGCCTTGGTCTAGCCCCTGAAGAAAAATTAGCATATGTTCATCTTTTGAAACAATATAAAAGTGTCTTTGCTTGGAACTATGATGAACTCAAAAATTATGACACTTCTATCATCCAACATGCCATTCCAATGATAAATGATGAAAAACCTGTACAACAAAAGCTGAGAAAAATCCATCCCAATCTAGAAAATCAGATCAAATCTAAACTCAATAATTTATTGAAAGCCAAAATTATTTTTCCTGTTCGACATTCTAAATGGGTTTCCAATATGGTTCCTGTTAGAAAAAAGAACGGAGATATTAGAATTTTCATTGACTTTCGAAATATTAATAAAGCTTTCCAAAAAGATAATTTTCCTTTGCCTCCCATGGAGCAAATATTACAGGCAGTTGCGGGATCAGAATTAATGTCTTTTTTAGATGGTTTCTCTGGCTACAATCAAGTGTTAGTCCATCCTGATGATCAATTGAAAACTACATTCAGAACCAAATGGGGCACTTATGCATATCAAAAGATGCCTTTTTTTCTGATCAATGCTAGTGCCACATTTCAGAGAGCCATGGACATCGCTTTCAAGGGATTAGTTAAAAAATCAGTGGTAATTTACTTGGATGATATAACTGTATATTCCAAAAAACGAAGCAATCATATTAGAGATTTGAAACAAATCTTCCAATGTTGTCAAAGGTATGGAATTTCACTTAATCCGAAAAAATCCTTTTTTGCATTAAGTGAAGGAAAACTTCTTGGATTCATAATGTCAAAATCTGGAATTCACATTGATCCTAATAGAATCAAGGATATTTTTGAAATATCTTTACCTCACAATAAGAAAGCTATGCAATCTTTCCTTGGCCAAATTAATTTTGTAAAGAGATTTGTACCAAATTTTTCAAGAATTGTATCTCCCTTACAAGCAATGATTAAAAAGAATTCAAACTTTAAATGGGGTCAAAACGAATATGAAGCATTCAATCTAATCAAACAAGCAATTATTAATGCTCCATCTTTAGCAGCTCCAAATTTTTCCGATCCTTTTATTTTGTATACATTTGCCTCTGATAAATCTTACGCTGCAATACTTACTCAAGAAAATCAAGACAAAGCAGAAGCCCCAATTGCTTTCTTCAGTTCAAATTTACAGGGAGCTGAGTTGAATTACTCATATGTGGAGAAACAAGCTTATGTTGTTTTCAAAGCAATCAAGTATTTCAGACCTTTTTTAATTAAAACCCATACAAAAATCATAGTACCGTTTCCAGCGGTAAGAAATATTTTAGTCCAAAAATATGTGGGTGAGAAAAGAGCTAATTGGATTACTTCCTTACAAGAATATGATGTTGAGATCAAACCAACAAATATTGTAAGAGGTCAAGGCTTTTGCAAAATACTAGCTGGAGCATCATAGATTTCTGAAAAATCATCTGAAGAGATACAAATGTATGAGGTAAGCCTAAACGATGTTGAATCATTATATGCTGATATCATTTTTTATCTAAAGAATGGATATGCTCCTCCAAATCTCGATCACACCAAGAAAAGAGCTCTAAGGTTGAAGGCTAAACAATATTAGCTTGTAAACGATGTTCTTTTTAGAATGAATTACGATTCTATTCTTCTTAGATGTCTGGAGAAATCTGAAGCTGAAAAAGTCTTCCAGGAACTTCATGATGGGCCAGCAGGTGTACATTCTGCTGGAGATGCTACTGCACACAAAATTCTTCGTGCAGGCTATTACTGGCCTACATTATTCAAAGATTCACATAGCTATGTAAGAAAATGTCAAATTTGTCAAACTACAGCTGGAAGACAAAAGAAACCATCATTGCCATTAAAACCAGTGAACATTGAACAACCTTTTGATCAATGGGGATTGGACATAATAGGTGAGATCGTTCCTCACTATTCTAATCAGCATAGGTATATTATCTCAACAACTGATTATTTTACGAAATGGGTAGAAGCAGTCCCTCTCAAGACCGCTAATGTTGAACATATCATTGAATTCATAGATCAGTTCATAATTACCAGGTTTGGTTTACCTTCTGCTTTAATGTTTGATAATGCATCATATTTTTCTGGTAATGCTATGACTGAATTTGCACTCAAGAGAGGTTTTAAACTTAAAAACTCTGCCAATTATTATCCACAGGGAAATGGATTAGCTGAATCCACAAATAAAAACTTAATTAGAATCATTAAGCGAACCATTGATCAAAATCATAAAAATTGGCATAATTCTTTAACATATGCTTTATGGGCAGATCGAATAACACAGAAGGCTTCTATTGGTACTTCTCCCTTTAATTTAGTTTATGGGAAAGAAGTAGTTCTTCCAACTCATTTAGCAATTCCTTCTTTAGCCTTAGTTCAATATATTGATGAAGCACCAACTTATTCCATACAACTAAGACAGATGGAAATAATTAAGTTAGAAGAACAACGAGAAAAAGCCAAAATAACTCATGCTCATCATCAAGCATTAGTAAAAGCTTCCTTTGATTCAAACATGATAACCAAAAAAGACTTTCAGGTTGGAGATCTTGTTTTAAAATGGGACAAGGCTCATGAGGAAAAAGGAAAACATACGAAATTTCAACGGATGTGGCTTGGTCCTTTCCAAATTGCAGAAATCATAGGTCCATCTACTTTTATGTTACAAGATTTAACAGGTAAAAGAGAGTCTTTGCCTGTTAATGGACAAATTCTCGAAAAATATTTTCCATAGGAGATCATTCTTCTATTTTGTATATTAGTTTCCTTTATCGTCATAAATAAAACGAGTTGTTAATGGTTACATTTTGAATTCACAAAAAAGATACAAATTCTCTTTTTTAGATGTTGTTTCTTCACTTTTACAAATATAATTCTTTTTAGAATATTGATCATTGTTATTCAAAGATACAGTTAAAAACTTTAGCCTATAAATGATACTAGTTTCAACATTGAAAACTTTGATAAAAGGCAACTTTTAGTGAAATATTGTTTCATATAAGTCCAATGAAAGGTATCAATAACAAAACAAAGTTTCTATGTAGAAAAATTATTTCCAAAAACTCTACCATTGTCGTCTAGAGCTATCTTAAGGAAACAATGATTTCCTCCCCACTTAGGAAATTACAACGTTCAGGGAATTATCCAATAATACACTTAACTTAAAGAGTAAGAGGTCTCATCACGAGCCAACTTATCATGATCATAGATATTATAGCTTGCTGACTTTGCCAATACTGCATACCACAACAGGGCAATGACTCGAGATTGTTATAAATCAAAAGACAAGGGGTCTCATCACGAGCCAACTTGTTCAGCAAAGTTATAAATCAAGTGAATGGCACTGTCATAAATTGGCTACCAAACCAAGACATTGTTCTTTAAGAAGAAAAAGAAAAATAAAAGCAATAAGTGTGAATATGGATTTCTCTTTGAAAATTGTATATTTCTCTAAGTAGGATACAAGATCATTGCTGGGTAACAGGTAACCCTGTCGAGGCTATAAACGCTTGCTGGCAGCAGTGGCTCTACCTACGAAAAATGAGAATATTCTAAGTTGATTTACAGAGAAGCCTTTGTTTTTATCTTTATGAAATAAGTAATGACTGATGTAAATACAAGGACTAGCTTGAGGAAGTGAATAATCAAAGTTGAATATAGAAGAAATGAAATATCATTTATAGATTAAATCATAATGTACTTTGTCTTTTCATAATAAAGTTTGATTTTCTGGAAAATTTTCTGTTTTGAAAAGTTTAGAAAATTCAAAAGAAAAGCAGAGATAACTGGTTCTTCCAAGTGAATCGCCAATTGTTGTGGCCAGAAACAACCCCCCTTTTTATTTAAGTATTAGTAATAATACTAAATATGAGGTGACCCTTAGTCAAAAAATCCAAAAAAATTAATTAGTGCTTGTTTCCTTTCTCAAATAAAACTTACTATCATAACTTATGGAAATTCCTCAGGAAATCATTAAATACACTTAAGTTTATAATAAATTAGAATAAAATCTTTTCTTTGAAGAAAATATCGCATCCATCGCAATAAGTAGACATCCTTTGTAAGGCAGAATCTTTTAAATTGTGATTTCGCGATATTGCGATAGCGCGATCCCAAAAAACTATGCATTAAAATATTGATCGCAAACCGCATATCGCAGAAAATATGTTTAACGAATGCTTTGCATATATAATATTTTGCGATATTGCGATTTTGCGATATTGCGATTTCGCGATGCTATGAGACTGCGATTCGTGAATATTGCGATTTGCGATAATTGCGATCTTGCGATGATTTCGATTTGAGAAAAATGCGATCTGCAATATCGCGATATTGCGATATTGCATAGCAAATCGCAGATCACAATATCACATATTCTTAAAAGCTCGTTGTACAAAGAAAATATTTTCATAAATCAATATCCGTTATGCGCTTTAATGATTGAATTAATGAATGGACTGTCAAATATCGATAAAAAGGATTTTGTTTTGATTGAAAGGTTGTTTCATGTTAAAATAATATATTTCATCAGCCTTCAGCATTTAAAACTATCCCGTCACCTTTCTCATGTCATTACTCTCACTTAATTCGTAAAACCACAGGCGCGAAGGAGCAGAAGACTATACAAAGCATTCACAGAGTATTATGGGAAAGAAAGAGAAAACTCCAAGTTCTGAAAACAAAGAAATGGCTTCCCTATATGCAGATACTGCTTGCAACAAGGATGCCGGTATCACCACCAGGGAGGGAATGCATAATCTTCTCGAAGAAGAAAATCCCAGGGTAATGGAAGTTGCGGCTACTGCAGGTTCAAGTAATTCATCTGAAGCATCTCTTACAAAATTTGCTTGTTCATTTTTGCACCAGATAGCAGCAAGACTGAGAATTCTTCCGTATACAGATATGGTAAAATGGGTGTTGGATAGCACTGATATTTCAGACAGGAAATTTAGAACTCCAGATCAAGAGCTCATCGGGTCATTCACTACAGAAGATTTGAGGCTTATGTATCACTTGCCGAAGCCTCAGGTGACTTACAACAAAGAATTTATGGAGAAATTTGCTAGGGAAAATGAAAATTTGGCGGAATGCACAAAGGAATGGACCAAAAGAGATGAACCATTGAATAAAGACAAACACGGTATGTACAGGACTGGTTCACTCACCTCTCCCTATTGTTTTGTTGCTGCTATGTTATGTAGGCTTTTTGGAAAGCCTGACATAAATAAGGTCTTGCCTGAATGGCTTCCGTTATTAAATGCTGCTGTTAATGCTACCATTGTAGACTGGGCCAAAATATTGTCTAATAATTTAGCCACTGCTATTTTCAATTACCAGTCTAAACGGACTGTCTCTTAGAGCATTTATCCTCCTTTTTATTTTTCTGTCTATGTTATGGATTCTATCTTCTTTGTTTCTAAATTCCCTTTAATGGGTTGGCAATGGAAAATTCATGATCCTTTGCCTATTCATATGTATCACAAAGAACTGTGCGAATCAAAACTTGTTCCTCATTTTTACAAGATTTGCCATGGCATAATGTTGCCACTATACAAAATATTGTATAATAAGGATGCTCCAAGGTTTTCCCCGGAAGCAGAAGTCGACATTCTCCCTGTCGCACGATGGTTTGGAGAAGAGTGGTTTACCTATGTGAGGGTTTTTGGAAGCTCTGCTTCTCCTCATGTTTTACCCTTGTATGTTCCGGATAAACTTATAGCTCAGGAAATTGCATACCAAACCTGTGGTGAAGGAGGTTTGACAAAGGAATTAAAGGATAAGAAGAAGGCCATCTGGCCACAATTTCCCGTAGCCTATGGAGCATTTTCATTGTTTGATGTTGGTCATGCATTCAAAGAGGTAAGCAATATTACATGCTTACAACTGTTCAAGTTTTCGAGAAGGCTATTTGATCCATATGGTGTTGTCAAGGATTTCACCACTGCAATCAAAGTAAGAGTATTTTTTGGAGAATAAGATCTTTTTGATGATATGTTTGAAGAGAAATGTTCATTTAAAGAAGTTTTACATTTAGCTCAAACACAGCTTCCCCCAAAAGAATTTCAGGAATTTAAAATCTACAGAGAAAGAAGATTGACTGCTATCCCTTTGGATAATTTACGCTTGGAACCCGCAAGGGAACCAACTCCTAGTGTCAGTATCAATGGTAGCTCAGATACTGACAGGTCTAAATCAAATTCTGACAAAGAAACTTCTGAACGTTCTCAAAAGTCTGATAAAGATGAAGGCTCAGTGAAAGATACAGCTCAGTCAAAAGAGCTTTCACAACTACAGACTTCAACCACTCCACAGTTGAATCTTCCACCTCCCACTGTACAGCAACCATCCACCAGCATTCAATTAGATAAAGAATGGGAAACGTTTAATGAATTTCTTAATGTTGAAGGACAGAATACACAAACCCCTGTACAGACAACAAAAGTTTTAAGCACAGGAATAAGCGGCAATGTAACAAACACAGAGCATATACCTATCACTCCCTCTTCTGAAATTGTACTTAATATAGAAGACATTCCTCCTCTGGATGTATTCTACAGCCCGCAGTATAAAGCAGTAGTCAGGAAGCAAAGGAAAAAGAGAAAGTTAGAGAGCGCAATCTCTACTAATGCAGAACAATTAGATGTCCTATGGAAAGATCCTACTATGGATCCTACTGAGAATCTTACCAAGTTATCTCAGATTACAGGAGCTTATGCCTCCGCAAATATTGAAAAATCATCTGAGGTACAACTATTATTAAATGAAAAATAAGATCAGATACAAGTTCTGCAACAGCACTTGCAACAAGCTCATGCTAGTAGTGAAGCACAGGTAAAACTTGAAAAGTTACAGCAAGAGCTTCAAGAGATGAAAATTGGATATCAAAAAAGTTTGTCCGATAAAGAGAAACAAATAAATATTATCCGAGAAGAGCACAAAGATGATCCCAAACTTCCAGAGTTTATTTCAGAATCTATTTCTTTAAACAATCAACTACTACAACAACAAGATGTATTATGCTAGAAAATCTCTTAATGGAACTCTTTTTGTCAGCAAAGTGATAAAATCACTAATTATGTCGTATAATTATGACATGATTATGATTTAACTAATGAAAGAGTTACTAATTATTTGGCATGGCAAAGGACAGAGGAAGGAAAAAGAGTTGGTGCACCAATTATCAATGACAGTTATAAAGAAATACTTTTCAATAATTGGGATGCACAGATCAGAGAGGCAGAAAAAGCGGCAGAGGAGTCAGCTACAGTAGCAAGCAATGTTATTGATTGTGTAAATGAGAATTTTCACAAGGCTAATTTGATTTTAGAAACTATTCCAGGATATCTTCCACAGGCACAGTAATTGCAAACATAATGGAAAAAAAAGGCAGAAGAAAAAGCAAAATCAATTCAAGGATTAACAAGATTAAATTGGGATTCTGACTGGACATATCTAGTAAAACCACACAGTCAATGCAACACTCTTAATTGCATCATTAATTCTGTTGAGAAGATTGCGCCTACACTTGCCGATTCTGTCTTTTCGAGGCAGTTGAAATCTGAAGTCGGCCAGCCACCTCTTCTCAAAACAATGCTGGATGCTTGCAAATTCAGAGATCAAATTCATAAGTAGTTAGTTGATAGTTTTCAATTTTAGATTTAGTTTCAGTTTTACTTTATTTTTGCCTAGAAAAAGGATGGTCATTTAAACCGAATCCTAAATTTTTGTAATAAACTATTTTTAGATTTAGTTAGTAGTATTTAAACCCTTCTCATGCATTTAGAGAAGGGTCCTGAAATTTGTCAAAAACTTATCCTCAGAACATGCACTTCTGCACCCTCAGAGGAGGTTTTGATGAATGAATGGAACGAGATTTATTGATATCTGTGTCTAATATCTGTTACTGATGTTGCATTTTTGTACTCTTAATGGATGTTGGATTAGGAAGAGATAAATCATTATTGCTTCTAGCTCATGAGTAGAACCAGTATAAATGGTATTTTTATCTCTTAACTGTTTCTGTTTCTGTGTTAAAAGTGATACTTATGTTCAGTTATTTATATATTGATGTTTGAATACTTGAGTTATCATTTGGTATTTTTGTACGGTGATAGCTATTTATTTGTGCTTGATGTATGAATAGCTTATTATGCGATATGTTTTTCACAACTGTTTCATCTAACTTTTTATATGAAATGGTTTATCTTTATTGAATTCTTTTCTCATAATAATTGAATGATCTTTATTATCGATTGTTATCTGAATCATTTTAGATCGCATAAATAGAAAGATTTACATCCCGGGTTAGTTTAAGAGTTAGATATTTCTTAGAATATATTTTGCATATGATTAGATTAGAAATAGAATAAAAGAATTTTACTTAGGAATTTTAGATAAGAAATATCAATTCTCAAACACACACACACATATTGGGAAACTGTTCCCATTATTCCCAGTCGGACCCACTACACCAAATGGAAAAGGAGCTGCTAACCAAGGTCCAGACCGGGTGGGTATCCCCCTTGTTGTAGACCCGATTTTCGGGGCTTCAACAAATATCAAGGCACAAATCATGATACATATGTGCCATTGGTAGTAGGGTGCAGAGCTATGGAGATAAAAGGAGGAGATAGGGAGGATGATCAGCATCATGTGATAAGGAGCACACACCCTGTCTATTTTATGAGATTGATGCACCTAAGAAGATGATTGGATTGCGCAGTAGAAGCATGGAGGGTTTTCTCCATTCATACATTCAGTCATCTCTCGATGATAGTGTCTCACTGCATGGAGACATTGCACCAAGGAAACCACTAGATCAACCGAGGAGGTTGGATGCTCCACATTTGAGGGTCCTCACATCTTGATTTTAGGAGGGTGGAAACCTTGGGAGAATTTAACATAGTGTAGAGATTTTGGGATAGACTCAAGGAGGAGGGATACACTCTCTCATTTTCAGCATTACCCACTCTCATCAGTTATACTACGCTGATATAGTTGCTGCAGGGTTGGAGGATAGCATCTTCATGATGCAGGATGGCTGCTTCATGGATTCGGTGAGAGAGAGGTTACTTCCTTTGGGGAATAACTCTTTCATACTTTGGAGTAGATGGAGTCCACTCATGCTTACATTGCCTAGGATCGGGAGATTATTTGGAGATTATAGTCTCTCATGGGAGGCTCATTTTCAGAGAGCATCATTTCTATTTTAGCATGAGTAGCTACATGATGGCATAGCAGCAACTTGGAGGATGACTTTGGCATGATGGGATGTCAAGGTAGTAGGAAACAGCATGATGGAGCGCCATATTGCAGAACACGGCCAGCACTGCCTATGTGGGGGACTGATCCAGGATGGAGGACTCAGCTTTAGTTGAGTATTCCCTAGGATCTTGGTGAATGCATGATTTTTGGATGGCCCTGATGGAGATGGCAGATAATTAGTGGATGATATGATTATCTATCATCATGGCAGACTCTTCTTGACTAGGGCTTCTAGTCTCAAGGAGAAACTATTGCATGCAGCACATGAGGACTTCCTAGCTATGAATTTGGATGCACACTTGGCATTGCTAGAGGAGTTCACTTGGGGGGGAATTCATCATGACATATAGCATCATATGGAGAGATTCATAGCATGATTGATGATGGAGAGGACATCACAACCACTTCCCTACTCATTGGAAGTGAGGGAGAATTTTCAGTGAGCCATTTCAGCTCAAGAGCTCAAGTGCATGAGGGAGAAGGTATAATTTCATATTTTGTATTGTACTTCTTTTCCTTGTTTGAGTAGCATGATGTATCAAGGGGACTTGTACCTTCTTGAATATTATATTAGGATGTACTTGTAGCAATTTTTAGTAGAAAATTGGCCGATCTTATGGAGGGTTGTGGAGGAGGCCACATACTTCTTGGTGTGCACCATTGGCACCAAAATGTGATTTCATGTTTCATCTTATGAGGAGATGTTTTGGAAGAAAACAACTGGCTAGTATAGCACTTGTTACTTTTGATTTTGAGGCAGGCCAAGGAGGCACTGCATAGGTTCCATGAGTGGGATTTGGAACCACTCTCTGGTTATCATTTGACAACTTGTTTCTATTGCATATTGCTCCTTATATATTTCTGATGTTGTATATCTGTTGAGGAGAATTATTTGGAGAGAATTATATGTACAGCCCATTGGGAGAAATATTCTCCCCATTATACATGTTTTATGTTGCAGGAGATACCATGGGAAAACCATGACTGCCACATTGCTACTTGTACCTTCTTGTGGGGGGGACCACTTGGAGAATTTGCAGAGGCATTTCATGGCTGATTTTTTTTGATGGGGTAGCTTGGGCCATTCTTGGAGGCCATAATATTTCAGCCCAAGGATAGAGGCAGCCCCATGAACACTTCAAATGGAGAGAGGACCATCTTGAGAAGCACAAGCACACTCTCCAGTCAGCCCCAACACATTGCAGAAACTGGGGGTTGATATTTCCACTTGGATGATAGCATGGATGAGAGAATCATCATTGGGAGTAGAATTATCCCATGCATATCATCACTCCTACCTTAAGGAGGCCACATTCCAGTGGGAAGGATTCCACTACACCTTCTATCGTTCCATGAGGAGCATCATTTTCATTTTGCATACTTGGGAGAGAGCATTGGAGGGAAGATTTATTGCAGCATATTTGAGCAGTGGTGGGACCATGGATGAGGAGGCCATAGGAGAAGAGGAAGGAGGAATTGTGTTCTCTCTATGCATTTTCTTGAGGAAAAGCAATATGTGGGAGGGGAGGACTGTAATGTTCCCAATTTTAGCCTCAAGCTAAAATGGAACATTATAGTTGGATATTTTCATTTTGTTGGATAAAAGTGGGTAAAGTGACCCATTCATATAATAGATAGGAATAAAATCCCTTATAATGTGAAAATGGATCATCATGGAGTGGGATTTCACACCCTCATGTGTGAAAGAGGTTAAAATGAAAATGGACAAGGCTTAGTTGACCAAGTCAAACTGCATTGGCATGAGTTGGAAAGCACTAAGTGGGACAACGCGGTTTTAGTGGAGGAATATTCCATGGGGGAGGAAACTTCTAGAGGAAGGAAGGTGGAGACTTCATTGTGTTTAAAATCAGAGCAAGGCAGCCTATTCAGATTATCTTGGATCATTTGATTATTTGTCTATTCAGACAAATTGCTGCCCCTTGCTATTCAGCAGAGCTGCAGTGCCCTCGGGCACGAGGGAGTCTTGTTTAGGATTTACTCTCCTTCTTGAGTAGCTCATGAATTATTTCACTCATCCTCCATATTCTAGCATTCAGGACATGGCATCAGCCTACTCCATCAGCGCGGTGTTTGTAGCAGATTATTGTGCAGTGTTGCGGGATGTTGCTGGGATGTTTCCTACAACACCATTTTGAGCTGATCTTTCAGAGGAGGGAGGTTCTCTACTTCCATGAGGTTATTTAGGATGGTTCCAGTACTTATTCCACTATCTTTGTCTGAAGGCCAACCACTACTGTCAGTTACAACGCAGACCCTCTCAAAGACTGCGTTCTAGTTGGAGCACATTTGTAGTGAGGGTGTTGTAGACATTTCAGGGGGTGAGATATTTGGTGTAAGGATCAGCTTTGCACTTCATATTTCCAATGGAAAAGGGCTCTTCATAAACTTCAGCCACTTATCCTTCTCCAATACATTCCATGTATTGAGTTACTGTAGCTACCTAGCAACTCCAGCATTTTTGCGGTTTTTCATATTTCAGCCAATCCTTCTAGGATTGACTTGAGGTAGTGATTGGGAGCTTAGATCTTCTCTCCCAATGATGTATGAGCCATATCTATGTAGATCCTATGATGTTTTGAACTCATTATAGCAGTCTCCCTCATATGACTGCGTAGTCCCTATTCATGGGCATCCTGCTATGGAGCATCATTTTGTATTATGGCATGTGTATTCATGGAAGGCTTCTTTCCTTATTCTTTTGATCTCCATTGTATCATTTTGATGTTGTTATTTCATAATAAAATGGCTCAGGGGTTTCATACATTTTGCCATAATGTTTATTCACTGCTATTTCTAGTTTATGTCTTTATATTGTTGTAGCTGCATTTTTGGGTTATCTTGAGAGATTCCCAATCTTGTTGTATTCCCTCTTGGGAATATTTTCCCTTGAAAACACTCTATAGACAGAGTCTGATAGTGGGCTAGGAAGCCTCTGGAGCTCATCCTTCTTTATGAAGGTGACAAATCCAGTAAATGCCCCTTCCGTCTATCTCTGGAATAGATTTGCCTGCTGATTGACAATGTTTCTGAAAAAATAACATTACAGATATGAAATGAACATGAAATAGATCCCCTCCAATGGATCTCCAAATTGAAGGGTAGATCTCAAACACTTGAAAACCAACTCTCCAGATGGTATGCCAAAAGACCCTGCAACAACACCTACAGTAAAAATGTAGATATGGAAGTAAAACTATGTTGTAGGGTTTAGAACATGATTGGCCCCATGCCAAGATCTGAAAATGGTGCTCCAATGATCCAATACTCTCTTTCCAATGGGTTAGAAGCCTTCCCCATTGAAATGAAGCACTAGAATGGTCTAGATCTGAGTATATCTAGCCTCCACTTGCTACAACTTTCAAATAAAACCAAACCCTCAACAGGATCTACGTTGTAGTTGGAAGAAGAAGAAGCTTGGACTATGCAATAAAAGACTCTCCCAAGAGCTACTTAATGGGAAGAGGTGGGATTCCCGATCAGGAACACCCAATGCTAAACAACATTTGAAATCTAGGCTAAATGGCCAAAGAAATAAATATGTCTAAACAGACCATATATCAGAAAATTATAATCATAATCTAACCCCATATGGCTACCATCCTCTTTCTTATAAACAATGTGAGTCTTCTCACCTTGGGTCCCACTCATTAGGGTTTCCATCTTCATGCAATGAATCTCTCTCCAAAATTGCATCGTCTGATAATTAGTACCACTCCTCCATAACAGCATTGTTGGATTTGGTCAACCTTGACTGGATCTTCATGCAATGTCTTCTTCCACACTCAAGGTGGCTTTATTCTAACTATCTAAGCTTATCCATATTCCCACTAAGTTATCTTCATTAATGTCCCACTTCCTTTATACTAGCTTTGTTGACTTGGTCAAACTTGACTTTTTCCAGATGCATTAGCATTTGTTCACACATGAAAGTGTTTTATCCAGTTGTGAATACAATCCATTTCCCATTAAGAGGGATTTTATAGTTGCTAAAAATATTTATGGGTCTCCCTACCCATTTATTCATCTAACTATGTTTTTGGAGAAAAATTAATATTCCAATTAGCTACATGCTAATATAGGAATATTAAAAATGATGTATATGGTACTGATTCGTTACTTTTGATATGCAAATATAGCACCAGTGAGACCAGCCGAGTATATGGGATGATCCACAGTGTTGACAGCGATAGGGTCTAGTACAGCTAGAGGAGTTGACCAATCAGATTCAGATGCACTATTGGAGGATGTCAGTTGCAAATGCGAGTCGTTGATGACCGGAGTATCAGAGCATGGCTGGAAAGATCTAGATGACCATTACATTGAGGCATGTGTTGGTCTACCCTTGGAGTGGCGAGGAGTCATGTGGCGCATGATGATGGCCAGTTAGGGTATACAGGATCTGCGGGCTGCAAGAGCTTATCCATTGGCTCAGTACCCTCCAGATAGTGACTAGATGTAGGGGCATAGGGTGCCCTCTTTTTTTTTTTTTGTAACATGCTATAGGCATGTCGAATGAGTTACAGTAGAGGACTCCAAAACATTTATGATTTTGTGGACACATATTATGGATATGCATATTTTATATATGATGAGTATGTGGCATGCCTTTTGTTTTAATATTATTGTCTTGTGTTAAATGCATGTGATAAGTACCAATCTAGAATATTGTTTTCAATGTTATCTACATAGTGATTTTGGGCTCTAGGTACATGATTGAAAGTAATGGTTTCAAATTCATGCATTACGAGATTCACTCATAAATATTTTCTAAAAAGGACAGGATTATGCACATGATAAACTCCATTCAATTTCCTAACAAGAAGCAGCGAATCTAAACAAACATGAAGATGAAGGATCTGATGTTTAAGGGCATAAACTAAAAAACCTAGCATTGCATCATATTCAGCCTGATTATTGGTGGCAGATCCAATACATATACCATTGGAAGGGACTAATGAATGTATGGGGGTAAAAATGGCCCAAGCTACCGAGGCTAGATTCTGTGAGTAGCAACTTGCACTGTCGGCATAGACGATGTATGGTGTGGATGAAGGATCCATCTGAAAGGCATCATAAGACAAAAAAGGAGAAGATGATGGACAATGTAATAAGCCTGAATGCATGGAAGAAATAAAACACACATGAGGGATGCTATGACTAAAAATTTTGTGCCCCTTACACTTGGTAAAGATATGGTCAATACATGATTTAGGGAAGCTGTCGTGGGGACAAGATTTTTTGAGGTCAAGAAAGTAAATAAAAACACGAATGGTGTATGTTTTATTGAAAATGAGATAGGAACAACCTTCCTTCTTTAGCTTATCAATTTCGGTTTTGAGAGCCTCTCATCGAGAAATGTGTCTCAAATTTTTACGGATAGGATAAGCATCGATCCATGTGTCGATATGGTGTTTGATAGTGTCTGGATCAATTCTGGGGATCTCTGAATAGGACCTGTCGGAAACATTACGGAATTATTTGAGTATATTCTTGTAAGCTTCAATTTCATATAGGGTTCAAGGTGCCCCCAAGGCAACGTTTTATTCATTTAAATCATCAAGCATAGGAATGGGATTTCTAAACTGATTGACCTCATCAGAGATAAATTCTTTAGACTCCACAACGTACTAGTCAAGGGATTGCTACGGAAGGAAGTACACATGGTGGTGCATATCATCCCAAAGATAGTCAGGGGTGGTCATTTCTTCCATAATGTCTTCATTAGAGTGAAATATGGGGGGGACTGGTAGAATAAAGGCCACATGACACAGCGGGGCTACCTAACCCATCATCATGAGAGATATGGTCACATACACATCACTACGAAGGGTAGTTGAAGAGATAGTAGATGAAACATCTACTGACGTTGAGCCCAAGGTGATCGCCGAAGGAGGTTCAGTCGAAACAGAAGGGAACTCCCTAGAGGAGTGTTCCGCCAAGGATCTCATGGATGATGAAAGATAGACGATGGTGGCCGAAGTTTCCATCATCTCAACATCGGAGTGAGGTATGAAAATGTCCTCCAGTTCTACCAAAGCAGAATGCACAAGTAGACGAGTACAATATCCACTACAAGCGGCCTCTATTTCACGAGAAACTTCAAGGGTGTCACAAAATTCATTGAGATGGGGACATAGGTGAGAATAGTGCCCATAAATATCACACAAATCATCAGGGTGGTTTTTGCACAAAAATTTGAGTTTCTTAGCTGAATATGGTAAGGTAACATGGACCTCTAGGATATCGGATTGAGGAAATGAATCTTTGACCACATGTTTGAGACGAGGAACTTCAGGAAAATTGTGGGTGTAATTCCCAACAAAATCACACAAATCGCATGAAGGTGACTTCTTTGGAGGCTTAAGAGGAGCAGGATTTGTTTGGGAAGCATCCTTAGGTTCCTTCTTTCTGGATTTACCCCCTAACCAGATGCTTCGCAACAGGAGTAGATTCTTGTTGAGGTGGCTAAGGCACTGAAGAAAAGGTAGGATTTGTGGTGACCGGTTGGACCAAGGTCAAAGCGGTATAAGGTTTGAGCTAAGCCAACGAAGTTTCGGCTTGGGGATCAATGTACCAGACTGGGATCCCCATGGTCAAATTGGGAAGGCTAAATGTAGCCATAAAAGGTATTGAAAAGACTCCAAAGGGGGGAGCAAGAAATGGTATGTGACCAAAGGGGTAATAGCTTGGCAGAATGGCTCCCAAATGGTTAAGGCTAGGGGGAACCATTCCTAGTTGAAAAGGAGTGGAAGAGAAACTAGAAGTAGAGGAAGGCCCTTGAAAGGAAGGCACTGTAGGCTCCGTCGAGTGACCACCAGCAGGTTTCAAAGGCTTAGGTTGTTGGGTGGTTGAACTGGACTGCTTATGGTTAGTCTAAGATGATTGCATCATGCAAACATTTGATGATCTAGGATTTTTAATGAGAGGGGGGGAACCAGGGACTGCACCAAGTAAGCTGGAATATTTATAGACTCCAAGTGAAACATTGGTAAGAGGTTTGGTTATTTGTTAATTGGCCACCAAAGAGATGATAGACTCGGGAGAGAGCTTAGACTTCAGTTCGTAATATGTTAACTGATCTATGGTGACAATATTTCCATTGTTAGGAAATCACATCTTACGATGAACCACAGATGTGAAATCAGAAATTTGATAGTTGTAGTTACAACCCAAGAGTATGTTGGAATCCAAGGGGGCATCAATGACTTCAGTGTCAATGCAAACAATCTTTCCCACAAGAGTAACAGGAAAATTGTGGAACATGCCAAGGGGCTGAAAAGAGTGATCTTCCCAAGCACGCAAATTCATATTGGATGGTACTAACTCAGGTGATCCAATTTGCTTCCAAACAAAGGTGGACATCACGGAGGTGGATGTCCCCTCATCAATGATACAACGCGAAACATCGGAATTCTGAATCTTGACAGGTAATTGGAAGGTGACGAATGAAGGTAAGGGGGAATGTTTTGATTTTTCAACATCAAAGATGATCAAGCGATCATCTGAAGGATACACAACACCCAGAGTAGACAATAGAGCTTTACGTTGTGAAGGGCACAACTGGAGGACTTCCAGTATTGACATAACATCAAGAGATTTTTCTAAGTCGTCTATTATGTTGTAATGATGGTCAGCTTTGGAAGAAGCAGAAGTTTAGCGTAATGGCCCTTTGGGGATCTTTGGAAGGACCATTTCTCATGGCTGAGGGATCTGTAAAGGGGCATCAGGTGTCGAACTAGACTCTGTGGAAACTTTGGTTTGAGACTTGGTTGCAGAGGAAGCATGTGGCTTGCCATATTGGAGCGACCGAGTTTGAAGGTTGACATCAGTGGTATTAACTACTTCAGAATTCATCATGAGCATTCATTAATCAGAGGTACCAAACTGAGAGGTTTTATGGGCGGCCTGACCTTGAGGGAGTTGGGTAGCCACATATCCTTGTTGAGGGAAAGGATCAGTAAAAACAATTGGTTGAACAGGTGCAGTATTTGAAGGAGTCATAACCTTGGCTTGATTTCCTCTATAAGTTGCTTGTGATTCCCACAACTGATACATTTGGGTTAAAGGGGGCCAATTGTGAGTATAATGGCCATGCACACCACAACAAGAACAAGACTTATGCATAAGAAGAGGCATGTCCTGCTTAGGTTTATTTCCTTGTTGCTGGTTGTTAGTTGGCGAATTATGTTGACGCCAATGATTACCTTGAGTTGGTTGATTTTGGTTTCCTTTTCTCTTTTTATTAGATTTTGGAGGATCGATTGCGCTCTACTACACATAAACCTAACTCGGAGGGGGAGGTGGCTGCTGCGGCAGAGGTTGAGAAGGCATAAGAGGCTAGGGTGCTAATGCCGAAGGGCTTGGAATGCTAGGCTGTTGATACAGATAGAAAGGAGGTTGAGAAACACTGGCATAAATAGGTTGAGTGACCATGGGCCCTATCATCAGATGATGCAATGAGGAAAATGTTCTTTGTCTTGGATACATGTTGTCGAGTGGGGGATAAGTACTAGAGGAGTTGGCCCCTCCCTGAGGGAAACCATAACCCATGGGAGGATGAGTATACAGATGTGAAAGAGCTCCAACGATACCATTGATGGCATGAGATGCCCCTGGTGTGTTGGCACCACTAGGTCTAGGAAGATCTGGTAAGACAGTATAAATATAACCAGACTGAGCATAGATGAGGCCATATGTCAAGGAAATTTGGAGAGCTTCTTCCTTTTTCTAAGGAAAGTGAGATGTGACATATTTAAAAATAGAGGGAAAAAGTGTCCTGAGAAACCAATCCATATAGACACGGTCATCGAATGTAGGATCTCGCTATAAGCTCCTCCTTCTACGCCATTCTTGGACATGGTCGAAAAGGCAGGTGGCAGAAGTTTGACAGAATGAGGTCAAAAATTCGGTACAGGTATCATATCGAAGAGGTGACTAGAAGTAGGATAGGAACGCTTTAGTGAGAGCTGCAAAAGTGGAATCAGAGGTAGAGGTTTGGTCGACATACCACTTAGCAGCGTCGCCTATGAGCATACGCTGGATTAACTGAAGACGGATAGAGTCATCAGTAATGGATTTTGGATGAACACCACATGTGGAAGGAGCGGACGTGATTATTAGGGTCCTCTCCAGAGTTTCCTTCGAACTTAGGGATGTCAGAAGGAAGCATAGTTGGCATAACAAGCCAACTTGGATTATGGTGTATAGGGTCATTGATTAATTGGCTAAAATCGGGGAGGCTCAAACCTGCCATAAAAGGTAGCAAGGGAGTAGTCAGGATGGTTCCAGTATTGGTTCCACTACTAGCATCCCAAGAGTTAGGTCTGGGGATACCACCAGCATTAGGACTAGTACCTGCATTGGCACCTGACATGGTAGGAGAACGAGGTAGAGGGGAACTGGGTTCAGAATCAGAGTGAGGGCCCGATGGACTAGAATTAGAGTCAGTATGGGGGATCGGCGAAGGAATAACTTGACGGAAATGAGGTGGAGTAATTATTCCTAATGGAAACTGATGATGAAGGCCTAGAAGTCTCAGGGATAAATGCCTTCAGGGTGCAATGATCACAAGACACAGATACCCAAATAATGAAGAGAGATAAATAAAGGTGCAGAGGGGCAGAGAAATTAATTATGATGCTTATTTCTTGGCTTGGCAGTGTAAACAAAGCGATCTTCACTTTAGGTGTGTGTGTGTGATCTGTGTGTTAATTTTATTTAAGCCCAGATGGTTGTGTATAAAGAAAAAGAAGAAATGATGTATAATTGTAAATAAAACTGAATTCGAAAGTGAAATAAACAACTAAAGATGCATAAATTCTAACCCAAAAATAACGGCTTCCAAGAAACTGTTCTAAAGGCCAGTGAAATTGACTAAAAACACACAAAAAGGCCAAAAGATATAAACTCTAAGGGACATGGATCTAATGACTCAAATCTGTTAAAAAGAGGTGCAGAAAACAGCAAAAAACCAGAGGGAAAACTGCTGCAAAAAGGGAGGCAACAGGTTAAAACCCTAAGGGAAGAAAGAGGGACCCTAAGGGAGAGGTCAAAAAATAATCAAGAGGGAGATTTGGATGAGATGATAACTGATATGAATTGATCTGAAAGGAAGAGGGATCAGACCCTGAAAAATGGTTGAAAGTTTTGTAAAATCTCAGACTACCTACTCAGCTAAACCCTTCTTAAAAGGTGGAAGTGTATTGAAACCCTAAGAGGATTGTTCCAACTTAAAAAATAAGAACTGAGCATATCCATGCCTAAGATGGGTGGAGACGGAGGTCAATCAACCCTGAACAGTACGTGTGGCACACCCTGAAAAATTCAGAAAAAAAACTAGCAAAAAACTGCAGCCCGTGGGTACTGACCTGCTGACTGGTGAACTCACAATTTTTGGACCAAAAACTATTATCTGAGCCCTAAACTCACAGATTTGGGGCTGAAAAGTGTGAGCTTCACTTCTAGAAGTCTCAGCGGTAGGTTGCAGAATTTTTTTCGTCTTTGTCGCGGTTGATACCTGTTACCTTCAGAAAACACCTAGAAACATGCAAAAGTTAGATTTTTTACTGTTTTAGGGCATAAAAGGTAAAAAAAACAACATTAAGAAGCTAAAAAAGAGATGAATAAAAAACCTTATGTAATGAAGCAGATGACCATGTAGGGAAATCTGAATAAAACCCCATGGAGTCACCAATTGTTAGTATGAAATCTTAATGCAAGCGTACAAAAAGAGATCACTTTAGCTGCAGATGACAAACATCTCTAACGACAAAGATCATTTTAAAACTTCTTAGATATACAATATATGGTAAAAAAAAATGAAAAATAAACCCAGATATTGTTGAGTATGTGTTATGTTCTTTCCACGATTATTTTCATGTGCTCCGAGCGCAGTAGGGGGGTCACAGGGGGGGCGCCAGCCCCCCTTGTTGGGCTCCATGGCAGCACCCCAAGAAAAATTTTTTGGTGTGCGGACCCACTGATAGGTGGACCCACCCATGGTTTTGTGCATGAGTTTGCACATGGTTTTTGGGGGACGATAGTTTTCGGCCCTTGGTATTTTGTAGATTCAGTCAAAGGAACTACGGTTATGTTCTAATCCAGGGTTAATGGATTGGGGATTATGTATGCTTCGGCATGTATATATATGTGTTGTAACACTGAAAGGAATATAATGAAAAATCAAGTTGGTTTTCCTAATTTGGGATCCACAGGAAAAATATTTTTGTATATTTGTTTCATGTTTTATGCTCTTGCTATTGTTTATTTTCTGTTTTTTAAGATTCTTTTGTAGATAATTTCTGTATAGGTTTAAAACCTACATTTGGTATCAGATTTGTTTTGGCTTCAAGGAGATGCCTTTTCTACTGAGGGGTTTTTTTCTTGGGCCTGAGGTAGACCCTGTTCAGTGGGAGATCTATGGGATCAATTTTTGCAGTGAAACAAGATGGCGAGTAGTGGAAAGATAGAGATTAAGAAATTTAATGGTCAAAGTTTTGAGTTGTGGAAGCTCAATATGGAGGACCTGCTGGTGGATGAAGATCAATGGATTGTGGTAGATCCAGGTACTAAACCAATGGCAATGTCAGATGAAGACTGGAAGAAGTTGGATTAGAAGGTGAAGAGAACAATATGGTTGTGTGTCTCAGATATGGTATTGTTAAATGTATTTTGGGAAGCTATGGCGAAGAATATGTGGGACAAACTTGGGACTTTGTACCAATATAAATCTCTGGTGAATAAATTTTTCCTGTGGAAAAAGTTTTATAACCTAAGGATGAAGGATGGAGATTCGGTGATAGAACATATGAATGCCTTCAATACTGTGGTAATCCATATATCATCTATTGATATTAAAATCTCAGATGAAGATAAGTGCATCAGTTTTTTATGTTCTCTACCAGATTCGTGGGACAGTCTGATTATTGCAATAGGTAGCAATACAACTACCTTGAATTTTGATGACATTGTCTCAGCCTTGCTGTTGGAGGAAATGACATGGAGAAATATGGAAGGTTAGAATGGAGATGCCTTATCTGTACTAGGAAGGTCCAAGAATAGAAACAAGAATAAGGTTTCGAGTGGGAGATCTAAAACTAGAGGGAGATCTAAATCTCCTGGAAAATTTCTAAAGGCGTGCTGGAAATGCGGAAAGGAAGGGAACTACAAAAAGGACTGCAGATCTAAAGCTCCTGAGAAAGGAAAGGGATCTGATGATGCTCCTTCTGTAGAGGAAAAAACCACATCGGATGAAGGTGGGGATGTGTATTTGGCTTCTGCTTCAAATACACATGTAGATCATGAGTCATGGTTGATTGACTCGGGTGCATCCTTTCAGTTCACTCCCCATAGGGAGTGGTTCTGCGAGTATGATAAATATGATGGTGGTGATGTCTTCTTAGGGGATGATAGGAAGGTTAGAATCATCAGACGTGGAAAAGTAAAGCTAAAGCTACAAGGTAGAAGGATTAGAACACTTCCTAGTGTTCTGCACATTCCTGCATTGGCTAGAAATCTAATTTCTGTAAGCAAGATGGATGATGTAGGTGTAAAAACAGTGTTCGAGAAAGATACATATAAGATGGTTCAGGGAGCATTGGTATTAATGCGGGGAGCTCAGATTGGAAATCTGTACAAGCTTCAGGGCAGCACTATTATTGATGGGTGCAATAATTCTGTGGTTCCCAAAAGTGGAGTGGAAAGCCTAGCAGTCTCTGGAGAAAAGACCATGCTATGGCATCAAAGGCTTGGACATATTGGAGAGAAGGGCCTTTGGATACTACATGGAAATGGTATGGTAGAAGGTATGTCTAATAGCTCTCTGGATTTTTATTTTTGTGAACATTTTGTATATGCGAAGCAGAATCGGGTGAGTTTTCCTTCTAGTTATAAGAGGGTGAACAAGATATTAGAGCTTGTGCACAGTGATGTGTTTGGGCCTATTTCGGTAACATCATTGGGTAAGTTTATGTACAATGTTTCATTCATAGATGACTTCTCAAGGAATACATGGATATATTTCTTGAGGAATAAACTAAAGTCTTTGACATATTTAAAGAATTTAAGGCTCTGGTGGAAAACCAGAAAAAGAAGAAGATAAAGGTGTTGAGGATAGATAATGGTGAGGATTTCTGCAAGAAGGAATTTGAAGAGTTCTGTAAGAATTATGGTATACACGGTAGAAGAATACTCCATACACATCTCAGCAAAATGGAGTTGCAGAAAGAATGAACAGAATGCTGATGGAAAAGGCAAGAAGCATGCTCAGTGGTATCGGGTTAGGACAAGAATTATGGGCAGAGGCAGTGGAGACTGCATGTTAATTGGTTAATAGATCACCTTCATCAGTGTTGGAGGATAAGACTCCACATGAGGTATGGACTAGTAAGAAACCCTCTCTTTCACATTTCAGGGTATTTGGATGTGATGCATATGTACATGTTCCAAAGGAGAAAAGGACCAATTTGGATAATAAATCTGAAAGGTGCATCATTATTGGGTATAAGGATGGTTAAAGGGTTATAATCTTTGGAACCCGAAAATAAGGAAGGTTGTGTACAACCAAGATGTGGTGTTTAGAGAGGTGAAAGATGTTGTTAAACATGAAATCCTACCAAAGGAACCTAAGAAGATAGAGTTTGAGCTAAAGGAGGATAAATCATACTCTACAACAGAAGAAGACTCAGAAGAGGAAGAGCCACAAACTCCAACTGTGAGAAGATCAGTTCGGGAAAGAAGACAACCAGAAAGGTATAGTCCACATGCTTTATGTTCAAATTTTTCTTTAACTATAACTGATGATGATCCCAAAACCGTCAGGGAGGTAGTAGATTCAGAGGATGGAAAACTTTGGAAGGAGGCCATGGTTGATGAAATGGAATCCTTGAATAAAAATGAGGCATGGGATCTGGTGGAGTTGCTGGCTGGAAGGAAACCGATCGGGAGAAAATTTGTGTTTAAGAAGAAGATGAATGTAGAAGGCAAGGTGGAGAAATACAAAGCTCAGTTGGTGGCAAAAGGTTATTCCCAAGTGCCAAGAATTGATTTTTGTGATATTTTTTCTCCTATTGCCAAAGTTACTTCTAGTAGATTACTTTTATCTATTGTTGTTTCATTTTATTTTGAGGTAGAATAGATGGATGTGAAGACAACATTTCTTCACAAGGATTTGGAACAGGAGATCTACATGAAACAACCTGAAGGCTTTATGGTGAAGGGGAAGAAAGAAATTTGATACCTATATACAAGGACTTGGCTTCACCAGAAGCAAGGAGGATCACTGTGTTTATTTTAAATCAATGAGTGACCGTGTTATTTATTTGGTATTGTATGTGCGTTATGGATGATATGTTGTTGATTGGAAATATCCAAGATTTGAAGACCCAACTATTCTCCAAATTCGACATGAAGGAAATTAGTGCTGCAAACTATATTTTTGGCATGGAAATTAAGAGAGATCAGGAAAAGAGGAAGCTCTGGTTAAACCAGAGGAAGTATGTCGAGACTATATTGCAGAGGTTCAATATGCAGGATAGTAAACTGGTGAAGGTTCTGATTCCTGTAGGTGTAAATTTGTCTGTTGGACAGTGTCCCAAGACACAAGAAGAAGAGGAGGATATGTCCCGTGTTCCCTATGCAAGTGCAGTGGGTAGCTTGATGTATGCAATGGTCTATACTAGACCAGATATTGCACATGCAGTGGGAGTATTGAGCAGGTTTATGTCAAACCTAGGGAAGGAGAATTGGACAGCAGTGAAGAAGGTTTTCATATATTTGCGTGGCACTATTGATTATGGCTTGTGCTACTAGGGAAGACCAGGATTGGAAAGAGTGTTGGAAATTCATGGTTTTGTTGATGCAAACTAGGCTAGAGATCTGGACCAAAGAAGATCTACAAGTGGGTATGTGTTTAGCCTATTTGGAGGTGCAGTTAGTTGTATGAGTAAAAGACAGTTTGTAGTGGCTCTTTCAACTACAGAGGCAGAATACATGGTAGCCATTCATGCAAGCAAGGAAGCAGTTTGGTTGCAAATATTGTGTTCAAGTATGGGGTTGGTGTAGCAAGCTATAAGGATAGAATGTGATAGCCAAAGTGCATTTTTCTTGGCTAAGAACCCTACTTATCATTCAAAGACAGAGCACATTGATGTTCAATATCACTTTGTGAGAGATATGGTTGAGGATAAAAGGGTGTTGTTGGTAAAGGTGGACACTTTGAAGAATATTTCAGATGTATTAATGAAGTCTGTGAACACTCAAAAGTTCTCTTAGTGTAGAGAAACAATGGGTGTTGTAGAGTTGGACTGATTATTAAGCTCTCCTATGGCCCCCTGTGGAAATAAAACAAGAAGTGGAATAATGTTGGGTATGTGTTATATTCTTTCCATGATTAGTTCCACATGTGCTAGGCATAGTGGGGGGGTCACAGGGGGGGTGGCAGCCCCGCCTATCGGGTTCTGGGGCAGCGCTCTAGGAAAATTTGTTTTAGTGTGCTGACCCACTCATTGGCAGACCCACCCATGTTTTTGTGCATGAGTTTGCACATGGTTTTTTGGGGACGATGGTTTTTGGCCCCTGATATTTTGTAGATCTAGTCAAGGGAACTATGGTTATGTTCTAATCCAGGGTTAATGGATTGGAGTTTATGTATGCTTCTGCATGTATATATATGTGTTGTAACACTAAAAGGAATATAATGAAAAATCAAGTTGGTCGTCCCGATTTGGGATCCAGGGGAAAAAACTTTGTGTATATATGTTTTATGTTTTATGCTCTCGCTATTGTTTATTTTCTATTTTTTAAGATTTTTTTATAGATAATTTCTATACAAGGTTAAAACCTACATATCTATGCAAATAAAGCAGCTAAATAGAAAAATGAAATAAGAGTTTCTCCAAAATATCCAATGGAGAAGACAAGAATTGTAAATAATTTTTTGTATTATGTAACACTTGGGAAGGGAACATAGAGATTCCCCCTCTATGGGATGGGTTCTTAGTTGTCCTCAAACGCTTTAGCTTCAAAGTTTCTCTCTCAATGGTTGTAGAATACCCAAGATGTGTAGAACTCAAAGGGAGCTCAACAAGCAAAAGAAATAAAAATGAATGAAATATAGAAAAACATAAGAGGATCAAAGTATGACCAAGATAAAAGGATCAAAGGTAGGGAATGAATGGAAAACCCTCCTATTTATAACAAAATATTGAGTTATCCTTGATAATGGTGCATATTAAAATATTATTAACCAAAATCTAGATCTAACTGCTTGGAATATTTTATTATATTTTGTTGGAGGGAAAATGAATTTAAATTGGTTAAATCCCTTTATTTTTTTTATTTTTTTTAGTAAGACTAATTCTATTAAGAAAATAAAAGTATAGTACAATAAAGCTTGCATGCAAGCGAATCAGAGAAGCATGGGAGCTGTAGGTGATAGGCTATCAACCTCGCTCCTGAGAGACAATCCGGGAATGAGCAAAAAGAAAACACCGGAATACAAAAAACAGGCTCTGAGCAAAGGAAACTACCCAGCGTGGCCTGTTTCTGCCACACAACATTTCTTGCCTTTTTTCTTGCTTACTTTGACCCAGCCAATGGAATTTGGATGAGCCATAACAAGTTGTAAACTATTCTGCTCTGGCGGCGGAATATCCTTGTCATAATCTGAAGACGAAGAAACATGAGAACGTTTCTGAGAGATTGGCTGGGCAGAGGGGATTTCCAGATTGAACGAGGGAGCGTCCAGCGGATTCTCATATTTCTGCCCATCTGCTTCAAATTCCTCCTCATCCGAACTAGAGGAATCTGTGTCGTCCATAGGAGTGGGAGGGACACAGGGATTCCAGCTCTTTGATTTGGGTTTGCGATTCTGATTCTTCTTTTTGTCGAGGAACTGGGAACATGTACTCTGGAGGTGCCCTGTTTGATGACAATGTCGGCAACGAAAGGCTATATTTTCGTAATCCAAGGTTTGTGTCCAGTGGAAATCTCCAATCTTAAGGTTGATCTGATCCGGCAACCCTTTGCTGATATCTATTTCTGCACATATTCTGCCGTAGGTGAAGAGTCCATTTTCCTTTCTTGAAGAGTCCATAGCTAGAAAGCGTCCTAGGGCGTCTCCAATGGATATGAAGACAGAAATATGCCAAAAATGAGCTGGGAGATTTGGGAGCCGGACCCAAATGGGAAGCTTGGTGATGACAGCTGTAGAAGGGTCGAAGTCTGGAAACCAAGGGGTGAGGAAAAGTCCAGCCGAACCCCAGAACTAAGGGCCTCATGTTAATGCCTTCTGGAAGTCTTCATTTGAGTCAAAAGCCACTATGAAGAATCCTTTTGAACATAAGAAGATCTGGCTTCTTTTGGTCCAATTGGTATGGATCCATTGGTAAAGATCTGATGTGCGAGGCCATAGCCCATTAAATATGCATATGATTGCGGATTCTGCAAAAAAATGGTAGCGTTCGTCAATCTCAGAATGAGAGAAGCTGATAGTAGGAACTTCCTCTGATTTATCCACCAAAAATGGTTTTGGAACCATAGTTGGTTGAGCTGCTTTCGAAGAATCCTAGGGGTGGGCAGCATTTTTGCGGACTGTGTCTTTAAAAGAGAAAGAAGGGCCAGAGGAGGTCTGCCCTATGGATCCGCCTCTTAAACGAAAGGTAGTTGTAATAGAAGCGTCCTTTTGAATGCTGTAAAAGAAGAGGGGAAGGGAGTTCATAAGTTTCTTACCCTTATATAGCAATCTCAGGTGAATGGAAGGGATCCCCAGTCGGTGTTCGATTTTTTGTAGAAGATTCTGCACAAGATCTGTTGCATGCACCCGAAGCATTGTCGTCTTTCCCAAGAGTGTGACTTGAATCTGAAATGTAGGTGCTTCTTCTAGCAGATCTGGCTGGTTCAAAGAAGAATCCTGCTTCCGGGAATCAGTGGACCGATCCATGTCCAGAATCGTCAGGCTTTGAGCAATGGCCAAAGCAGGATGAGGCGCCCAGACGCATTTGGTGAGTATTCCCATCCTTGGTGCCTTTGCAGGCCTTTCTGGCGGGTTCGATAAGCAGATTCGCTACTTGCGCGTGCCTGAAAAGAGATCTGATCCGAAGTCTTTGTGCCGCCTAGCGATGGTGATTACTCCTGAGCCAAGTCGCCGGCAGAGAGGGACATTGGTGGGGTCGAGAGTCCCTGCAGCAAGATCTGCGTAGTTCCAAGTGGGATTAAACCCTCGATCTGCGACTTGGACAAGATTTGTTGCCGGATCGAAGATCCGATGCTGCATTCTATGGATTGTTGGAGAGGAGAGGCCTCGGAGGCCCGCGGTGCTGAACCCCTCAGTGTATGCGTTCCCTGCTAAGGTGACGACGGAGGCAATGCCCAACAAGGCCAAGGGAGCGGAGGCGTTGGCAGAAGCCATTAGGTTTTTTGCAGAGCTCTTCCATGCCTGTTCTTTAGTATCCATGACCCATTCCGGTTTCCTGGCGATGAGGCGCCAGTCTTCTTTCTAAATATTCGGAGGGCCAGAGGTTTTCTTTTCTTCGATTTCATAGCAGTCGGGGTACTGCTGGAGTGAAGGGGCATAACCAAAATCGCATTCGGCACTCTCGCCTTTCGCTGAGATATCAAATCTGGCGTGAGATCCTGGATCCTGCGAATCGTGGCCTGTATTATTCTTTGCTGCGGCTTTCTATAGTAGGGGCGCAACTTCAAGCCACCGGTCGCCCAGTTCTGTGAGGCCTGGCGGCGGCCTGACGGCCATGGCAGCAAGGGAAACAGTGAACTCGTTGCTAGGGTTCATCTTCGTCTCAGGCAGAATTTCCGAAAAATATTAACAGTGGAAGGATTCTGTATTTAGCAAGAAGATAAGAAACTTGAACGTTAGTGAATGCCTATACAAATAATTATGTTCATTGGAATTTGGTTAAATCCCTTTATTTAGAAACAATAAAAAAATAAAATATTTATTTATTATTTCAAAGATGGGATCAAGGAATAATTAAACAAATAATGATTTATTTTATTATTCATAAATTATTTAGTCAATTTTAACAAGGAATATTAATTAAATAATTATTTAATTAATTATTCCTAGAGAATAATAAGCTAAATAATCATTTATCTAATTATTTCTCATTAACTGGGTTAAATAAGACCAGGAATATAATTTAAAAAAGGTTTAATTAATTATTCCTAGTGGAAAATAAAATAAATAAGGATTTATTTAATTATTCCTCATGGGGTTTTCTCTTTGGACCATAAATAACTTAATAAACTATGGTTTATTAAATTATTTCTTAGTGAAAGCAATTTTACTATGGTAAAATTTGTCTTACATGGTGTATTTCGATCAATCTAATTATACATGGTTAGATGACAAAACATTGGTGTTGTTATAGGTAAATTTGGGCATCATTCCCCATGAGCTGGTCAAACTGGACATCATCCCCAGGACTAATGAACTAGGGTATATCATCCCCTTACATTTCAGTTGTTATACACCCTAAGAGAAGAAAAAATCATTCATCGCTTCTATTGTGAGATTTCCAAGGTTAGAAGTATATGTTATATCACTTATGAACTCACCAACGCTACCTCTAAAGGGATTAACTGCGTTGGATATGCAACATCCTCCATTCTTGGGTGCACTGCAATGCACTTCTTGACATTCAAGAGTGTGTTGGTCAATTGGGAGTGAAATATGGAATCTCCACATGGCCAGTGCCTTCTAGAAGAGTCCATAAGTGTCAAACTTCGAATCCAAGTGTTCATCTAACACCTTGAACTTTGGAACATTTCTTGCCTATTATTATAAAGTCATTCATTGAGAAACTACCATCAGTTTCCCTATAAATTGAACACAGATCCTAGTGCTAAGGAAGGAAAAATATTGGTAAAGCAATGTTGTTGGATTCTTATTTGAGAGAGTGAAAGTACTGATATTATACTAGTGTGATGTTGGATGTGATGAGGCTGGGATGAATCTGGAGCTAGTGGCATCAAATCGATCATTGGCTGTAAGCTCCCCCTTCTACTTTTTAATAAATATTGTTGTTAATTTTCCCATATATATATCTATTTATGTTTCTATTTCTCATGCAATGGATTCTTGAATGATATATATGTTTCACATCTAATCAATTTGAGTGATTAAGATAAGTAGGCATCTGTATATTGAAATTTTCTTGTTGTTCTACATTTATACTTGTAGGAATCAATCTAGCGATCTGAGTTGGATTGAAAGCTACAGTAAAAGCGATAGAAGGAGAAGAAGAAGTGCTTGGATTGCAAGTAGGTTCTTCTATCATTCTTTGTTTCTTCTTATTTTAGAGAAAGTGTTAACAAATTATTTCATCTGTTGTTCTAAGTGCCTAGCACCACACTTAGAGAATTCGACTTATCTGTAGATCACAATTCCACATAACAAATTGGCGACTCCACTTGGGAGTTTCCTATCATTCCTGGTGTTTTTTCCTCTGATAATCCTCATCAGTAGCATCTACTTTTAGTTATTATATTTTTGAATGAAATAATTGCATTAGAAGTGTGTTCTGTAGCTTACATTTTCAATCATTGTTGTGCCCAACACATTTTTGGCCAGACACAATGCACTGTAGTGCACTGTCTCCCACTCAGGGGTGCACTACAATGCACTGTCTCACCTTAGAGACTTGTTGCCCCCTTAGCCAACCAAATTCCATTCAAATTTGTCATTTCTATCATTCTCAGCCATTTTTTTTTTTATTCTCAAATCTTTGATACCTCTTAGAGAGCAGTGAACTTACCTGATTCTTCCTCCATTGAAAATTAAATTTATTCAATGTCTCTTTCGTGTTTTTCTTTATCATTGGAAATTCAAATTCAAAGTATTTTATTTCTACATTAGATCCATTTGTTTTTGTAAAGGAAATTGTCGTTAAATTCTTTGTTTCCTGTAGGAAAAATTTTAGTTCCGTTATTTGTTTTTCCTAAAAGAGAGATTGTTGTTAAATTCCTCGTTTCTCAAAGAAGAAAACATTTTGTTGATTTGATGCATATAGTTTCCTTTTTTTCATTCACATTAAGGGATCTGAAAAGAAAAACATGCATGTGCATATAGTGAATTGTGTGTGTTGCATAGGAACAAGTTAAGAAAGCTACATTTTATTTTGTGCTCTTTGTTGTTTTCTCTAAACTGATTACTCTTTCCCTTAGTAGCTAGGAATTTCATTGAAAAAGCTAAAATTGAAAAGTTTGCTTATCATTTTAGTTTTTATTTTTAGGAATTTCCATTACATCACGTGGTGAACCTCAAAGAAAAACTTTCTAAACAAGATCAACTTAAAATTTATATCAATTTGCCTAAGAAAGCATTGGACCCATAACGATAACATTTAGAAGGTCTAGGCTAGAGACAAGTTCTGGCATCGTTAAACATAGCAGTTGTCATTAACTTGTCTGCGATACATTCCGAGTGTGATACCTCACTCCACGTACGTAAGTATATCGGAGCTTGTCCACGTACCTTCGGGTATATCGGGCGGTGTTATAGTACAAAAAGTATAAGAGGGTGCTCTCACTGTGCGGTTTCACATTAGACAACACTAATATGGACTTGGGCCTCCACGTACCTTCGAGTATATTTGGGAGACAACTTTAGGTTGCTATCCATCGATAGTGAACCAATTCAATCGCCTTGTAACTTTTGATACATCGAACAAAACATTCAGCGAGATTTCCTGCCCGTACTTCTTAGTTCGCCAGGAGGTATTTTGCAATTCACAATTACTTGGTAAACCTTTTGGCTATAATTACCATTTTATTTTGTTTATTTGTTTTTTGTCATAAAATAAATCAGTCATCATGGAAGAACAACCCTTTCCCCGTCGTTCGCGTAAAATAGAACTGAAACCACCTTTACTACCGGAAGCCATTTCTGGTCTGCAAAGGCAACATCTCTTTACAGTAACTAGTACTATCAGTACCTCTGGTGTGACATCATCCTCACATATACTAGAGTCGGCACAATTTGCTTCTAAATATCTTGGTTCACATTAGGGTAATTTTGAGGTCTAAAATGGGCCTCCTAAGGAAATTATAAAATAATAATATAAATAATAAAATAATATTTGATTACATAAACAAATTTTAGAGGGAAAAAGGAAAAAACTACTTTTCCAACTCGTATTTTCAATTTATCTCCCAAAGTTTGTACTCAATTTTAGAGCGGGAGCACTCATTGGATGCAAAATTTAATTCCTCATCCAATGAGTACCCATGTTGCATACTTTCAATGGATCCTGCTACATGAAAATGAAAAATACATGGAAAACATAATTGCAATTACGTTTTTTCATGTATTTATATTTTTTCATGTATAAGGGTCTATCAAAAGTATGCAACATGGGTACTCCTTGGATGAGGAATTAAATTTTTCATCCAACGAGTACTCCCACTTAAAATTTGGGTAAAAACTTTGGGAGATAAATTGAAATTACGAGTTAAAGAAGTAGTTTTATTATTTTTTTACTTTTTTATCCTTTCACCCTTTTACTTAAAAAATGGTGAATCATCACTCATGGTTGACATCATCATATTGAATCCTATTGGTTCTTATAAAGTTTATTTTTGTTGTACATTTTTCTTAGGAGGCCCATTTTAGACCTCAAAATTCCTCTAATGTCTACTGTTATTGAGACGGAGTCCTCACAGCTACCCATGGTCACGATCCATCCAACTAGTGAGACCATACCTACCAAACCCGACATTGTTCAACTCGAAGTTGATCCGGATCCTGTCACTTTTTGGCCAGAACATCTGAATCTAGAAGTCAAACGACTAGAAGTTGTTCCTATATCGGTCGCCCCATAATCTATTGTAGCCATTGACTCTACCATATCACACAGTCAACCTCTTGAAATATACTTTGGGCCTGACGGTGAAATCCTTTCACTTGGTTTAGCTTCTATTGAAGAAACACCTTTAACTCCAACTCATTTTGGGGCGGAGCTTTATCTGTACGAGTCTTTTCCTCAATCACCTTCCTCTTCTTTTGTTGATCCTGTGTCTATTCGAGTTCCCATAAGATCCAATAGGGTATACATTTGGTCAAATAACTATGCCTAAGCCAAAATATTCGGCTAGACCATATATTCCAGTTGCAACAGCACCTGCTTTTGCTACCTCGTCGATGTTCACAACTTTACTAGAGTCACATCTGTATGGTGGCCCTTCCATCCCACCTGGTTACCAATATTTATCTAGAACCTTCTCTGGTGCATCCTCAAACCCATGGACTTCACCAATGTCATTGTCTGGTATTCTAACTGGTAAATATATAGTGAGTAATAAACGGCTTGATCCTTTATACACATCATCAGGGCAATATCAAGTTGGTCCATTTGGGTATATTCCATCCAGTACAATTTCAACTGGACTCCCTGCATTTGGAGAACAATATTTTCCATATTATTATACTCCTCATGCTCCGGGGCAACATATGGTCACCCATATTGACATTAGTCCATCATTATTTGGTCATCCTAATGTCAGAATGAATGTTTGTCAGTGGCAGCCCACTCTACCCATCCAACCACAAACAATTGTACACTCATATCAACTGGTTCAACCTCTTTCACCCACATCAACTCCGCTTGTTAATACATCCTTACTCCTATTATAGGCTCAAATTGTTGTACCTCAATCGTCTAAGGCGGGTCCTTCAACCCAATACCCTCAAGTATTGGGCCCTCAGACTCCAACTCCTTTAGTTGGTTTACAAAAAACCACCTGTATCTGGAATCATTTATTCACAAGTTGGATTACCATATTATGGGATGTCGCAGCCACAACTAGGTTATTCCTATCTGTTAGAGTCGGTCTTTTCATCCCTCCGTCAGAGATCATTTCTCTTATTGCATTTCATTTTTAGGTGTCTCATTCAGTTCATTCAGTTGCATTCTGTTAGGGGCATGCCATCATCTGACGGAAGGGCCTTGTCACTCATACCCCTCATGCCTTATCCTGCTGGCTCAGGTCTGTTCATCAAATCAATTTTAAAGTCATTCATAGTCCTGTTTTGGCCTCTTGGTCAGCAAAGAGTCATTTTAGGGTTTTTAGGTCTTTTTAGGTCTAGGGTTTCACAAATTTTGTCTTCAAAGTGTCCAATAATGCCAGCAGGCCAGAGGGAGGTTCGAAATAAGTTTCTATTTTAAAATTTTCATCATCAATAATGCTTAAGAATGATTCTTCTTCAAAACTTTGTTTTGAAGAAGAAATCGTCAAATTTATTGTTTGTAATAGATATGTAATTTTTAAAGTTTTCAACCATGAAGTACTTCATGCACAGCCCTAGTCATCCTTTGCTGAAATCCAATGCCAATCATCCCTGCAAAATTGACAAAAGGTTCATCATTCAAGTCAAAAAAGTAAAATGGAAACCAAAACAGAGTTTGTATTAAAATTTCAAAGTGCCAAAGTTCTATAACTTTACAAAGTGGGTTATTTAAAAACAAAAATCAAAATCCATGGTTCTATAAGATATTTTCCACATTCAAAATTCATTTGCATGCAAGAAATATCAGTGAAGCCAAGTCAATTTTGGAGGAGCGAAAACAAAGTTTTGGAAGCGGACTGTCTGTGAGTTTTCTTGCGCGACGCGTTGGGAGGAGGTCATGACGCATACACCGGTCGCGGCACACAGAGCTGATTTCCACTGTGTGTTTTTCAACTGGTGCGGCGCATACAGTGAGCGCGGCGCACTGGGTCTTGTGCGCGGCGCACTGGGTCGACAAGGAAAAATTTCACCTCTGCTCAAACAAAATTCAAACAACTCAGTCTTCTATGATCCAAGTAAGTGTGAAGATCCTTTACCATTGATATTAAACAGTGTTTGCTGTGATTTGAAGAGAAGAATATAAGTGTTGAATGGTAAAAAAATAAACCCTACTCTCTTGTTAGAAATGGCTCTTATAGGGTTTCTAATTAGTGTTTTAAAATTCTGATCTTGGTGCCAATTGGTTTGAACTCCATTCCCCTCTTGTGGTTCCCTTCCACCTTATTGTCACACTACCATCATACAGTCCCTCTCCTTTTCCCCTATGTCCCAAATTCACTCTTATCACTTGTTCCCATTTATCCCTATCCCTTAACCCTATCATTCCTTATCAAATTCCCTCTCCCATATGTTTCGGGGAAAATCACCCTAGAGGTTTGTTGGGTCAAAACCTCCATAGAGCAGGGCATGCCATTCAGAAGGACTCACACACAACCATACTTGAATGCAAAAAACTAGGTAAAAACAATAGCAGAACTCACTCGTAGTCCTACGTTCGATGTAGATCCCGCGGGGTTCAAACCCCCAGCAACCTTCCTTCCTCCTTCAACCTACAAAAAAAGAAAGAACGTGCACGGAAACCTAGTTGTACAGCATATATTTATCCTATACGTTAGTGTAATCAATGTGAAATATGATATAAATGATAATAACTGCTTAATAATCAATCTTTCCACATATACAAATAGATACTAACACAGAAGTTCGGGAACAAGACGGTTCTTCATTATTATGAATAGCATGTACAGAAATAAAGAGTGGAGAGATCACCTGAATCCTTCTACGATCTTCGAGCAGACCATCGTCCGGATTCATCCCGCCCTTGCCTCGCTAAGAAACTTTCAAGACTTGTGCACTCGAGATGGCATATAAATGGATGAACATCTCCAGGAAACAAGAGTTTCCTGTATAAATCTGGGAAAGTGCAGGAGGCACGGGGAATCAGACTTGAACTAGGAATCCAACAGAGTATAATGACTATAAAATTCCTCTCTCCCTTAGGCCATGTACATGAGGGGCTTTTATACTCCCTCAAAGTAGTTTCAGTCAGTTGGAAACAGTTGGCCACGTACTAGGGTGGTTGAACTACTGGAGTAACCATCAACCCAGTCCGAAAATAGGGAATTTATATATATTTTTAATGGTTTTAATGGCATACGCGGAAAAGTACATCTGGACTCGCGTATACACACGGAAAAGTCTGGGCATACCCGCGTATGGGAATTTTAACACTGTTTTTTAGTGAATTTGTTCAAGTCTATAGGAATGGGTGCCCAAAGCCATAAAGACAATCATGAATCACCTGAGGGTGAAAAATGATGTTATAACAGATGCCCCCTAATATATGAGGTCAGAAGGGGTACATGATGGTCGAAATGTATTATGCACATGAGGGCACCCGCGAGGGGACAAGAGGACTTCACTTTGATTTGTTTCCTTACAAAAAAACCAATGAAAGAAGCAGAGGAGTCAAGCTCATCTTTGGGTTCTGAGAATACCCATGCTGATAAAAAATACACATCATATGGAAAATTACATAATAGATCAAAAATTTATACAAGTATAGCAGGCCATCCCTCGACAGATCATCGAGCATGGGAATGAAGTATAAGTAGAATAGATGTCCAGAGTAGCAACAAAGAAAGGCGAGCAATGATGCTGAAATGGATGTACGATCATATAAGTAATGATATCAAGTACCAAATCATAAGAGGTGGAACAAAACGGTACAATCACGCAACTCGGGAGCCAACATATAGGATGCTGCTGTACTGAACTGCAACATATAAGGGTGGACGAAATCACTGGCAGAAACTGAATGGACTGTCAAAAGTGAATCGAGAAACGCTGATGCAACCCGAGGTCTTCACCGATCACTATGGCACAATTCTACACAATGGGAATAAATGAGCTGAAGTCGACCATGTGAGAAATCGTTGGATTACCGGTCAATGATGTATACCATTAACCAACGCGAGACAACCCACCAATAATGAAAATGAGCGTTAAGGTGCCCCAGTACAATCTAACAAGTGCGAATAAATGAGTTGAAGTCGAACACTTGAAAGAATCTACCAATCAGGAGGCAATGATGAATCCCCACTGTCGATAGCGAAGAGTCTGCCACTGATGACTGCAAACCCTAAGGTACTGACAAAAGACTCTAGACCTTATTCCCAGAGCAATGAGTCAGAGTCGATGGGAAAAGATCTGCTGGAAGGAAGGCATTAAGGCATCCCACATCAGTCTAGCGCGAGTGTAACCCGCAGGCCAAGATTTGGAAGGAATCGGACGAAGTAGAGTGACGGAACCAAACCGAAGTACGTTTCCGACATGCACAAGATGAAGCTAGCGCACGGAAGAAACCCTCTGAACCAACCAATAATGAAAGCTGACACAGAGGTGAGATATCCACCAATAGGGTCAAATGGAAATCAAGGTACTGCACGAATCCCAAGTGTGATAATGTGTGCTGACGTCGAACACAGGGGAAACCACTCAGTCAAAGACCCATAATGATGATCAAATGCTGAGCACAAGGTCACCTATCAATGATGGAAATAGGGCCAGGGTAAGGCTCTAGGTTTGCTCTCAGAGCAATGTGTCGTAGTCGATAAGAGACAAACCCGCCGGCAAGAAGTCAATGGGGACCTTCTCAAACCAGCACGAGTGGAAGACAAAAACATCTAATGTGATAGAACAAGATACTGACAAGACCGGGAAGGCCGACTAAATAATGAGTCAAGAGACACCGCAGAATGGCCGACTCTGGTTAGACTTCCCTTGAACAAAAGCACTACTCATGATGACCATGGCAGTAAAAAGTGACACTGTATAAGTCTGTTATGCAGGAGGCAGAACAAACTTTCCGTATGATTGGAAGAGATAACCAACCGGGGGAGGAATGACAAGTGAAACATGGTAAAAGATGAACCTAGGTCAAAACTAAAACCATCCCAAATGAAGGATATATATATAAGTATATGTGCTTTGTTCAAGGGCGACAAACTGACTCTGTACTGCCATCAAAACAACGAAGATACATCCCGTTCCCGCTCTTTTTGTTATATTTGATTTTTTTGTCTTTTTCATATAATAAGCCTGAAAAGGAATAAAAGAATGCTATGGTACAATGGATAGAATGAGTATTAAGAAACAGATGCACTAGTTCCTGGGATTGGAACGATCCTATGCTCAATGCAAGGTGGCGGAAACTGGTAAGCGATACTCAGAGGAATGTTCCATCCATGGGTAAAAGGGTGTCAAGTCGCGATAGCTAAGTGCATGCAATGGTTAACTAGTACAGATAGACAAGGTCAAAAGTTGGCTTAAGCATCGAGTCCAAATGAAGCTGGCTAAAGGCCAGGATAAACAAGTAGCCAATATGCAATGCAGTAATACAACTCAACAACACCAGGGAGCCTCTAGGGTAATAGCCAGAAAAATGATAGTGAGGAAGAAGAAGAATGAAGCTTCAATCACGTAAGTCATGGCGGGACTAAAGAGGACTCTCGAGCCTACATAAAACGCAGCATGGGCAACAAGTGATAGTGAGGAACTAACTACGAAGCCCATGTAAAGGAAGGCTCTACCATCAAGTCATGATTAAATAATCGGTGAGTGAAATGGGTGTAATAGTCATGACCTGATGGGATCAACCCTATGGCAAGTGATCAGTATGGAGGCTAGTATGCAAGATGCAGTGAAAAGTGATTTCCCTAACCTATATGCCAGTGAAGATCATATACCTGCCGTGATGAGTCAGTAATCATGGATCAAAAACTGGGAAAAATCTCAAATTCGTCAAAATGTACCTGAAAACATACCAAACTGGGCACTTCCAAGCATCCGGGTTATGCAGCTTAAGATATATCGAAAAAATAAGCATAACAAATTTTTGCGAAAATTTTCAACTTTTTTGGAAATAAATAGACAAATTACCTCATATTTGGTTCATTGTTACATTGCTAATTTGGAAAAAAGTGCTCTGGAGCAAAAAACTTCTTTCGTAAAATCAGGAGCAACCGACCATCAAATCACACCGAATTTGTCAGGTAAGCTCATCAATCATCCTTGCTATTAATTTTTTATGTTCATAAATTAAAATTTAGTAATTTTCACCATAGAATCTCTTGCAAAAAATCACGGGTTTGCGCATACGCGGGTTGGTAACGATAAAGTTGTGTATACACGCGACTGTGCACAAATAAAGTCACGTATGCGCAGGCCCAAATGAAAAATGCGTAGCTAATGAAGGATTTATTGAATTTTGACAGGATGAACATATCATGGAGAGAGCGTGAACATAGTGCAATTGATCAAGAAGTCATGCGAGATCGAGCATCGCTAAATATTCTTTGGAATTGCGGTTTGCTCAAGTTTTTCAAAATGCCAAATATGAAGAGTAATGTCTGGTTGCTCGAAATGCTTGTGAACTATTGGGAATCGGAAGAAGACTGCTTCATTATAGATCAGATGCCTGTACGCATCGAAGTGGAAGACATATATTTTATCACTGGACTCTCCCGGAGGGGGGAGCCAGTAGACTTGCATGGTAAGCCTTTGGGAGGGCTCACCGTGGAAGATTACGTCCACGTGTACTGCGTACAGGGTTCCAAGAAAGTTGGAACTCAAATTGCAATCAAAGATTTAAGGGATTTGCACACGAAAATCCTCCTTTTCACCATTGGCAGAGTGGCAGGATCTGCCTCCCTACACCAGGCGTCCAGGACGCAAATGAGCATAGCAGTGGAATGCTTAACTCATGTATATGATTGGTGCACAGCCCTATTGCTGAACATGAAGCAACAATTGACCTCTATCCGCCAAGCAAATACAAAACATTTTGGATACGGTACAATTTTGATGACATACTTGTTTGAGAAGATACCAGCATTAAGACCCAGAGTGATCTCTACCATCAGCAGCCTGAGAGACCCAAGAATTGCCCGCTAGGCAGACATGATGAAGAGATTAGGGGGAAGTGAAGTTCCCCGGACCACTTGGGATGATGAGTTCTTCCTTTGGTGGGGAGAACAAATCATCGCTGTGGACGACTATCCCTATGCCGGGATGGACTTTCGTGGAGATCCAGATTTTGTCCTTCCACCAGGCACGGCATGGGGTGCAGTCGGTAAGTTTGAAATTTTTTGACTTATATAATTTTTTTTGGATTTTTTCAAATATGTATGAAAATATTGAAAAACAAACATGTTTTTGATTGGATTCATAATGACTTACAATGTAAACATGATCATGATACAGATATTGGACCAGTTCGACCTGAGGGTTTCCCGCGACACAAGTGTCGCCGAGGCGAAGCAGATACAGTGGATTCAGACAGGACCCTCCAGGCTGTACAGAGGAACTTGGAGGGATTAACCCGCCAAGTACCTATGGCTGCAGTGGAAGATCTGCCAGAAGCCATCCAGAGACGGGTGATAGGAGTGCCCCGAGACTGGGTACAGTTATTCCGCCGAGTTGCCACCGCGATCATGTTCTATAGGAACACAACTTCTGGGTAGGGACCTCAGGAGTAGATAGATATGATGTATCAGATGACTGTATATTTTTTGAGACTGAACATGATCGGGCATAAGCCCAATTTTTGTATGACTTTATGGATCCAATTTTTTAAAGTTTTTGAACACTCTGATGATGTATATATAGCGATGTTTGATGTGATGTGATAAATGTATCAAAATATATGATGTTTTTGATGATTAAATTTTATTGTATGGAATGATTAATATGCCAATATAGTGCTTGATTAGCTAATGAGTCTGCCAACCATTTTTCAGCTCGAGGAATATGAATGAAAGTTAAAAATTGAAATGATCTTTGTAACAAATGTACCCTCAAGAACAACTGGAGTAAAAATGGATCTCGAACCCAATAAGTATTGTTCAACTGCGACACCACCAGCTGAGAGTCCAAGAAAACTACCAATGAATCAACACCCAAAGATATTGCCTCCGAGAGTAGATAAACAACTGCAGTGTATTCTGCTATATTATTGGAAGCAGGACCAATGTAGACCCCTCTTGATACTAACAGCTGACCGGATGGATAATGAAGCACCCAAGCCGTGGAAGCTAAGTTCCGGGTGTGTCTACTAGCACCATCGGCGAAACCAAAATGACTCATGACATCCAACACAACCTGCCAAAGCAGATCAAAAACATCACCAACCCATCAAAGATCGAAAATCAACTAGATATGTACAAATCAAAACTACTATATACAAAAGCGACATGCCAGGCCGAAGCCTAGGCATAATACTTCTTCAAATAGAGCCCATTTCGGGGCTCCGGAAACTCGTTTCCTTCGAAATCAACCAAGGTATATGCTCCTTTCTTAAGGACTTTTTTAACGATGAAGGGGCCATACCACATAGATTTAAACTTTCCTGCCCCCAGGGCATCTTTTTCTTGGGCATAGACCAAAACAAGGTCACCTTCCGAAAAAACCCTAGGTTTGACCGCCTTATCGTACTGAGCTTTAACACGATTTTTATGCGCTTCATTCATCGTGGCGGCATCTCGACGCTGCTCATCGAGATGTTCCAGATGAAGGAGCCGTTCTTCAAGACTAGAAGTGTCAGGAAGAAGTTCAACAGCTAATTTAAGAGAAGGAATCTCGCATTCAATGGGAAATACGGATTCCAACCCGTGCACTAGCTGAAATGGAGTAAAGCCAGTTGCAGTTTTCACTGACGTCCTGTATTCCCAAAGTGCAGGATATAGCATAATATTCCAGTTGGATCTAGCTTTATCGATTGTCCTTTGAAGAATTGTCTTCAAGGATTTATTCACGGCTTCCACTTGCCCATTGGCTTGAGGATAATATGGAGATGAATGCTCCTGCTAGAAACCCAATTTGAGAGCCAACTCAGCCATCATACTATTCTGAAAATGACTGCCATGATCAGTGACAATCTCTCTAAGAATACCAAAACGAGCAATAACCTAGTTGAAAAGAAAAAGAGCTGCAGTCTCACCATCATTCCCAAAAGTAGGCATAGCCTCAACCCACTTCGTAAAGTAGTCTACTGCTACAATAATGTACTTGTGACCTTTAGCCGAAGGCATGTTACAAGGATTATAATCAATACCCCACTTTTTAAAGGGACTGACAGTAATGACTGGAAAAGGCGGAGCTGGATGAGCGCGCATTTTTCGAGTATAGACTTGACACGGATGACACTTTTTGACCGACTCCATACAATCTTTGAAAATTGACGTCCAAAAGTACCCAGCACACAAAATATTTTGGGCTATAGCAAGCCCAGATAAATGACCACCACAAGCTCCACTGTGGGAATCATTCAGCACAGCCTCAGCTTCTTCGAGAGTTAAGCAGCGTCTCAGGATTGAATCAACCCCTCGACGGTATAAAGCATCACCAATAATAAAATAATTCTTGGCCAAGTGACGCAACTTACGACGCTCATATTTCGAAAAAGTAGAGGGAAACTTCGCAGTCTAAAGATACACAATGATATCTCCATACCAAGGATCCTGTGAAGAGATAAGAAAAAACTGTTCATCCAGAAAGGATTCATCATAGATCATCTCTTCTCCACAGGGAAACTTGGAGATCAATTCCGCGAAAACTAATGATTTCTTGGACTTGGCAGACATAAACTCAAGATCAAATTCCTGCAAAATCACAATCCATCTATTGTATTTGCCCCCAATCACTCGCCTACTGAGGACAAATTGAAATGGATTGGCTGCTGCCAAAACATAAGTTTTTCGTAGAATAATGTAATGCCGGAGTCGCTGCACAGCATGAACTGCTGCTAAAGCTAACTTTTCTATCGGAGTGTATCGGAGTTCAGGTCCTACCAATCCTCGACTAAGATAGTAAATAACATGCTCTGCAAGAGCATCATCCTCCTGAACCAGAACCATACAAATGGTAGATTTTGCTGCTGCCAGATACAAAAGGAAATCCCTGATATAATCAGGTGGACTCAATAAAGGAGCAGAGGTCAATGCTTTTTTCAAAGCATCGAATGAGCATTGGGCGAAGTCATCCCAAAGAAAAGGAGCTCCCTTCTTCAACAATCTCATAAATCCCTTGGTAACTTCATCATAATTTACGATAAATCTCCGAAGAAAATTAGACTTTCCTTGTAGACTTTGAAGCTGATGGATAGAGGACGGGGGAGGAAACCGAAGTATTGCCTCAACCTTGAAGGGATCTACCCTAATCCCTTCCCTAGACATAATGAATCCCAATAACCGACCGGATGTAACCGCGAAAATGCACTTGTTCGGATTCAACCTAATCTTATAGAAACGACATCGTTCAAATATTTGCCAGAGGTGAGCAGGATGATCCATCCTCTTTCGAGAATGAGCAGCTAAATCATCCAAATACGCCTCGATAATCTTTTTGATGTCATGGAAGGCATATGACATGGCCCGCTGAAAGGTAGCCCCAGCATTTTTAAGACCAAAAGGCATCTTCTTGTATGCAAATGTACCCCAGGGACAAATAAAGGCAGTCTTATGCTGATCTTCAGGACGGATAGTAATCTAATTATATCCGGAGAAACCATCCATGAAGGAGAAAATCTCATTACCGGCACACTCGTCAATGATCTGATCGATAAATGGTGTGGGGTAATTATCTTTAGGACATGCTTTATTAAGGTCTTTGAAATCAATGAAAACTCGAATCGTTCCTTGTTTTTTATCTATAGGAACAGGGTTTGAAACCCATTCAGTCAAAGGAACAGGGAAAATGAATCCCGCCTTAAGCAGCTTCTCCACCTCAGCTTTGATAGCTGCTGCCTTCCTAGGATTGACTGGACGAAGTTTTTGCCTCACAGGCTTAGCGTTTTCGTATGTCTTGATCTCATGCTAGACAATAGATGGATCTATACCGGGGATTTCCTCATAAGACCAAACGAATACATCCCTATACTCTTTAAAGAGCTCGGTGTAAATCTGAATCTCTTCACGGGAACATTCAGCTCCGATGAAGACATTCTCAATAATATTGGGATCCCTGGAAATGTTCACCGGGATAGTAGGAGAAATCAAAGCCATGTTCCCTTCAGCATAAACCTGTGTTGGTGCTAAAGGGTTCAGGACTGGGTGAACAGGACCAGGAGACTGAGGACTTGGAAAACTTGTTTCAACTTTGCTCAAATCAGGTAAAAAGTAAGACCGATGATGCAAGTCATCCCACGGTCTATCTATACCATTCATAGCTTCCAGGATGGCCTCTTCAGATGGAATAGTGGTATCAAGGAAATCCTGGGCAGAAGAAGAACTAAGTGTCCAAGCCGGAGCCACATCTCCATCCAACTCTTCCGGTGAAAGAGGAGCTGGAATGGAATCTGCAGAGTCAACAATAGACTGATAAGCAATCTCAGCTACAGATATCGGAAATGCCATTCCACCCACTTGACCTTCCGCTAATGTGGCAGTAGGGGAAGGTAAGGTCCAAGGGTCTGAAAAATAATGAGTTCTGAAGAACTCTCTTCGAAGAGGAGCCTTGGAGGATGAAATTTCATTTATATGCACCGTAGGAGGAGGAATATCGAAAGTACCCATCAAGGAAGAATACATTCCAACCCCTAAATTCTCAACAGGCGCCTTATTATTATCCAAATTTGGAACAGATGAGTCAGTAGACGCATTCGGGTCTACGAGGAGGACAGTCCGAGTTGATCACTTTGTAACGATCTTGCCTCCTTAGGCGGGGGAAGCATATCGTCCGAGAAACTAATGAGGGATGCAATGGCATCCATCTCATAAATCCGAGTTTCTCCCCAGAGGAGGTTGTAGTCTAAACTTGCATCACTATCTCATCCCTCTGTGCAGTTTTCCCCAACACAAATAGGCAAAGCTAAGACAATACCATGCAAGCACAGTCGAGCAGAAATGACCATCAACGGGATCGAGAAGAGTGGTAGATGGAAGAACGACACCAGAGATCTAGTGTCTTCCAACATGCGAGAGACATCACGCATGTGGAAGCACCCTCATCAACAACCATCCGAAAGATGTTACACTTCCGGTACGATGATTTAATATGAAAAGCCATGTGATGAGGAAGTCTCTTCTTAAAATTAGACATATCAAAAGTAATCAAAAGAGAATTTTTTGGATCAATGGCCCCAATGGCAGTGAGCAAAGCACTGCGCTGAGCCGCACAAGACTGGAGTACCTCTAAAGCTGACATAGCACAAGGAATCTACGCTAGATCTTCCACAATTGAGTAGTTATGGGCAGCCCAAGCATTTGGATTAATCGTTGATCGCTTAGAAGATGCTTTGGGCATCCGAGGCATAGACTCAACAATAGGCTTCGTAATGTGAAGCGGCTCAGTAGCATCAGGGAATTCCTTAGCTTTCGAAGACTCTTCTCCTCCATAATCACGGGATCTCGTAGCGATATCCGCGTGAGCACTCATCATGAAAATGTTCGATGGAATTTCCCCTTCCTGGGTGCCCCCAGAGGAAGCCCCAGGATTTTGGTTCGCGCCAACAACTAATTGTTGCCCTTGGGGAAAAGGGTTTGTTAACATAGCCTGGGAACTAGAAGAACCCTGTTGGGCTAACAAGCGCTGCGCATCCTGAATTTTAGGGCAAAGGTGTGTGAGATGGTCTCCAGTACACAACTTGCATGGAAACTTCACTTTCTTTTTCTCCTTTGGACCCTCACCAACATGCTCATTGGTTTTATTCGCATTACCCTTCCCGTTCTTGCCCTTCTTCTTATTATTTCGTCCCTTCTTCTTCCCTTCGGATTGTTGATTTCCTTTGGGATCAGAAGCTTGGACAACATTTATGGACAAAGACTGGGAAGGCGATGACTCAGCAGGCACAGCCTGACCAGAAGGAGCAGATTGCAAAGACAACTACTGCAGTTGATTAAGCAGGCTGGCTGCACCACTATTGATCGACCCGATAAGCCCATCACCATGCGGACCAGGCTTAGTTTTGGATAAATCTAATTTGGAGCGAGGAGCATTGGGAAAATATTTATGGAGGACCCCAGACTGAGAATAGATCAGTTCCAGCTGTTGGGCCCTAAAAATGGCCTGCTCCTCAGAAAATACCCCAGACAGGGATACATCTTTAGAAATGTCTGACTGCAGAGATTTCAGAAACCATTCCAAAAGGAATTCTCCTGGAATATGAGCTTTAATAAGCCTCTTCCTTCTCCTCCATTCCTGAATGTGATCAGAAATGTGGGTTGCGTCATCCTGCTTAAAATTAGCTAGGAGTTCAGTCCCAGCATCATATCGGATAGGCAACTGAAAATGGTTCAGAAATGTAACAGCCAGTTCTCCAAATGTAGCAAAACTGCCCCCAGTTAGCTCAATACACCATTTGGCAGCGTTTCCAGTTAAGGTGCGTTGAAACAATCTTAACCTAATCGAATCGTCGATCAGGGAGTTAGAAGAACACCATAAATGGAAAGTGGTGATGTGGTCAGCCGGATCCTCTCCATTCTTCCCTTCAAACTTTGGAATGTCTGAAGGTAGTTTGGTCGGGACCGAAGGCCACCCCGGACTGTACTGAATCAGATCATTCATCAATTTCGACAGATCTGGCAAGTTTAACGTTGCTAGAAAAGGTAAACGAGGCGGAGCCTGAGGATTCCATCCTTGATAGGATGAATTCCCAACATTATGAAAAGAATACCCTGGATTTGATGAGGCACCAGGTTGCCAGAAAGAACTCGTAGCAAAAGGAGAAGAACCTCCTCCCCACGCCGAGTTACCAAAGACCGGACTAGTTCCCCTGCCTGAAGTATTAAATGAAGAGGAAAGCCCCTGATAGGGGTTCCAGGCATTAGATAGAGGGGAAAAAGTCTGATAAGCACTTGACGAAGGGAAAGAAGCATTCCCTTGGTGACCAACGTAAAACTGATTCCCTGCCCCCGCTGTAGTGAATACAGGGTTCCAACCTGTGAAAGTAGTCGAACTTTGACCTCCAGACCAAGGGTTGAAACTTTGGGTCTGAGAAGTAAATGGAAAGGACCCTAAAGAAGGATTCGAACTAGGAATATGTCTAGTTCCAAAGGGGAACCCTTGAAAATAAGCTGATCCACTAGCCATGGAAGACATGGGTGTAGATCCAGCTACAGCAGCAGAAAAGGAAAAAGAAGGAATCCCACTAGTGGGCATTCCAAAATAGAAGGGACCAGATTGAGAAGCATGTGCTTGAGTGAAACCAGAGCCAAACACAGCATCACTAGAGGCAATCGAAGATATAGCAATAGTGCTCCCTCCTTCAACAGAAGCAGGAGTCTGAATGCCTGCAGCATTCACAGCAGAAGCCGCGTTCCCAGTCGTGGCCATCGAAAGGTATGTATAATACGGAGGATCTTTCGGTCTCTCTGACTCGGGTCCGATGTATTGAACAACGAATGGATAATTAGGAGGAAGAGGAGATGGAAGTGAATCTGAGGGTTCAGACACTTCCTCTACCTGTATTTCTTCTTCCTGCGGAAATAATATTCGCGAGGTGAGTGGAATGCTCCTCTCGGAACCAACACCAGAATCAGCTATGAAACCTTCAGACCCTTGTGGAGGATCTCTTTCCACTGCGTCAGACGCCACAGGGTGGTAACCACCTGCTAAATCACTCCTACGCCTTCTTGAAGAAGGCTCTGAACTCTCGGGAGATAACCCTCGGATTCTCCTCGATCGACGAGGCGCTTGATCAACCACTTCTATAGATTTTAATTAGACTCAAAAAAGTGTAAATCTAGGCAAGCTAGGAGCAAAGAGCACTCATTAAAAAATAATCCCTGAGATACAATCAAGCAAACAACCTTCAGGTATTTCCGCTCCGGGTTATTAGGACCGGACACCAAAATACAAGAAAGCGAAATATAGGACCTCCCGAAAGTAGTCTGGGATAATTACGGCCCAGGCCTACTAGCGAAGGTATCAGAAACAGTTACGCCGACCTCCTAACGACAGCCTTTGCCGGCTCAAGTACCCAAGCTTCGCAAGGGCACCCCCCAGAAGTACTGCTGAAAGTGATGCGACGTCTGCCTTAGGTACCACGGGTATTCCCCCCCACAGTCACCTATGTGGAACCTAGGAGTGGCAACTATGGGCACCAATCTGTGTCAGAAGCCGGGCGGAACGGTCTTGAGGTCAGATTCAGCAAATCAGAGAGGGGGTATCTCTCTTCTCGGCCTTCACTTCCCCTCGCGCTTGACTCTCTGGAGGAGAGCTTTCCCGGTCCACCTAACGGAGTTGGATTTCGCTCAATTAATCAACTTCTATGTTTTGTTTGAGCGGCCTTGAAGAGTTAACTCTCCACTCACCTAATCCAAGGCCCTACAACCTAGCTAGTTGGTGTATGACACTTAGAAAACTTGCTAGTTGATTTTAAATTATATCGCTTATTTTAATCGGCTGTTATGTTAAGTCAAAGGGATACGGAGATGAAACTTATGGTGTTTTGACGCAGAAAAGAAATTGATAAAAACCAAACTACATGCAAATGCAGTTATTGTCATTCGATGAAAAGCAACTTCTACACAAGTTCTACGAGATTAAAAATTGTATTTTTATTTTCAGATAACAAACTCACACTCACAAAAACTATGAAAATGACTAAATGCTTAAGTGCACCTGATGCAAATCACTAAAAGCATGCAAATTCTAAGATGAAAAATCTCCTAAAGCAGAGCGAAATTTCCCAAAGATCCTTCAGTTTTATCTCTTTTTGGTTGTCTAGAAAGCTAGTTCCCAAAATCAAGAACTCTTAATATAAAGACACCAAAAACGCTTAAAAACAAGAGGAAGAAATCAATGACAACTCCTTTCCAAAATCAAGTCGAAATCCAAAGGCAAGAAACCTCAAAAAATCTTCAAAAGATATAGCGAAACGAAAAAAAAATACAAAAACAAAAGCAAACAACAAAGCAAAATGTTTTTTGAGCTTTTGAGTTTTATAAAAGAAGAGTTCGAAAAGACCAAGCAAAACTATCAAATCCCAAGCCAAACAACAATGAATTTCAAGCAAAAACTTCAAAAACGCTCCAAATCTTATAGGGCTAACTAGTAGCAAGATTTGTATGAGCACAAGAAGACAAGAAAACTCAGTCACTCAGCCTAGAAGAATAGTACAACCTTGCAGCAAACAAAAACTTCAAAGAACCAAGAAAGACTCTTCAAAAATTGCAACAAGACCTAGTCGATTGAACTCAACAAAACCAACCAAGAAATGGGAAAAAATCAAAGAGCAAAGCAAGACACAAAGGTAGGAAAGAGTAAATGAACAGGAGCTCTCTGTTCTGATAAAGCAGAATAGCCAAGAATCCCCAGAAAGAGATCTTGGTACTCAAACTTCGAAATTCAGCTGAAAGCAAATGCACTTTGCCAAAAAGACTAGTTTTCACTCAAACAGAGAGAAAGATAGGCACTTTCTTCACAATCCGGAGAAATTGCAAAGACAACTGCCGAATAGGTCTCTAGAAACGGACGGATAAAAAGCCAAGAAATCAAAAACTTCAAAATTTATCCAGACATACACTACTTGACAGTTTTGAAACAAGCGTGCATACGCGGCTTGTGCTAAAGAGAACTCTTTTGACTATCTGTGACCTCCCACAACAAAAACTGTGTGTATACGTGTCTGTGTGCAGACAAAACCGCGTATATAAAGGTAAATAATGAAAAACAAAAAAGATCAAGCCTGGATAAGAAACCAGGACTTCAGTCTGACTGAGAAAGAGTAAACTGGACTGGAAATAAAAGTTAAAAATGTTCGAAACCTATCAAACAGCTGAAACCACCCAACAGGGGAATCACAAGAATGCGATCCCCAGTGGAGTCGCCATTTATGTTTCGGGGAAAATCATCCTAGAGGTTTTTTGGGTCAAAACCACCACAGAGCAGGGCATGCTACTCAGAAAGACTCACACACAACCATACTTGAATGCAAAAAACTAGATAACAACGATAGCAGAACTCACCCGTAGTCCTACGTTCGATGCAGATCCCGAGGGGTTCAAACCCCCAACAACCTTCCTTCCTCCTTCAATCTGCAAAACAAGAAAGAACGTGCATGGAAAACTAGTTGTACAGCATATATTTCTCCTAAACGTTAGTGTAATCAATGTGAAATATGATATAAATGACAATAACTGCTTAATAATCAATCTTTCCACATATACAAATAGATACTAACATAGAAGTTCAGGAACAAGACGATTCTTCATTATTATGAATAGCATGTACAGAAATAAAGAGTGGAGAGATCACCTGAATCCTTCCACGATCTTCGAGCAGACCGTCGTCCGGATTCGTCCCGCCCTTGCCTCACTAAGAAACTTTCAAGACTTGTGCACTCGAGATGGCATATAAATGGATGAACATCTCCAAAGCAAAGAAGAGTTTCTGTCATCTGGGGAAAGTGCAGGAGGCACGGGGAATCGAACTTGAACTAGGAATCCTTGAGAGTATAATGACTATAAAAATTTCTCTCCCTTAGGCCATGTACATGATGGGCTAGCATATATATAAGTAGTTGGTCGGTTGGAAAGCAGTTGGCCATGTCTTTGAGGTGGTTGAACTACGGAAGTAATACATCAACCCAGCCTGAAAATAGGGAATTTTTATATATATTTTTAATGATTTTAATGGCATACGCGGAAAAGTACATGTGGACTCGCGTATACATGTGGAAAAGTCTGGGCATACCTGCGTATGGGAATTTTAACACTATTTTTTAATGAATTTTGTTCAAGTCTGTGGGAATGGGTGCCCAAAGCCATAAAGACAATCATGAATCACTTGAGGGTGAAAAATGATGCTATAACACCATATCATTTAAAAAAAAAAAAACCCAAATCCCCAATTCCCAACAGTCAAGTGACTGTTAGCACACCTTAATCTCACTTGATAGTCCATTCTTCCCACTGTTCCTTATTTACCACAGTTCCTCATTTCCCTTTGGCATATTTGGCATTGAAAACAAACACCAATTTATTATTTTCAACAAACCAAGCATACACTTGAAATCTAGCTTGCAGCATCATGACGAACATTGAGTCATCATATGAGCAAGACACTGATTCTACCACAGAGCTGCATGTACCGAGAAGGCCTCAAAAAGGTGGCAAACATGTCAGAGAAGAGCCCACATCATTGACTGAGCTGCAAGCCTGCCCACTTGCCATATCATGCTTTCAGCAACATTCATGCTTTCAGTATTGTGAGATGATTGCTCAAAATCAACATCATCAAGAGTTGGTTCGCTTGTTTGTTTTACATTTGCATGACGGTCATGTAACTTTGGCTGGTGTAAATTTCACCTTGACACCAGAAACCATTTCTCAGGCAACAGGAATACCGAATGTAGGTGAACAGTGGAACAAGAGACAGCAGCTAGACAAAGTGTATTATGAGCCATACATTAGGCCTGGCTATGTGAGGCAGCTCAGCAGGGTGTTCCCTTTCAGATTATTGAAGGAGTCCTATGCACCATTGATGAAACTCATCATCAGATACTTCAGCTGTGAGGGCCAGTTCTTGCGCCTTTATGCTTACCATATTCGATTATTGATGCATTTCACGAGAGTGAGGATGATGAGCATTCCATATTTCATGTGTCGAACCATAGAGCGGATGAATACTCTTGTGTAGAAGAAGATTCCCGAGCAGCAGCATAACAACATTTATCATTATGCGCTCATCAAGATCATTGTTGTACATCAGCTTGGATTGCAGGGCATTGCATGGGAAGAGTTCATTTCCCGTGACTTCTTTACAGCCCCTCAGCCTCCTCCAGAGATTATTCATGATGCGGGTGAGCCTTCACATCAGTTTGAGGGTCCTAAGATAGAGCCTATCAGCGGTGTGCCGATGTTTGTTACTTATCATAGAGCACGAGATCATTATTTGCGGCCGACTCGACGAGTACTATACCCGAGGTGGAAGGGGTCTCGTTTATGGAAGTCATCGGCATAGGTCTTGGTACATGATAGAGGAAAAGAGGCCTATGCGGAGAGGCCCTTTAGGAGGTCGAGGATGCGATTTTACATTTATTGATGTGGACATGAACTCTCCAAACACGGCGAGAAGATCATTCGGGAAGCGGGTTGAGATCAGCACATTGTTGACAATTTGCGAGAGAGCACAATGGATCATTAACTATTTGGAGCGATGGAATGGCAAGTTAGAGGATCGGCCAGACGATCATGGAGTTCTGAAAACTGTCAGCGAAACGACGAGCTTCCACCGAAGAAACCCATCGAGATGACACCTGTCGAGCGGAAAATTTGGCGATAGGGAGACTTGGCTTGAGAGAGTCAACATCCATCTTGAGAAGTTGTTGGAGAAGGTAAATAAGGAGAAAAACATGCTCAGGCACATGAAAAATCACTATTGGGCACGCACACATGTTTGTAAAGCAAAAATCAAGATCTTGAAAGTGAGGCTGAGAAAGGCACTGAGGAGGCGCAAAAGGCATGATTGACTCCAAATATTGGCCGAAGCTTCTTTGGCTGAGCATGGTACTTGATGAGGGACCTTCAGTCCAAATTTCAAGGAATTTAGAAATTTTTTTGTCATTTTTGAATTTTTTGGTCACAAAACAGGTTTTTCTGCCCGACGCGTAGCGCCACCTTGCGCGCGCTTACGATTGGGAGATCTTCTGGAGGAAAAATTGGTATTTCTGGATTTTTTATGGAAATTTATGCATGCTCAGGAACTTCCTAAGGATTTCATCAAGTTCTGGGTGGTCTAAAGGGTCAAAAACACCTTGAAAATGGCCTTTCTGCCACTTTTTGCTCACACAGGAACCAATCTTGGGAGATTGAACTTTTGGAGGGGAAAATGGACACCAAATCCAGAAATTCCACTTGGGTTGGAAATTAGACAGGTAGGAATTTCCAACGAGATATCATGAGCTCAATTTGGAATTCAGGAAGTGCCTCAAAATCAGCTTTAAACTTGTGCTACACATAGAGATTTTCGGCGCGACGCATAGAGGATTTTGGCCTATTTTTCACTCCACAACTCAGAATTTCGCCTAGTTTTGGCCAGTTTTACTTTTTGATGTAACTCTTGATCTATCTTGATGTAAATTCATAACCATGATGTAATTTTGGCACATTTTTACTTTTTCTAGAAGATTCATTCACTAAAAGGTGAAATGTGAGTGAATGGATTAGTTTCCTAGCATATAGAGGCAAGTTGTTTCATAGCCTATTTTCTAGTTCCTAGTTTAGATATGGTTGAAACAACTCCTAGAATGATGAGCTAGACCCCTAGAGGCATGAGAATGGGTTAGGCATGTCTATATGATGTATTTTTTTAGTCATTTTCAGGGTTGGACATTTGGGATTGCATAGCACTTCATTGTACATTCATTCTGCAATTTTGGCAAAGGAATTGACCAGGGTTTGCAGCCCTCTTTGGGATCCTTGTGGCTCTGTGTTTTGATGGTGTTTTCCTTCATGTATTTTTAAGTTCACTGATGTTTATGTGTGCCATTTTCCTGCTCATTTCTTCTTAAATTAAGCAAATTAGTGTTAAAGGTAGAATTCAGTAGCTTGCTTTGCTCTGCCTTTAGTTTCACTTAATTTTATATGTTTTCATCTGTTTGAGGAGGAATCTTGAGACCCTCTTGCCCTCTTCAACTCCTCACCAGTCTGATCCATCCATCCACTCAAGCTAAAGCATCAAAACTCTTCCTTCTTTGTGACATCGAACTCCATAGCTAGGCCCCATCCCTTTTATTTTCCCTTTTTTCCATGAAAAGCCATAAAAAACATAATAAAAATCCTTCAATTATATACCTAGCCTAAAATTAGCCTTTATTTCAAGTCATCTCAAGCCCTATTGATTATTTTTGTTGAGATTGACTCGGAGAGAGCTCTCTCCTGTTCTGGTAGGGCTAGCTACCAGACTGAGCGTGGTTTGATGTTACCCTGAACTCTGCCTTCCTTCAGCTTGAGGTAGATTTAGGAAATAACAATATCCACAAAGTTTGATTCCAATATATCCTAGTTTGGGTTATAATGTTGGTGGACGGACCCCTTAGCAGCCACCCCTTAGCAACCACAAAACATACTTTTATCCTTATTTTTCGAGCTTTGATAAAAATGAAAAAGGACTTGAGTGCACTTTTATCTCTTTTCGAGCTTTGTTAATGGAAAAAAGGAACCCACAGGTCTTCTTTTAGGTCTTTTCGGACTCCGATAATGTGAAAATATTGTCGAGCACTTGTCTTTTCGAGCTCATAAAAGTAAATGAAATGACATCTACTCAGTATAAGTTTAACCATTTTCCTGACTGGGATAGATTATTTATGAAAAAGTAAAACCTTATTCAAACATGGCTAGGAGGTTCTCTCGGATATCATTTTACACTTTTTCGGATATGAGTGACAAATTTACGAAAAAGGACTCATGGAGTTTTCTTTTGTCCTCTCTTTCAAACTCTCTAAATATGAAAAAGGACCGGGTTGTCACTGTCATTAGGCTCTTTAAAACATAAAATAGTGATGGGCTTGTCGATCATGGCAAGAATAGAGTTTCATTTATCACTAGACTCGTTAAATTATTAAATAGCGATGCATATTTTCCCGAATGGTTGAATTATAGATCAAGCATATGTTATCCTCCTCAAGCTTGTTAAAATATAAAGAATTATTGGTCAACAAATGACTGGGGAAAATTTGGGAAAGTGAATAGAAATATTACAGTAGTAGGTCGCTCTTGAACATGACACTTCACTCCGTCATTGTGACTTTTGGGTTGGGTAATATTATTGACGACTCATTCATACCTATGGTTCATCATACCTTCACTTCGGTTTTGGTTCAATGCTTCCAACTCATCTCAGTGTCGTCGATGTGTTCAAGAGAAGTCATCTAGTGAATACTCATCCTTTTGCGATACTCATAAACCTTCATTTTCATGACAGTCATCCTTGAACATTGTTATATAAAGTCACATTTTTCCTCTGAAATTAGTAACTCTCGTTTTGCAATAAAGTGGCTTCCTGTCGACATCAAATCATCATCCAGGAAGTTTACTTAGAAAAATCAAATTCGAGTACCATGAGGCTTTTTACGGCATCGACAAGATTAGGAACTTTGACCAAAATATTTTGTTTTTCCATTGATATCAAATCATCGATTCATGCCTTGTGGAAATATCTTGCATTGTATAGAGCCATTAACATCAATGGTGGTTCTCTCGCGTTTGTTAACAGCTCACATCACTGGCTGGTAAGCAAATGATTTCTTACCATGTTCGACTATAAATCATATATTCGTATGGCTATACTTGTACTCAAACGATCAAGTGAATAAGATAAGAAGACCCCGGATCTAGTTTCAGCCATCCGAGTTGCAATTTCAGGATTGTTGTACACATCATCTGTACGGTGACCTTACATACATATCTTCATTCGAACATGGGTCTATATCTTTAGGCATGTCTGTATTGGGAAACATTCCAATGTAGACAGATTTATGCACTATGTACATGTTATTATATAGTTTATGGGTTGATCATGGGAATGCCTCCCTCAGCAATTCATGATCAAGATGAAAATATCATGATGTAATGTATTGTAAGATTGATGTAGGTCACCACTCTACTTCAGTTCCAACTCATCACATCGTAAAGCATCTCATTCAAAAAATATTATTATTTAGGCTTACGCACATGGGGCAGCTATTATAGGTCAATTTGGGCATCATTCCCATGGCTTTGGTCAAACTAAACATCATCCTCAAGACCAATGAAATAGGGTCCATCATCCCCTTACATTTCAGTTGCTATATGCCTTAAGAGAAGAACAATTCATTCATGGCTTCTATTGTGAGATTTCCAAGGTTTGAAGTATATGTTATATCACTTATAGACTCACCAACGTAGCCTCTAAAGGGACTAACTACATTGCATATGCAACATCCTCCATTCAAGGGTGCAGTGCAATGCACTTCCCGACATTCAAGGGTGCGTTGGTCACTTGGGAGCGAAATTCTCATTGTTCTGGGAATCTCCACATGGCTAGTGCCTTCTAGAAGAGTCCATATGTGTCAAAATTCGAATCCATGTGTTCGTCTAACACCTCTAAAATTGGAAATATGTCTTACCTATAATTAGAAATTCATTCATTGAGAAAATACCATCAGTTTCCCTATAAATTGAGCACAGATCATAGTGTTAGGGAAGGAAGAATTTTGGTAAAGAAATGTTGGTGGACTCTCATTTGAGAGAGTGAAAGTACTGATATGTTGTTGGTGTGATGTTGGATGTGATGAGGCTGGGATGAAGCTGGAGCTGGTGGCATAAAATCGATCATTGGTTGTAACTTCCCCCTTCTACTCTTTAATAAAAATTGTTGTTCATTTTCACACATATATATCTATTTATGTTTCTATTTCTCATGCAATGGGTTCTTTAATGATATATACGTTTCACATCTAATCGATTTGAGTGATTAAGATAAGTAGGCATCTGTATATTGCAATCTATTTGTTGTTCTCTATTTATGCTTGCGGGAATCAGACTGGTGATACGAAAGTGGTTGACTACAATAAAAGCTACAAAAGGAGAAGAAGAAGTGCTTGGATTGCAAGTAGGTTCTTTATCATTAAATGTGTCACTTATTTTAAGTGTTAGCAAAGGTACGTCATCTATTGTTCTAAATGACTAGCACACACTTAGGGAATTTGGTTATCCTGGAATCAATTCTGCATAATAGGTGTAACAAAAAGTCATAACATCCCCCCTTACCTTCATCGTCGCCTTCCAAATACTAGTCATGATTTAGAATGCCATGTTTTGCATTGTATTTGTTAGTGTCAGTCTGGTCATACTGCCATCAATGATCAAACTTACTCTTTTTCATTTGCATATTAGGAGTCCCATACCATAAATTTTCATCATTCCATGAAGTCATGGATTCATTGATGGTGGTGGTCTTTCATCAGTTTTCCCTCATGTGAAACTTGCTGATTCCCATCACTATGGTCTTCAGTCATGAGTCACTTTCACTCTGTAAGTCATGTTAATAGGTCATAGGATTGGTCTCATTAGGTTCTAGGGTCTCATCATGGTCAAATTAATGAGTCAAGTGTCAACATATGTCAGCAAGGTCATGAGGAGGTCAAATAAACTCAAAAGCACAGTATCTGGAAAGATCAAAGAATTTTTCTATTGAGATTGACGTAATTTTCACTTCAAAAATTATGTTTTGAGGTGAAAACATGGTACTTTTCTTTTATTATCATCTTTTATGTAATTTTATGTCTTCATATGTAATAAGTTGCACTTCAGAAGCTGTTATCTCCACAGAGCCACCACCCTGATGTTAAAAGGTATTTTCCATAGTATTTTTAGTATAAAATCATGTTCTAAGTATTTCCATCAGAAGGAGCCTGGAAAGAGCTTTCCAATGGTATATTATACTCCCCAAACTAACTTCTGGATTGGAAAATATGCCTAAGTGAACAAAAGTCCCTTTTCTCATTTGTCCCTTAGACTTTATTTCATATAATTTTAGAGTTTTTCATTATAAAACCCTTTCCCCTGATCCAATTGTAACCCTTTCTCCTGATCCAATCACACCATTCAATTGCATACTTCCGATTGACCCACTTCCGATTGAAACTCCCGATGCGATTAACCCCCCCCCCCCCGAATCATATCCCGACCGTTGATCTCATCAACGATCCGACGACCCACATCTGATCGCAATCGTCTGATCGCATCGCAACTTCGCAACGCTCCCAACTTTGTCCCCACTCCTTTGATTTCCTCTGATGCGATTGACTCTCGTCGATCGCATCTCCACCGTCAATCCGCCCTTCCGATCGGACGGCTCACAAGCCATCGCATCATCGCAATCGGCATTCCCTGCAGCATTTCTCTCGCTCCACTTCCCCACTGATTTTCGATTTCGATTCCCTCTCGATCCCACCATAAACCTTTCCACCCTGCTCCAAGAAAAAAGGGTTTTCCCTTTGTAAAAAGCGATAAATTGATTTTGAAATATTTCTTAAGTGTTTCATCGCATCGCATGTTTTCACTCTATTGTGTTTAAACCTCCGCACTCTCTCCCCGCCAATGCGATTGATCGCATATAACCCATCGCATATTTCATTCCCACAGCCCTTTGCTTCCACTCCACTCCGCTTCCGATTTCCAATTGCGATTATCCCCTGGTCCCACCAAAACCCTTCCGCATTTTCAATGAAAAGGGGGTTTTTTCCTTTGTAAAGCACAAAATCATTTTTTTATTTGTTTTATAAAGACTTCTCCTCCATCACACCCACTTCCATCACATTGCAAGTTATCAATACATTGTGCCCACTCCTCTCCCGCTGCAATTTTCGATTTTCGATTTTGATTTCCCCTTTCCCCCTATACACTATCACATCACAAAACTCCGATCGCATCATTCCCATACCCCTTCCCCCTTCCGACTGCGATTACAATTGCGATTTGTGATCGCAAATCAGGCCCACCACCCTTTCCTTTGATTTTTTCTTTAAAAGGGGATTTTTCTTCATTAAATGGAAAATATGGTTTTTCATCATTTCAAGGCATTTCCTTCAACAATTTCTTTTTCTTCAAAGGATAAAAGGCCGTGAACTAATTATGAAACATAGGCACGACAAAAACGATAAAAAAGGAGGAATGGTTCCAAAATTTGTCTTTCTTCTCCTCTGCGTGAGCAAAAAAAAACCTTCCAGATGTTCAAAATGTATTGTTTCCCCTCTTTTTCAGGGGCATATTGTTGGTCTTTTTCCTATGTTCAGATTTTGGTTTCTGAGCTGGTGAAACAACTCCTTTTTTTGTGGATCTACTCCCCTCAAATTTTGTATATTTAATGTAATTCTTCATCATTTGTATAGGGGAATAAAGTGTGGAATAAGTTGGAAATCACTGAGGACGCTCTACGCTCTATTTGTAACAGTTTGGCAGGGAATTAATAAAGATATGCAGCTCTGATTTGTGGGATCCCTGTGGTATGGATTTTAGCACTGTTATTTCCTTTGTGTTCATCTGTTAATTGTTATTTTTTCCATTCATTCATTCATATCTCTAGTTGAATGCTTTCAAGATAGATAGGTAGAATCCATTATATAATGCTCTGCCTTGGGAAATCATTCGATACTCTATGTTTTCTGATGTTTGAAAAGGATCCATCTCCTATGTTCTTTTTATCTCCTCACCAGTCTTAAACATTCCATCATTATTTCAACTGAATTGTTAAAATCCCTGCCTACCTTGCCCCATGAAATACCCTTTATCTCTGATTTAATTCCCCAGTTTCAAATTGCTCAACCCCATTTGATCCATACAACCCTAAAATTTATAAAAACATTTCCAATTATTATACCTAGCCTAAAATCATTTTACTCTTATATTTCATTGAATATTTTTCCCAGAGAGAGCCCTCTCCTGACCTTGTTGGGCTAGCAACAAGGCTGAGCATGGTTTGAGGTTACCCTGATTTTCCTTCTTTCAGCCCGAGGTTCAAATTAGTTGCTAACATTTCTGGCGACCATACTAGGAAAGTATTTAGCATAAAAGACTGATCACCCCAGTAATACTTTCCGTATAAATTCTTGGACTCTGGATGATGAGGTTTAGAGTTTGATAAGCTGAAATTAAACATTGTAAAGTAGAAATTTGACCACACTGGCTTCAAGGAGATACACAAGGGCCAACCCTGATCCAATTCCTCCTCCTGTGTTTGAAAATCCTAATCTTATCCCAAGAATAATCAGAAGACAAGAAGGTTCAATAAGCCCTAGACCTATTTTTCAGATCCCATACCTGGCCCAGTGAGTGGTTGTTTGTAGAAGACCTCTCTTTTGATGAGTGTTTTGAGCTTTCTTTATTCAGAAATAAATTAGAAACTGCACTTAATGACACAGTTTTAGATCTTGAATTTATTATAGATATCGAAGTTCAAAGGGAAAACATATCAATTGATGATTATATTTTGAATTCCCCTCAGACATTTGTCACTGTAACCAATATCCCTGAGCCTTCAGAGTTATCAAAAAAAGCAGTCCCTGCCCTTAATTCATCAGCATTCCCATCATTTTTAGAATTCAATTCTCAGCTTTCGACTCCTCCATCAACACCTGCTTTGAATCCTAGTAGCACAAACACTATTGTAAATCCACCTCGAGTCATGGCTTCCCGGTATGCACCCTTGGTTTTACCTCAAAATATGAATGATATGCCTACTGATTACCAAAGTAAAATACCTATCTTTGATGCCACTCAAAGCATCACAACCCAGCAGCATGTTGATAAGATGAATGACTTTTTTGATCTTCATGAGATAGAGGCAGAAAATGTAACCACAAGATTTTTTGTCCAAATCTTTGGAGGATAAGTTTGAAAATGGTTTAGAGCATTACCAGCAGGCTCTAAACACATTTTGCAAGAGTTACATAAACAATTCTTAAACTGATGGGAGGTAAAGAAAAATCCACTTCAAATCTTGTCTGAATATGAAAATATTAAAAGAAATGTGGGTGAAACTGTACAGGATTATTATGTGATATTTAATTTTGTATATAATGCTATTCCGGCCAACCTAAAACCCCCCATGGGGTTATCTTTTCTCAAGTTTCCAGATGGTTTCGATGCTGATATGGAATATCAGGTATGAGAAAGAGATCCTACCACACTTGAAGACATGTAAAAGATAGTTGTGAGTGTAGAAGCAAATTTGCTGGCTAGAAGAGATCGGACAAAGGCGGAAAAGAGAGTAATTGTGAAAGAAGAAGCATCCCTTTTAGATAGTAAGATGGACACTTTGATCCAAACATTGGAGAAAATGGTTGATCGGTTGACTATTTCAGATAGACCTGAAGCACAAATCAGGAATCCAAATTTTAGAGGACAACGGCAGCCACAATTCTGAATTAAGCAGAGGGAACATAGAAAGAAGGACCAAGCAACGCCACAACAGCAGATCAGAACTTCATTGCAGCAAAATTATGTTTAGGGAATGGAAACAGATCATGATGATGATCCATTCGTTGAAGCCAAACATTTCTTCACTGCTGATGGTGAGCCCATATTTCTCACAGAAGATGAGAAATATACAACGACTGCAGACATTCGAAAGGAAGAATATTTCATATTGGCCAATGATGTAGTGTTAGAAGAAGAGTTCGATGATTATCAAAGAGGATACATGAATTCTTTGTCAGTGCAACAGAAAAAATATTCTTTGAGGAGTAGAAATGTGCCGATCAATCCCATTCAGAAGAAAAAATAGCTACAATCGAAAAACAACTCCACAAATACTCAAAGAAAAGGGAAAGAGCCTGTTGATCCTTCTCCCAGCAAGGCATCCTCAGCGACTAATGTTGCAAATGAAAAGAATCAGCATAGTGCAGCAAAGGACCAAGTAGAGAGGAAATATCCTCCCGTCAAAGAGGTAGAAAAAGTCCCATATTTTAATTTGGAAATTGAAATTTCTAAGCTGAAGGTGTCCATGCCCTTGACTGAGTTGGTAAAAATAGCACTTATAAACATCAGGTGTCTATAATTTTGCAAATAGAATCTGTATCAGATATGGTAAATGTTGAAGATGATTATCCTAAACTTATTTTTGGTCCAGCCATAGAAGGTCAGTTAGAATAAAGTGAAGTCCCTCCCTTCTACCTGAGTCTTAGATTGCATGAGTTCATTTTACAAATTCTATGTTGGACTCTGGAGCCTCACATAACTTGATGCCTAAAGCCATTATGGAGAAGCTGGGTCTTGATATTACCCGCAAATACCATGATTTGTATTCCTTTGACACTGGTAGGGTCCATTGTATTGGTCTTATCAAAGACTTGGTAGGATATTTAGACCAAATCCCAGCTAAAAATGTTTTGATCGATGTAGTTGTTTCCAACATTCCACCATGGTTCGGAATTCTTTTGTCCAGGTCATGCGGTGCAAAATTGAAAGGGACTATTCAGCTTGATTTCTCTTATGCCACCATTCCCGTGTTCGGTCAGTTGAGAAAACTATATAGGGAGAAGAAAATGAAATATATGATCACCAACAAAGAGGAACCAATGAATCATCCAATTAATGCAGTCCACACAGATTTGGAGTCATTTTTATTATATTCAGATTGTGGTTTGAATGATGAAAATGTTCAGTTGGTAGAAGTAGATGAGATACCTGAAATTTTAGAAAATTTTAGGGAATTCCTTAAACAGGAAAAAGATAAAGTAGCAAGAATTTCCGAGCTTCCTGCTTGCCAGCAGAAAAATGACAGTGAACATCAGAAAGATGCAGAAATTAGTCTAGATAAAGTAGAGAAAGAAGAAAAATTTCAGCATCTAGCAGAAGAAGAAGAAGGAATTTGGAGCATGGATTTTGATGGAGCTGTTGGTAAGGACGGTGCTGGTATAGGAATATGGATTCAGAGCCCTGTTTTCGAGCCTGAAAAATTTCCTAGTAATGTTAGAATATGTGCTTACAAGTTAGCTTTTGACTGCTCTAACAATGAAGCAGAGTATGAAGCAGGTTTTAAAATTTTGAAGAAGCTAAAGGCTAAGAGAATTTCTGTCTATGGAGATTCACAGTTGATAATAAAACATGTAAAAGGAGAGTACCAAGCAAATCATCCACGATTGAGGGCCTAAAGAAATGCAATCCTAGACATCTTGAGGAAATTTTCTGAGTACACTTTGACAACAGTACCCCGAATGCAGAATCTTATTGCAGATTCTCTTGCCACCACTGCAAGAAATTTTAAGATTGCAATGAACTCCAGTAACAAATTTGAAATTTATGTCAAACATCAGCCTGTTGTTCCGGATAATCTAAGGTATTGGCAAGTGTTTTGGGATGACAATGAAATCAATGCTTTTTTGCAGAGTGAAGGAAAATTCAAGGATGCTCCTATAGAAGGTGATTATGAGGTCGATAATCAAGAAATCGAAACAAATCAGATGGACATATTGCAGTTGAAAGACAGTGTAATTCCTAGAGGTCTCATACCTTTAGAGGAGATTTTTTATCATGATGATGTCGTAAAGAAAGGAAGCTTGGTGCCTACTGATAAAGGAGTTGAAGATGTGAACCTTGGAACAACTGACAAGCCTAAGTTTTTGAAGTTATCAAAAGCATTGTCCCCTAAGGTAAAGGAACAGTATGTTAAATTACTTTCTGAATTCTCTAATGTGTTTGCGTGGGATTATTCATATTTGAAGGTGTATGACAAAAACATAATTCAGCATACTATTCCCATCAAGCCAGATCAGAAGCTATTTAGATAGAAACTGAGAAGAATCAACCCAAAGCTGCTGCCATCCATTGAAAAAGAGGTAAACAGTTTGTATAAAGCTGGTATCATTGTCCCAATTAGATTTTCTGATTGGATTTAAAATTTGGTCCCAGTTCATAAAAAGACAGGAGAGATAAGGTTGTGCATAGATTTCCAGAATCTGAATAAATCATCCTTGAAGGATAACTATCCACTTTCGAAGATGGACCATATTTTGCAGAGAGTAGTTGGAGCATCAAGGATGTCACTATTCGATAGCTACTTAGGCTATAATAAGATCTTGGTGCATAAGAGAGACCAAGACAAAACTGCTTTCACAACACCCTGGGGAACTTTCCAATATGCCAAAATTCCATTTGGACTGAAGAACACTGGAGCCACTTTCCAACGAGAAATGGACATTTCTTTTGCCAATGAAAATGATGTTTTTCTTGTCGTTTATTTGGATGATCTGATAGTGTTTTCTGGTTCTGATGATGAACATTTGCACCACTTGAGGATTGTATTTCAGTAATGCATGAAGTTTGGGATTTCTCTCAATCCAAATAAAAGTCTGTTTGCTATGGATGAAGGAAATCTGCTGGGGCATATCATCTTTAAAGATGGTATCCATATTGATCCTGCAAGAGTGGAGGAAATTCAGCATATAGGCCTCCCACTTAACAAAAAGGAGATTCAGGAATTTAATGGTAAGATGAACTTCTTGCACAGATTTATACCCAATTTGGCAAAACATTTAAGAGAAATGACTAACATGTTGAAGAAGGATAACACTGTCAAATGGAGTGAGGAGGGAATCAAGTCATTTAATCTGGTAAATTTTGCTGTGTCCAATGCCCCAGTTTTGATTAGTCCTGACTATACTCAAGATTTTATTATATTTTCATTTGCATCGGAGTATACTATGGCTACGGTATTTATGCAAAAGAGAGATCAGATTGAAAAGCCAATTTCCTTTTTGAGTAGGACCATTCGAGATGATGCTTTGTGGTATAATATCATTGAGAAACAAGCATTGGCCCTTATAAAAGCATTGAAGGATTTTAGAGTATACATTCTGCATTCACATACCATAGCATATGTTCCTAATGCAGCAGTGAAGGATGTCTTGATGCAAACTAATCCAGAGGGAAGAAGAGGTAAGTGGATAGCAGCAATGTTGGAATATGATTTGGAGATTAAACCCACAAAGTTGGTCAAAGGAAAAGGTTTGGCAAAGCTAATGGCCCAATCGAACCTGCATGCTTTGGATATAAATCTTATAGCAGCAATGTCAGAAGATGAGGATGAAGATTTGTTTGTTTCGGTTTCAGACATTTTTCTACAATCCCCATGGTATTCAGACATAGTCTATGTTCTTCAACACCTTTCACCACCTCCCAGGATGTCTAGAAGCAATGGTAGATCATTGAAACTTAAGTCTGCTAAATTCTATATTTTAAACGATGCTCTTTATTGGAAACATCCAGGAGGTCTTCTCCTTAATTTTTTGGTTGAATATGAGGCTCAATAGGTAATGCATGACTTTCACAAAGGTGATTGTGGTAGTCATTTGTTTTGGAAAACTACAGCTAATAAGGTGTTGAGAGCAGGATATTATTGGCCCACTTTATTTTCATATTTGTACAAAACAGTGATGAGATTCCATGAGTGTCAAGTTTTCCAAGGAAAAAGGAAACTGCTTCCTCTTTCTTTGAAACCAGTTTCAGTAAATGCTCCCTTTCAGCAGCGGGGACTCGATTTCATAGGGGAAATCCATCCCGCATCATCAGCACAACATAGATGGATCTTGACAGGAACCGATTACTTCACCAAATGGATCAAGGCCATTCTAGCAAGGCATGCCACTGATACGGTAATCATTCAATTTTTAGAGTCGAATATTTTGTCTCGTTTTGGTTGCCCTCACAAAATCATAACAGATAACGCAGCAGCGTTTAGATCCAAGAAGATGGTAGAGTTCTGCGACAAATACAATATTGTGTTGGGCCATTCAACGACATACTACCCACAAGGCAACGACCTGGCAGAATCATCCAATAAATCTCTGATAAACATAATCAAGAAAATGCTGGAAGAGAACAAGAGGAACTGGCATCGAAAGCTCATCAATGCGTTATGGGCGGATAGAGTCAGCAGCAAGAAATCCTTAGGTATGTCACCATTTGAGTTGGTTTATGGTATTGATGCTGTTTTTCCCACGCCACTCACAGTTCCAGTCATGAGATTACTGCAACAGGTTGGCAGTGAAGAAGATGATAACCAGCGAAGGATCAATCAAATGATCCACATTTAGCAAACAAGAGAGGAAGTGTCTTAGAATGCTATTCAGTTGCAGGAGAAGATAAAGAAAATCTATGACCGTAAGACCAAAGCAGAAAATTTTCAGTTGGATGATGTGGTGTTGAGATGGGATGCACAAAATGAGGACAAAGGGAAGCATGGTAAGTTCGACAACCTGTGGAAAGGACCATACAAGATTTTATCATACAGGGGACAAAATGCTTTCTTGCTCTCAGAGATGGATGACCAAGATTTCCCTGGAGGACTAGTGAATGGTAGGCTTTTGAAGCACTACCACTGTTGAAGATGATGGATCCAAATTTGTGTCACAATCATTGTATATACCATGCCATTGTTGGTCAGATTTCAGTTACACAGTCATTGAAGTTTGGGGCCCGAGGTGAAGGCTATAAATCTTGAATGATATGTGTGAATTTTGGTCTTAATTTAGTTTTTAGTCATAGTTTGAGTTAGAGTCAGTTTTCATTGTGTCAGTTTTCAGTATTTTAACCATATTTTCCCAATGGATAAGGCTACTTGGTCTACGGTGTTCTTGGCACTTCCAAGGAGCTACCATCCCCATTGGAGCCAATGTTAGTGTCAGTCTGGTCATACTGCCATCAGTGATCAAAATTTACTCTTCTGCATTTTCATATTAGCAGTCCCATACCATAAATTTTCATCATTCCATTAGGTCATGGATTCATTGATGGTAGTAGTATTTCATCAGTTTTCCCTCATGTAAAAATTGTTAATTCTCCTCTCTATGGTCTTCAGTCATGACTCACTGTCACTCCCAATTCATATTGTTAGGTCATAGGGTTGGTCTCATTGGGTTCTAGGGTCTCATCATGGTTAAATTAATGAGTCAAATGTCAATAAATATCAGCAAGGTCATGAGGAGGTCAAATAAACTCAGAGGCACAGTATTTGGAAAGGTCAAAGAATTGTTCTATTGAGATTGATGTAATTTTCACCTCAAAACCATGTTTTGAGGTGAAAACATGGTACTTTGATTTTTATTATCATCTTTTATGTAATTTTATGTCTTCATATGTAATAAGTTGCACTTCAGAAGCTACTGTCTCCACAAAGACACCACCCTACCTTTCAGAGGTGTTTTCCACAACATTTTCAGTGTAAAATCATGTTCTAATTATGTCCATCAGAAAGAGCCCGGAAAGAGCTTTCCAATGGTATATTATACTCTCAAAACTGACTCCTGGATTGAAAAATATGCCTAATTGAACAAAAGTCCCCAATAGCCTAACCTTAACCCTTTTCCCATTTGTCCCTTAGACTTTATTTCATAAAATTTTAAAGTCTTTCATTATAAAACCCTCTCCTGATCCGATCGCACCCCTTTTCCCCCGATCCGATCGCAACCCTTTCCTCCGATTTGATCACACCGTTTAAATCGCAACTCTCGATTGAGTCACCTCCGATTGACCCCGCCCAATCACATCTGGACCGTTGATCTTATCAACGATCTGATGGCCTACATTAAATCGCATCGCAGCTCCGCAAGCCATCACATCATCGCAATCGACATTTTTCTCATGACACTTTACCCCCGCTCCGCTCATCCTCCGATTTGCGATTGCGATTGGCTGGGTCCCACCATAAACCCTTCCGCTTTTTCCCAAACAAAGTGTTATTTCCTTTGTGAAATGTGATAAATAAATTTTAAAGGGTTTTCTTAGTGATTTCATCGCATTGCATCACGCCATGTTTTACACTTCCACTCTCCCTTCCACCGATGCGATGAGTCGCACATCGCAATCAACACTTCCCACAGTCCTTTGCTTCCGCTCCACTCCCCTTCCGATTTCCGATTGTGATTGTTCCCCGGGCCCCACCTAAAGGCCTTCCGCCCTTTCCAAAGAAAAAGGGGTTTTCCCTTTGTAAAACCGAAAAGTTTATTTTAATTTGTTTTCAAAGGATTTACCCCATTACTCCGTCGAATTATCCTTTTACCCCTATTACACTTATTCCAATCGCATCGCAAGTTTCATTACCTCGTTCCAATACGCCCACTCCTCTCCCGCTGCGTTTCCCGATTACGATTGCAATTATCCCATGCGACTCCCCCTATACACTATCGCATCACAAACTCCAAACGCATTCGCTTCATTGTGTGATACACCCCCTCCCCTCCTTCTGATTGTGATTTGCGATCACAATGCGGGCCCACCATCCTTTCCTTTGCTCCTTTTCACCCAAAAAGGGGTTTTTTCCTCATTAAAGGGAAAATTTCATTCTTATTGGTTTCAAAGGAATTTTCTTCAACAGTTGTTTTTTCTTCAAAGAGTAAAGACAGAGACAAACAGTTAAAGGCCGAGAAATAATTATGAAACAGAGAAATCTACAATAGCGATGAAAAAGGGACCTGTTCTTCAGATTTCCTATTTTCATTCATTCAGTATAACTGAAAATCCTTCAGATGATCAAATGTATTGTTTCTCCTTCTTTTCAGGGGCATTTGGTTGGTTTATTTTCTATGTTTGGATTTCAGTTCTTGAGCTGGTGAAACAACTCCTTCTTCTGTGGATCTACCCCCCTCGAATTCTGTATATTTAATGTAATTCTTCATCATTTGTAAGGGGGACTAAAGTGTGGAATAAGTTGGAAATCACTGAGGACACTCTGCGCTCCATCTGTAACAGTTTGACAGGGAATTAATAAAGATATGTAGCTCTGATTTGTGGGTTCCCTGTGGTATGGATTTTAGCATTGTTTTTTCTTTTGTGTTCATCTGTTAATTGTTATGTTTACCATTCAGTCATTCACATTTCTGGTTGAATGATTTCAAGATAGATAGGTAGAATCCATTGTATAATGCTTTGCCTCGGGAAATCATTCAATACTCTATGTTTTCTGCTGTTTGAAAAGGATCCATTTCTTATGCCCTTTTCAACTCCTCATTAGTCTTAAACATTCCATCATTATTTAAACTAAGTTGTTAAAATCCCTGCCTACCTTGCCCCATGAAATACCCTGTATCTCTGATTTAATTCCCCAGATTCAAACTGCCCCATCTACTCCATACAACCTTGAAAATTTATAAAAACATTTCCAATTATTATACCTAGCCTAAAATCAGTTTACTTTTATATTTCATTGAATATTTTTCCCAGAGAGAGCCCTCTCCTGACCTTGTAGGGCTAGCTACAAGGCTGGGCGTGGTTTGAGGTTACTGTGATTTGCCTTCTTTTAGCCTAAGGTTCAAATTAGGTGATAACACATCCTTTATTCACATATCATTACTTATGTTCCAAATTTAGTTGTAAAGGACATTCTAACACATAATGGGCCTGATGGTAAAAGAGGCAAATGGATTGCCACCATTTTGGAATGTGACATAGAAATTAAGCCCACCAAACTCTTTAAAGGTTAAGGTTTAGCCAAACTCATGGCTGAATCAAATTTTCATGCCTTAGATATTAATTTTATTGCCCAATTAGATGATCAGGAAGAGATGGCGACTCCAAATATCAGTGAAGCCTTTTCAGACTCACCATGGTATGTAAATATTATATTTGTATTACTTAATTTACAAGCTCCTCCTGAATTATCAAGAACTAAAGCTAGATTTTTAAAGTTAAAGGAAATGAAGTTTTGTATCATAGACAATGCACTGTTTTGGAAAGATCATGGTGGAAATTTATTGAATTGTTTGCTTAAAGAAGAAGCTGATAAAGTTTGGAAGAGTTTCATGCAGGTGACTGTGGAGGACACCTTTACTGGAATTCCACTGTAGATAAAATCTTGAGAGCTGGTTTTTACTGGCCTACACTGTTTGTATATGTGAAAAAGTATGTGACCTCCTCTCACAAGTGCCAAAGTTTTGAAGGAAAGAAAAATCTGCTACCTTTAACCCTTAAACCCATTTCCACAGAAATGCCTTTTCAACAATTGGGTCTTGACTTCATTGGTGAAATTCACCCTCCATCCTCAGCCAAACACAAGTGGATTTTGACAACCACAGACTATTTCACTAAGTGGATAGAAGCCATACCTTCCAGGCAAGCCACTGATACTATCATATTCTAATTTTTAGAAAACAACATACTCTCAAGATTTGGATGCCCCCAAAATATCATTACTGATAATGCAGCTGAATTCAAGTCCAAAAAGATGATTGATTTCTGTAATAAATACCACATTAACTTTGGCCATTCCATGCTTATTACCCTGAAGGTAATGGCCTTGCTGAATCCTCCAATAAAATCCTTGTGAATATCATCAAGAAACTACTAGAAGACAATAAGAAAACCTGGAACAAAAGGTTAGTGAATGCCTTATGGGAAGATAGACTTACCACAAAGAAATCTATTGGTACATCCCCTTGCCAGTTTGTTTATGGGATGGATGCTGTTTTTCCATCTTCTTTAGGAGTACCAGTAATGAAGATAATCCAAGAATTGCAGGTTGAAACCAATGATATCCAAAGAAGAATAGATAAAACCATACACTTGCAGCAAACCAGGGAAGATGTCTATCTCAAGTCTCAAGTTTTCAAGAAAATATTAAAAAGATATTTGACAAGAAGACTAAGGAAGATGATTTTTATATAGGTGAAAAAGTTCTTAAGTGGGATTCCATGAGAGAAGAGAAAGGAAAACATGAGAAATTTGATTTCTTATGGAAAGGCCCTTATGTTATTTATGGATACAGAGGTAACAATGCATTATTTTTGAAAGAGTTGGATGGATCAGATTTGTCAGGTGGACCCATCAATGGTAGAATTCTAAAGCATTACTATTCCCCAGAATAACAGTAGTTCACTTTATTCATTGTACATAACATTGCAGATTTTAGAATGGATTGGACGTTTCTCTAGAAAATTTGAAGCCCGGAGAGAAGGCCCTAAGCTTTGAAGGATAAAATATCATAAGTTTGAATAATGTAGAGCTTAGAAAACAACTTCAAGGCCAACAAAGTTAAAATTCAAAGGTTAATAGTCTCAAATTTCTTGGCATTTCACCAGGAAATTCCATCCCCATGTGGAGCCACTATTAGGGTCCTAGAATAATAGGTTTCATAATTTTGAATTGAATTTGATTAGTCTTGTAATATGTACATACTTTTCTTTCTGCAAATTGTTTTCCCATATCATAAAAATATAAAAATGTAAAAGAGGGTAAAAGTCCTAAAAGAAAAATCAAAGGACTTGAAAGAAGAAATATAAAAAAGAATATGAAAATAGACCCCAAACAAAAAAAATAAAAAATAAAATAAAACATGAAAGTGATGCAAATCCAAATGCCACTACTATTTAATTTTACTGCAAAATAAACATTGTGTGCAACTTGTTAAAATGCCACAATCCATGAAGGTTAAACAACTTAATCTTAACCTCATGCTTTAAATTTCATGTTGTTAGATAGAGAATAAAGATCTAGCCAAACAGTTTAATCTTGGAAGATCATTAGTTAGGTAGAGAATAATAAGGAGCTCAACAGCTTAATCTGAGCCCTTGGAAGCAATAAGGATAGAATTAGTTAGTTTTCTGTTTTAAAATAAAAATGAATAAGGGTGTGTAAGCTCAAATGCACCCATGAAAATGAAGTAAAAATATTAGGGTAGCAGATGGGTAGGTACAAACAGTTTTTACAATCATAGATAAGCAGAAAATTGGTCATTTCATTTACTAATTTCCTTCAAAAATCATCCCCTTGTAGTTAGTTTGCTGTTTTAAAAGAAAAATGAATAAGGGTTTGCAAGCTCAAATGCACCCATGAAAATGAAGTAAAAATATTAGGGTAGCAGATGGGTAGGTACAAGCAGTTTTTACAATCATAGATAAGTAGAAAATTGGCCATTTCATTTACTAATTTCCTTCAAAAATCATCCCCTTGTAGAAATACTTCATCCCCTCCATTTTCATTCTTTCCCCTTCATTTTTTTCCCTTTTTCCCATTATCATCCATTTTACTTTGAAAAAATCCCCTTTTCCTAAGTTTAAAACACATTTTACTTAAGAAAAGTAAAACCCTTTAACTAATTCTCCTTTTATTAAAAAATACCCAAAAAACCCAAAAAATAGTTTTTATCCTAAGTTAAATGATTTAATCTTTTCTGGGTCCCATAGTGAAGGAATTCAATCCTGACATAAAGCTTTTAAATTATACTTAGTTTAAATGCACATCCCGCAAATGCATTTATTTTTTAACACTAACCTAAGGCATTAAATCCTGTATACACCTTTTAGCCCGTATTAATATAATTCACTTATATATTATTCTCCACCCATATTTTCATTTTTAACCTATGTTCTATTTTCCCACATGTTATATAACCCCACATCCCATAGGTTAAATTAATAAAGCATGTTATTAATCCATAGTCCCACTATATATAATCCTCGCCAGTTATAAACTTACACCTTCCCACATCACATTGGTTATAATATATTAAAACCCTGATCTTTCAAATGTATAACCAATAGTATATAAACCCCATTTATATGTATTAAAACCTTAGTCTTAATACGTATTAAACCTCTTGCATAGTCTAAAACACCGACCCTACACCATCTTACCTTGCATCTCTATCGCATCATCCTAACCGTTTGCTTTTCATTCACCAGATCTGACGACGGTTATCCATTGTCGCACATTTCTTAGCGCGATAGTTAAAAATACCCCAAAGCTTGCGATAAACATGGTTTTCGGGTTTTCTCTCCCCTCTACGTGTCTTAATAAAATTGGATCGCATCAATCAAACTAATTCAACTTACAACCTTTGAACCCTGCGAAAACTGCTTGGCGGTTTTTTTTCCTCCGTTGGGCCCAAACCACTCATCCATTTGAAATGACCGCGCAATCAATGCATTCACTGTTGAATGAAAAAGTTTATAAACTGCCCATTTGCACTCTTTTTACTCTTCCGTTACCATTTTCACGCAGAAGAAGCATTGCAGACCGAATCAAACGCTGCCGACTCCATTTTTAAGCCTAAATGAAAGAGAATTCACCAATTTGATTGCTACAACCATTGCAGAAGTCATCCAAGTGCTATAAAGACCAACAAAAGCTTCTGAAATATTTCTACAACCTCGTAAACCCTCTTGCAAAGCAACACTTTTGTTTTCCCAGGTATTCTTCAGAAGAATAGACTCATTCGTCAATCTAAAAGAGTAATATAGTTATTCAAATCATTTGGGAGCCTTTAAACCGAAAGAAAACCCCATTTGCTTTGTAAAATCCTTTGTTCTATAAACCCTGAGCATCTTTTCACATATTCTGAAGCCTTGGACTATTTTTAAACACATATTTTAATTAATTGAAGCTATCTACAGAATTGAAAAAGCCTTCTATGACCTTCAAAACCTTTCCTACAATACTTAGGCATCCTTGTTGCATAAAATTGATGTCTTGAGATTACTTTTTATCACAAAGAGTGCATTATAAATCCCTAGATATCATTTGTAGAAGCTCTAAAGTCCTGAAATTTCTCTTTTGTTACAGAGATTACAGTTTGGTTAATTGAATGAATTTAAAACCTTTTTGCAGACAATAGATAACCCCTGTTTTATCCAAATCCTTTTGCAAACTACCATAAACTTTCAAAGGTGCTCCTACAGGCCTGAAATCAAAGTTATAAGGTCAAAAGAGTATAAAATTGATAGATCAAGCAAAGAAATGGCTTCCAAAAACATTCTAGCAGTCAACCCTTTACAACCCCCTATTGTAAATGTAGAGCACATTCCCCTGGCTAATACAGACTTCAAGATTATTGATACAGTGATAGAATTCAACCTTCTTGAGCTTCAATGCTGGAGCCAAGAAAAATCCCTATATCAAGCTGATGAAGTGTTTATCTGTGAGTCTGATCTGAAAATGTAACTATTTGTAAATGATGTGAAAAGTATCCATTTCCATTTAATTAACTGTGCAAAGTATTCTCCATGTCTTGCACGTTAAACAAAGTGTTTTTGGTAATTGTTTCTGAGTTTTTGTGTGAGGAATGTTAATTAAGTTTATTGTTTAACATATTATATCAGAAATACACAGCAAGAGAAATTCACCATAGCATAACACAACAAACTGATGAGGCAGTTCACCCCTCCTAGGCTACATCTGCCGGGTCCAAGGCTCCCAATGGGCATGTCCTTGCTCTATTAAGTTGCTCAAAATGGTTATATAGTGAAATATATTCCTAAACAGGCAAAAAAAGCTGTGAATTTGACTTCAGAAGACAGAAATAAGCTAAAAATGGCTTTTGTTTCACCTCAAACAGTGAAGTACAACCCAATACATCTCCATCTCCTTGATGGCCCTAGTGGCTCTTTCCTCTTCCCTGAAGCAAAAATGGATGTAGAACACCTCTTTTCGCTCTGAAACCTATTCCAAACTCTTCAGAATGCTCAGAATAACCAAAATTGACTAAATTTTTTATTGTTCAAAAGTCCTGTTTTGAAGGTCATTGGGCGATTTCAAACTTCAGTAACTTTCACATACGACATCGGATTTGAGTCCCGTTCATGACACCAGAATTGCAGTGACGAGGCCTTTCCGTTCGTTCATATTGCAACCAATTCTGAGAAGTTCCATTTTTATTTTCAACTTGGACATGATCTCCTGATCACACCTCCCCATTGGGAAGATTTTGGACCCCAAAAGCCTTCAATTACCTGTTAAGAATATGAGGGTACAAATGCCTCACCTTTTCCACCTCCATCCATTTTTACTTACTTGGTTTGCTGCCTTTTAGACCAACCCGAACATAATCAACACTTCCCCTCCTCAAAGTGTGAGTCCTTCTGTCAAGGATAACATCTTCTTTCAGCTCATCCAAAAATTATAGCGAGAAATCCTCTATGGATGGCAGCTGAATGTCACTTTCATGATGAGCAATTAAAGGAGGTTCATAGAAATGTAAATTTTCCACATTCACAACGGAATACATTTGCATATATGAAGGAAAATATAGTTGAAAAACATTATTTCCAACTTGTCTAAGGATCTTAAATGGACCATAATGAATAGGCTTCAGCTCTTTACCTTCTCCTTGCATTATTTCCTGACTAATATGCAGCCATACCTCATCTCCTTCTTGAAACTTATGATCAATTCTGTGTTTGTCATGCCTCTCCTTGTACTTGCCTTGACTTTTTTCAAGGTGTTCTTGAACCTGCTGATGTATGAGTTGAATTATTTCAATGAACATGCGAGATTTGTCAATGTCACTATGCCCATCAATGGCAACATCCTTCTCAAGAATGAAATCTAAAGGTGACTTAGGAAAATACCCAAAACAAGCTTCAAAAGGTGAAGTATTTGTAGAAGAGTGCTTGGCCTAGTTGTAACCATGTTGAATGTAATGCAAGTGCTCATCCCAAAGCTTGGGATGCTTGCTGCAATAACCTCTCAAGATATGTAAAATGGTTCTGTTCACTACCTCTGTTTGGCCATCTGTTTGCAGATAGAAAGCAATACTCTTCTTCAACTTGGTGTCCATCATAATATGTGTTCCATAGAAATTGGATTTAAAGTTCTGTCAATCATTAGATCATCTTCTGAATAGAGTCAGGCAAAGCCAGAATGAACACAATTGCTCAAATCTGCCTCAGGCTGAAGAAGGAAAAACTCGAGGCAACATCAAACCAAGCTCAGCCTCGTAGCTAGCCCTACGAGGACAGGAGAGGGCTCTCTCCGGGTCAAACTCAGTGAAAGATGTCCAATAGGATCTGAGATGACCTAAATGAAACACTGATATTGATTTTAGGCTAGTAAATTGATATAAAAAGGGTTTTTTGATAAATGATGGGGTTTTCTGGACTGTATGGGATCAAGAACAGTGTGAGCAGAGATTTAATCTTATTACATAAGGCGAGGTAGGAGTGAAGTTTAACAATTAAACTGAAATTAAATGGGATGTAAAGACTCCTTAAGAAAGCTGAAAGGGGCATTTAACAATGAATCCCTTTCAGACAGAAGAAAATATACAAATTCTGAACGCTACTTCAAGGCAGAGAAAATAAATTTTATTCTACCTATCTCACTGCAACAGCATCCAGTGAATTGATTGTGAATGAAATGTAAACATTATGAAATTACATATGAAACAGTAGAAGAGACATATGCTAAACTTTACGCCACAAGAATCTTATAAAACAGAGCTGTACCATTCAATTAATCTCTGTCAAACAACTGTACAAATGAAGCTCTCTGTTTTTCACCACCAGCTCTCAGAACTCTCTCCTACACACCTCTTAGAATCCTTCCCCCCGTTACAAATGATTTTTGATACATTAAATAAGCTAAGCTAGAAGAAAACAGATCGACCCAACAACAAGGGCGTTGTTTCAACTAAAACCATGAAGATAGAAAAGAATCCTCCATCTGCTTTAAAGATAGAAAAAGCCTTCCATTATTCCAGCTTGAGGATTTCTAATGACCCATGAAAACTAATCCTGGAGCGTAGACTAACTAAAGACAGAAATAGGCAATCGAACCTTTGAATGCCACTTTGCAACTGCTCTCAAATTTCTGGAGATACGCTTTGCCACTTTACAGAAATTGGGAACAAGTCCCCAATATTTTAATGCTAAAATATGGGTTAAACTGCCACATATGCTCTTTAGATGAATCAAATGCCCACATATTGCAACGATTGCCACGTTACATTTTCCATGTGCTTATCACCACATCATACATATACTGATACCTTTAATTTATCTGAAGAAGTTTCTATCATAAAACAACGACTTATATAAACAACTCAATGCGGCCATCAACTATCTGATGCGAATAGACCATTTTCCTGAAAATACTGTGTCCATTTCCACTTTACTCCATGACAACATACACTATCTGTTTTGAATACATGCATTAGAACTGGCAGTGATGATGTCCCACTGACATCTGAGAGGATTCCTTTGACTCCATTAAGATGATAATAACAACTAGCTGTCATTGAAGGCATCTTTATGAACACAAGGCCCTGGGGAGCATGTTAATTTCAAATGTCCAGTAAAGTGTAGCTTTATAAAAATGGGCATGCTGTATTATAGCAAACACAAAACTCTGTTGACTTTTCTGGCAAAACAAATAATTTGGCTAAAGCTAGGATTTTCCACATCAACCAGAAGCTAATAACAATCAAAGCCATTAGTGTGCAGATGTAAATATCTGAAACATATACCAATGCACATTGAACCAGGAAATTGATGATTTTACTGAGCCACGTCCCAGCGCCACACACTACCATTGTCACAGCAGCAGACAATGGTACTTCCATCATGAGATATAGCCATCTGTCTAATAGGATGTTTGCAATGTGGATGTGATAACCTGGCAATTAAATTAGGAGGGCTCGACTGTAATTCCCAAACATAAACTTTTCCTTCCCTGTTGCCAACTGCCATAGAATTATAGTGGAAATCGCATGAAAACTTAGATAAACCAAATGTCACATTCTGGCACTGGATACTTCTGCAGGATGTCCACACTCTTTGATAGGATGAAACTGCCAAGCCATCTAGTGCAATCCACATATTTTGAATGCACTGCAGCAATAAAAACAGGAAACTGCACATACTTCGTGGGGAATTTCGATGGCAAATCCGTCCTGGTAAATGACTTCTCAACATAGGTCCAAAACTCTTTCATAGACCAGATCTTGACCGTGTTGTCCATGCCACAGCTTGCAATATGATATACATCTGAAGGATGAAAATCTACACTGAGAACTTCATTGCGATGTCCCCCAGCTCCAGCAAATATCAAAATGCATATTCCAGTTTGAACATTCCAGAGTCGTACAGATTCATCTTTGCTAGTAGATAAAATAAGGGAAGGTTTCAATGCTTGGGTCCTTATTTCATTCACAGAATCTCCATGGCCAACGAAACTCTTATGGACCCTTTCATTTGCAACATCAAGCACTCGAATTATACCATTGTGACCACCTGCAACTAATAATGGTGAACCATTCACATCGCATGCCCAACTTAATGTGTAAAATGTTTCATCCTTATCATCGTCAACATATGCCTGCAAAACAGAAATAGCACCTCCTTCCAAGCATTGGTAAATGGTCACCTTTACAGGTCTACAAATATCACAGCCATTATAACACTTCTAAATCATTACGGATTGCCACCATATCTGCACAAGTGAGGACACTGCCCTAGTTGACACACTATACAAACCAGCAAGAGATAGAAACTCTAATTCTCGGGCCTATCTTTCCATAGTGATTATCATCTTTTGAGCTTGGCGTGCAGCCCACTGATTCAAAATTCCAGATTGTCGTTTTCTTACAGCAGAAGACTCTGTCGATTCAATACTACTGGATCTATGATGCCTGCGTGAATGCTTTGAAGAGCCTATAACTGATATTGATGATGACGGCGCGCTTGCAATTGGCGTATGGGCATGAATTGGACGCAAGAGCAACAAATTTACGAGCTACTACATTAATAGTGGGTAGCGCCCACTGCCCAATGGGTAGCGACGCACTCAAGCCTTGTCCATGGCTATGAAAAACATGGCTCCTGGCACCAATAACACAAACATGATTTACTGCCTTGAGATTTCGAGCAAATAAAGTGTTTGTAATGTGGTGTAACCTTGTTTTCTAGATTGTGAGCTAGGGTACAAGCCATCGTGGCTTCATTACAGCTGAAGTCTTTTTAACGATACCCCCAGCAGTATTCTTATCATGTTCAAGTACCTTAACATCAGCTACTGCTTTTGACAAAGATAGTCTTCAGAATTTTTTTTTTCAATCATCATACCTTTTGTAATATGGTAGGATTATTCTGGTCTGAAGAAGCACTTTTGTTGATAGGTCTACCAACTGAGACTGACAGAGACTGCCCTGTATTTAATGAATACAACTGTGTCTCTCGTTTTAGAGAATCCTCTCCAGTTTGGGTCTGCAATTTTAAGTAAGTAGACAACCCTCTCCATTTCAGATAGAAGACTTTCCAATTTATGTTGAAACTGCATAGCCCGATCTTTCACTATTTTAGTGACTATGATCCCATAGCAAAACTTAGCACGAAACTCGAATGTCTCCGCACCCTAGAATATCATTAAGGGGACACCTTGTGATTCATGGATTCATGAGTTTCATCAGCTAGTTTCTGCAGTTAACCAGACTTTGAAAGCAGTGGAAACTTGTGCAACAAGAACTTTGTATCCTTAATTTCCACAACATAGCCAGTAGGAACTTCAACAGAAACTGTCCTGCCAATGCTGCAGAGTTGGAAACACTTTGAAAAATTACGTATTCATCATAAAAACATATTTGATGACTTCTTCTTCAAAACGGGGTTTTGAAGAAGAATCAATCTCGCCTTATTTACGATGACATTCCTGAAATAAACACTTACTGAACCTTCCTCTGGCTTGCACATGTTTTTGAAGCACTTCTGAAGACAAAACCCTGGACTCAAGAATTAAAATGAGTCTTTTCTGGACCAGAGTAACATCAGTGACCGCAAATGACAAGAGATGAACCTTGGTGAATTTGACTACAGCGGGTTGACAAGACGGAGTCTAACATTGGCTCCAATGGGGATGGCAGCTGCCGCTTCTTGGAGGTCCCAAGAACCGCAGAGCTTTGGGAGAGCAGACAGTGCCTCCATCCATTGGGCTATGGAGTCATGATTAACTTATTAACTGAAAACTGACTGAAATGATTTGAAAAATTGACTTGGCAAACTTCAAACTAAAACTGCAATGAAACTGGAACGAAATGCTGCCCTTTAGCTGCTTATTTATTTACAAAATCTACCCTACTTTGCTGCAAAAACAATAGATCAGATAATATTGAAATGCCAAATCAACCATTCAAGTAAACCTAAGAATGATGCTGCTTGAGAATGCTTCCACCAGGACACAGATGTAATTGCTGGCAGCCCTTCATGCACGTAATGAATCTGGCTATGTATAAGACAGCTTGATCTATCAGTCAAACTGAAAAACATTTCCATGTATGTTGCGATAGGATCGCAAAAGCCAGACTCTGTTTGCTGCCGCAACTCTGCAATACATACCTCCAGCTGCACACTGTCAATGCAAACATCTGTAGGCAACTCTATTGTTTCTTGTTTTGAAGGAGGGAGAGTTTCCAAGAACTTTTTGGGATCTCGGAATTCATAAGACTGGATCTGATCATTTAAACACTGAATTTCCTTCTCAATTCTTTCAACAACTAACTCACAGACACCAGTTTTAGCTTCAAGAGGAAACTTCGGAGATTTCAAACATTGAAGCAAGGCACTGAAAAAATCTTCATTAATTTCAAAATCTGCTAACTGATTTCTTACTTCTTTTACAGCTTCACACAGTGCAGGGTTTGCCACATACCCTACCATTGCATGAGTGGATCAGTGAGCACTGGAATCTCTGGATCGAGCTGGAGTCGCCGGGTGAATGTTTCAGCCTTCATATGTGTCTGACTGCTGTCCACCATCAGCATCAGATCTGCAACTTTGTTATCCTTTACCGGGGAAGGATCTCCCCAGTATGGTCGCCACTATGTTAGCGCTCGATTCTGCCACAGGCTGAAGAAGGAAAAACTCGAGGCAACATCAAACCAACCTTAGCCTCGTAGCTAGCCCTACGAGGACAGGAGAGGGCTCTCTCCGGGTCAAACTCAGTGAAAGATGTCCAATAGGATCTGAGATGACCTAAATGAAACACTGATATTGATTTTAGGCTAGTAAATTGATATGGATGAGGTTTTTAATAAATGATGGGGTTTTCTGGAATGTATGGGATCAAGAACAGCGTGAGCAGAGATTGAGTGAAAAGCACAGATTATTACATAAGGCGAGGTAGGAGTGAAGTTTAACAATTAAACTGAAATTAAATGGGATGTAAAGACTACTTAAGAAAGCTGAAAGGGGCATTTAACAATGAATCCCTTTCAGACAGAAGAAAATACACAAATCCTGAATGCTACTTCAAGGCAGAGCAAATAAATTGTATTCTACCTATCTCACTGCAACAGCATCCAGTGAACTGATTGTGAATGAAATGTAAACATTACGAAATTACATATGAAATAGTAGAAGAGACATATGCTAAACTTTACGCCACAAGAATCTTATAAAACAGAGCTGTACCATTCAATTAATCTCTGTCAAACAACTGTACAAATGAAACTCTCTGTTCTTGACCACCAGCTCTCAGAACTCTCCCCCCTTACAAATGATTATTCAATACATTAAATAAGCTAAGCCAGAAGACTATGACCACCCAACAACACATACTGCTTTCAACTAAAGCCATGAAGATAGAAAAGAATATTCCATCTCATTTAAAGATAGGAAATTCTTCCATTATTCCAAACTCTTGAGGATTTTCTAATGACCTATGAAAACTAATCCTGGAGCGTAGACTAGCTAAAGACAAAAATAGGTAATCGAACCTTTGAATGCCACTTTGCACATTCCTACGCAACTGCCCTCAAATTTATGGAGATACGTTTGCCACTTTACAGAAATTGGGAGAGGTCCCCAATATTTTAATGCTAAAATATGGGTCAAACCGCCACATATGCTCTTTAGATGAATCGAATGCCCACATATTGCAACGATTGCCACGTTACATTTTCCATGTGCTTATCACCACATCATAAATATACTGATACCTTTAATTCATCTGAAGAAGGTTCTATCATAAAACAACGACTTATATAAACAACTCAATGCGGCCATCAACTATCTGATGCGAATAGACCATTTTCCTGAAAATACTGTGTCCATTTCCACTTTACTCCATGACAACATACACTATCTGTTTTGAATACATGCATTAGAACTGGCAGTGATGATGTCCCACTGACGTCTGAGAAGATTCCTTTGACTCTATTAAGATGATAATAACAACTGGCTGTCATTGAAGGCATCTTTATGAACACAAGGCCCTGGGGAGCATGCTAATTTCAAATGTCCAGTAAAGTGTAGCTTTATAAAAATGGGCATGCTGTATTATAGCAAACACAAAACTCTGTTGACTTTTCTGGCAAAATAAATAATTTGGCTAAAGCCAGGATTTTCCACATCAACCAGAAGCTAATAACAATCAAAGCCATTAGTGTGCAGATGTAAATATCTGAAACATATACCAATGCACATTGAAACAAGAAATTGATGATTTTACTGAGCCACGTCCCAGCGCCACATATTACCATCGTCACAGCAGCAGAGAATGATACTTCCATCATGAGATATAGCTGTCTGTCTAATAGGATGTTTGCAATGTGGATGTGATAACCTGGCAATTAAATTAGGAAGGCTCGACTGTAATTCCCAAACATAAACTTTTCCTTCCCTGTTGCCAACTGCCATAGAATTATAGTGGAAATCGCATGAAAACTTAGATAAACCAAATGTCACATTCTAGCACTGGATACTTCTGCAGGATGTCCACACTCTTTGATAGGATGAAACTGCCAAGCCATCTAGTGCAATCCACATATTTTGAATGCACTGCAGCAATAAAAACAGGAAACTGCACATACTTCGTGGGGAATTTCGATGGCAAATCCGTCCAGGTAAATGACTTCTCAACATAGGTCCAAAACTCTTTCATAGACCAGATCTTGACTGTGTTTTCCATGCCACAGCTTGCAATACGATATACATCTGAAGGATGAAAATATACACTGAGAACTTCATTGCGATGTCCCCCAGCTCCAACAAATATCAAAATGCATATTCCAGTTTGAACATTCCAGAGTCGTACAGATTCTTCTTTGCTAGCAGATAAAATGAGGGAAGGTTTCAATGCTTGGGTCCTTATTTCATTCACAGAATCTCCATGGCCAACGAAACTCTTATGGACCTTTTCATTTGCAACATCAAGCACTCGAATTATACCATTGTGACCACCTGCAACTAATAATGGTGAACCATTCACATCGCATGCCCAACTTAATGTGTAAAATGTTTCATCCTTATCATCGTCAACATATGCCTGCAAAATAGAAATAGCACCTCCTTCCAAGCATTGGTAAATGGTCACCTTTACAGGTCTACAAATATCACAGCCATTATAACACTTCTAAATCATTACGGATTGCCACCATATCTGCACAAGTGAGGACACCGGCCTAGTTGACACACTATACAAACCAGCAAGAGATGGAAACTCTAATTCTCAGGCCTATCTTTCCATAGTGATTATCATCTTCTGAGCTTGGCGTGCAGCCCACTGATTCAAAATTCCAGATTGTCATTTTCTTACAGCAGAAGACTCTGCCGATTCAATACTACTGGATCTATGATGCCTGCGTGAATGCTTTGAAGAGCCTATAACTGATATTGATGATGACAGCGTGCTTGCAATTGAAGCGTATGGGCATGGAATTGGACGCAAGAGCAACAAATTTCTGAGCTCTGTTGCTGTGTGGGTAGCGCGCACTCCAAGCACTGTCCACGGCTATGAAAACATGGCTCCTGCTTTCAATAACACAAACATGATTTCTGCCTTGAGATTTTCGAGCAAATGAAATTGTTTGTAAATATTTGGTGTAACCTTGTTTTCTAGATTGTGCACAGCTCCAAGCCATCGTGGCTTCATTACAGCTGAAGTCTTTTTAACGATACCCCCAGTAGTATTCTTATCATGGTCAAGTACCTTAACATCAGCTACTACTTTTGACAAATATAGTCTTCAAAATTTGTTTTTTCAATCATCATACCTTTTGTAATATGGTAGGATTCTTCTGGTCTGAAGAAGCACTTTTGTTGATAGGTCTACCAACTGAGACTGACAGAGACTGCCCTGTATTTAATGAATACAATTGTGTTTCTCGTTTTAGAGAAGCCTCTCCAGTTTGGGTCTGCAATTTTAACTAAGTAGACAACCCTCTCCATTTCAGATAGAAGACTTTCCAATTTATGTTGAAACTGCATAGCCCGATCTTTCACTATTTGAGTGACTATGATCCCATAGAAAAACTTAGCACGAAACTCGAATGTCTCCACTCCCTAGAATATCATTAAGGGGACACCTTGTGATTCATGGATTCATGAGTTTCATCAGCTAGTTTCTGCAGTTAACCAGACTTTGAAAGCAGTGGAAACTTGTGCAACAAGAACTTTGTATCATTAATTTCCACAACATAGCCAGTAGGCACTTCAACAGAAACTGTCCTGCCAATGCTGCAGAGTTTGAAACACTTTGAGAAATTACATATTCATCATGAAAACATATTTGATGACTTCTTCTTCAAAACGGGGTTTTGAAGAAGAATCAATCTCACCTTATTTACGATGACATTCCTAAAATAAACACTTACTGAACCTCCCTCTGGCTTGCACATGTATTTTGAAGCACTTCTGAAGACAAAACCTTGGACTCAAGAATTAAAATGAGTCTTTTCTGGACCAGAGTAACATCAGTGACTGCAAATGACAAGAGATGAACCTTGGTGAATTTGACTACAGCGGGTTGACAAGATGGAGTCTAACGGAACCCATACATGTTGAAAATATAAATCAGCATTTTTTTCAGCAGTTATAGATTTCTTACATGGCATAATAATACACATCTTGCTGAATCTATCAACAACTACATAAAGATAATCATGTTGCTTTCTAGATAATGGTAGACATCCAACAAAATCCATAGAAACACTTTCCCATGGTCTAGAAGGTACCAAAAATGGCGTATATAAACCAAGTTTCCTATTGCTAGGCTTGCTTGTAGCACATAATGAACAACCTCTAATGAAATGTGAAACACTATCTACCATGCGAGGCCAATAACAATACCTCTGTAAATGTGCATCGTTTTGCTTACCCCGAAATGTCCAGCAATAAGAGAAGAATTAGCTTCTCTCATGATACTTACTCTCTCCCCCTTTGGTATACATAACTTGCCCATATGAAACAAAAAATTGTTATGCAAGTGATAATCATTCTCCTCAACATGATTCCCTTCACTCAAGTTAGCCTACACATTCTTAAAATGAACATCTGATACATACTGTTCTATGTAGCTCTCATGTACAATAGAATCATTCTTAAGTAAAGTAGTAGCACTAAAAATAGGCCTTGAAAGCATATCAGCAAATTTATTGAAAATACCTTTCTTGTACCTTATTACCAAGTGAAATTTTTGTAGGAAACCCATCCATTTGAAATGTCGTGACTGTTGTAATTTACTTTGCGACTGCAAGTACTGTAAAGGCTGATGGTTGGTATGAACAACTGTTTCTTTGTGTATCAAATAGTGTTTCCACTTTTTGATGCTTTGTACCAACACATACAACTCCTTATCATATGTAGGATAATTCACAACAGCACCATTAAATGTCTCAGAATGAAATGCGATAGGCTTACCATGCTGTAAGAGAACTGTACCCATGGCGTAATCACTAGCATCGGTATGAATCTCGAATGGCTGTCTCAAGTCTAGTAATGCAAGGAATAGAGATGAAATTATCTTCTCTTTCAAAGATTCGAAAGCTTTTTATTGCTTGCCTCCCCATTGGAAAGCATGCTTCACGCTTGTCACTGCATGCATAGGAGCTGCTATGGCAGAGAAGTTAGAAATAAACTTCCTCCAATACTGAGCTGCACCCAAAAAACTTCTTACCTCTGTAATGGATTTGCGAGTAGGCCAATTCAAAATGGCTTCTACTTTAGAAGGATCAATTCTCAAAGCACCTCCTCCTACTATGTGTCCCAAATAAACCTAAGAAGTGTTTCCAAATTCACACTTTGACATTTTAAGAAACAACTAATTTTTCTTCAAAATATCAAGTACTTTCTTAACATGCATGACATGATCTTCTCTAGTCTTGCTAAAAATTAAGATGTCATCTAAGTAGAAAATAATGAAATCATCAAGAAAAGGATGGAAGACATCATCCATTACCCGCATAAAATTTGCAGGTGCATTACATAAACCAAACGACATAACAAGCCACTCAAAGAGTCCCTGTTTTGTTTTAAATGCTGTCTTCCAAATGTCACTTTCTGCAATTCTAACTTGATGATAACCACTACATAAGTCTAACTGAGTGAAATATTTAGCATATTTCAGCTGATCTAACAAATCATATATCCTTGGGAGTGGGTAACGATTCTTTACCGTTATTTTTTTCAATGCCCTGAAGTCCACACACATGCGCCAAGTTCCATCTTTCTTCGGAATCAACACTATCAGTGACCCACATGGAAAAGTGCTTGGCTTATGAAACCTTTGTCTAACAAGTCTTTAATTTTCCTCTTTATTTCAACATTCTCCATGATAGACATGCAGTACATGCCTATGTTAGGAAGAGGACAATCTTGTTGTAACTGGATTTCATGTTGAATCTCACTTTTAGGAGGCAAACCTGTCGGTTCCTGAAACATCTCATGATGTGCATCAACTACATCATATAAATTTGATTTTAACTTGGAATCACAATTTTCAAATGACTCATGATTCACATCAACCTTAGGCTTAACGGTAAGAAGTACAAAACTCTTACTAGAATTCACTAGCCTTTTTACCTGTCCCGCATTTACCATCGCTATATTTGTCTTCTTGAGATGTTATCTAACAATAAAATCCTTGCCATATTTAAAGAGATGATACTTATTTTCATGGTGATGGAAGATCTCTTTCCTGTCAAATAAGTAAGGACTTCCCAAAACAATTCCTGATATATCAAGCAGCACTACATCAAGTTCAACTGTGTCAATAAAGTGTGCAGTAATTGCAAAACACAATATGCACTTTCTTGAGACTTGTAAGTTTGCATCCTTGCATATCCACCCAAGTGGATAAGGCTTTGGATATGGAATGGTCTCAAGTTTAAGCTGCTTGACCAAGTCTTCTGATATGAGATTTTCTTGTGACCCACTGTCAAACAGTGTGTCAATTTTTGTATGTTTTGAGACTACCCTCACATGGAACAATTCAATTCTTTCTTCCTTATTTGGAGCTTGTACATGATGGTTTGAAGTACTAGTGCTTGGATTAGTTTCAATTTCCTTTCCCTTCATACTCTTCAAACCCATGGCTGCAATTTTAGTTTCGTCACCTGAATCATCACCTAAGTCTTGTGGTGTAGTTGTAGTAGCTGTAGTTTTCTTCTTTCCTTTGTTTTTGTTAAATTGAGTTCTTTTTTCAGGATGAAGTTTCCAATAGTTTTTCTCTTCATGGCCTTCTCTTGAACAATGTTTACATATCACTTTCTCACCCTCCTGTTTGACAGATGCATTCTTTTTTCCTTTTCCCTTATAGGTTTTATCTTTGTTTTTCCCCTTAAAGGGCTTGTTTCTACCCTCATCAAAAGTGTTTTTCCCTCTAGCCTCTAAATGCGTATCTTGTACACAAACTTCGTCTAGACTAGTATGATTGAACATAAGGATAGTATGTCTAAGGCAGCTGTGCAAACCACCTATATATTTTAGCAAAGTATCTTGACTTTGTAAGTCTACCTCTAATAAGAGTGCTCTTCTCCTAAACTCTTGGGTGTAGTCTTGTACATTTTGTCCCTTAAGTTGTCTGAAGTTTTGCCAGTTCATGATAGCCTTTTGTAAATGAGTTAATGGATAAAATTTCTTTTTAATTGCAGTAATAAATTCAGCCCATGATAAAGTGATCTTACCATGTTTTTTTTAATTTCATCCTTGGTCTTGGCTTCCCACCATACCAATGCTGCTCCATCCATTCTCAAAGAGGCTAACTATATCTTGGTGTCGTCATCATGTAGGTTCTGTATCCTCAAATAAACTTCCAACTGCCTTATCTAATTGTCAAGTTTCTCTTCATTGACTTCACCTTTAAACATAGGAAACTCAAATTTAACATCAAGCTTTAAAAATGGACCTTTACCAGTGGTTTTAGACTTGTGAGATTGATTCACTGAAGTAGAGGATGACGATGTAGAGGAAGAGGATGAAGATGGGGATGGTGGATCACCATTTCCTCCATGTCCTTTCTTTGACTTGTCATCAATTTTCTTTCCTCCTGAAGAACCCTCTCCTTCTTTTTGATGTTTAGACCCTTCTCCAACAAGCCTATCATTCCTTTCTTGGTAGAGTATCCTTACCATATCAGTCATGTCCAAAAAATCCTTTCGGAATACCCGTTCTTCTTCTTTGGGATCAATGTCTTCAGGAGCTTCTCCTTCTCTTGAAGACATGCTTAAGGCTTCTTCAGTAACTCTTGGGGGTGTAATAGATGGTGGAGGAAATGGATTTTTGGCCCTCCTTGGTCGAGGATTAACTTGTGCTCTAACCAATTTTCCTTCCCCTCTTAAGAGTTTAATCCTAGTAAGCATAAAAACTTGCAAACAATCAACTATATCTTTGCACAAGAAAAAATGCAGAGTAAAACTCTAGCTCTAATACCAAATGATCTGAAAATGGAACTATTTGTAAATGCTGTGCAAAGTATCCATTTCCATTTAATTAAGTGTGCAAAGTATTCTCCATGTCTTGCAGGTTAAACAAAGTGTTTTTGGTAATTGTTTCTGAGTTTTTGTGTGAGGAAATGTTAATTAAGTTTACTGTTTAACATATTATATTATAAATACATAGCAAGAGAAATTCACCATAGCATAACACAACAAACTGATGAGGCAGTTCACCCCTCCTGGGCTACATCTGCCGGGTCCAAGGCTCCCAATGGGCATGTCCTTGCTCTATTAAGTTTCTAAAAATGGTTATACAGTGAAATATATGCCTAAACATGCAAAAAAAGCTGTGAATTTGACTTCAGAAGATAGAAATAAGCTAAAAATGGCTTTTGTTTCACCTCAAACAGTGAAGTACAGCCCAATATAGCTCCATCTCCTTGATGGCCCTGGTGGCTCTTTCCTCTTCCTTGAAGGAAAAATGGCTGTAGGACACCTCTGTTCACTCTGCAACCTATCCCAAACTCTCCAGAATTCTCAAAATGGCCAAAATTGACTAAAATATTTTTTGTTCAAAATTCCTGTTTTGAAGGTCATTGGGCGATTTCAAACTTCAGTAACTTTCACATATGACATCGGATTTGAGTCCCGTTCGCAGCGCCAGAATAGCAGCGACGAGGCCTTTCCGGTAGTTTAGATTGCAACCAATTCTGAGAAGTTCCATTTTGACCATTTTTTCAACTTGGACATGATCTCCTGATTAGAGTCAAACTTGCCAAAATATGTTGTTCCTCATACTTACCAATTCCTAGAAGTAATCAGACTCTGCCAATCATGCTACTCTCCTGATCAAAGAGCCATAGTAAACCCTGAAAAAGATGTCTTGTTTACTATTACAAAAGATTAAATCAAACAAATGCTTCAGATACAACCTAGACCAGATGAAGTTCCTTTTTCCATTGAAGCCCTCACTCAGTTATATTTGGATCTGGACTTCCCCAAGAGGTTCTAGATTTTTCAGACCTTCATGACTTCTTATGTAGAAATTCCCAAGCTAAATCCTCCATACTCTTCTGCTAAATTCTCTGAAAGGACAAGACATATCATTTCCATGTTTTCTTTCATTCTTGGCTACAATACAAATGAACATGTTGATGTTGCAGTGCTTGGTTTCTTGTCTACTTTTACACCTAGTCAACCTCCTGCTACCATTTTTAACTTTTCCCAATATATTTCTAACAGTATCCATGAAAAATTGGTCAAATTACCTTCTGAAGGTGTTTTTAAGTACTCTTCATTCCTATTTCACATGTTCCTATATTTTCAGTATGAGAAGCTTAATATAAGCCTTCAAAAGCTTGATGTGGAAGGAAATCCACAATCAGTCATCTTTTGGACTTCCTTGATAAGGAAAGATTCAAATGGGTTCACCTATATAGATTTTATAGATTCATTCTGTTGGGGTCCCGTGATTTGTTATATTGGTGATAAAAAATGCACAATGTAACATTAGACCAGTCTTTGGAGTCCTAGGACCTAACCTTCCTGGACTCAGAGAGGGCTCTCTCTAATTTGTGAAAAGGATATGAACTTATTTGCTTTTACGGTTTTATTTTAGGCTAATTGTTAAGTTTAGGGTTTGTTTGTTTGTTTTGGTTGGGTAGATTATCAAGTAGAATAGATGGAATAAGGAAATATTCAAGTCATTGGGCTATGGAGTCAATAAAAGTCATGGAAATTTCAATAATGAGTCAGGGTTGCATCACAAGGCAAATCTAGCATGGTCAAATGGATTTTCAAGGTTAGTATGAGATGAAATGAACATCAAGTTTGTGAAAAAAGTAGGGAAAAGGGAAGTTAATAATCCTTTTTCATATACTTTAACAAGAAGGGCCTTGAACACTATTTGGCATAAAGAAGTAATCAATAGATAGAGCACACCAATAAATTTTTGATTCAACTCAAGAAAATAAACATTTAAGACAAACAATCCAATGAAATATAGAAGGCGAGAAAATCATTTAACTTCTAGTGATTTCACCTTCAAGGTTGGAAAAAATTTAAGATAAACATATAACTTTAATCAAATAAGATGGAACTCCTAAACATCATTGATCATAGCCATAAAGATCTCCAAAAAAACTATTCAAGCATGGACAAAGGGTATGATCGAAACATAGCCTCTTTGGCAAAACCTAATTCGTGGTACTTTAAAGAGAGATCTCAAGAACAATGTTTTAGTGACATCAAACAAGCAGGGCTAACCATAAAGCATATTTGATACCTAATGTATTGAACCATTCATGAGATAAAAAAGCTTGGGTGGGTCTAGAGAGCAACTAAGAATTCTCTAAACTGACCTAGAAGATGAAAACATAGAGGCAGTGAAGAACAAACAGAGCTAAGGTGTTTTTGAAAAACGTTTCTTAGTCTAAAACCTTTGTCCTATTGCAATATAGAAGGATGAAACAACATGATACATAAGAAAACATGAACTAAATATAAGCACATCACCATTAACCAAGATCAGGGATCCTGTAAGCAAGTCTTCTCCATCATCAATTAAAACAACCCATTCACAAACTCCACAACACCAATTTCTTCTTCAATCTCCAAAAAACCATATATTTCTCTCAAGATTCATCAAATGCCAAACCTTTACAATGAGGCCCTCATGCTCTATTTATCTAGAAAAGAAGGGAAAAAACCCTATTTAGGGTTTGAAAATGTAAAAAACACTCATAAATGTCATTTATGTCTAAGAGACCATGCAAGGCCCAAGACACAAAATATCTCATGAAATAAATGAAAAAATAACTCTTAGTACCTAATTTCGGAGTGATTTGCCCCAAAAAACACTAAAATATCATTTTTCCATAAATGAGTGTATTTTGTTGACTTTTGGCCAAAAAAGCACAGTGAGGTCTGAACGCGTAGCGCCGACACGGGAGAAACTGGGTCCACTTGCAGCCTTGTTTTGATGACCTTCCCGATGTCAGAATTGGCTCCGTGATGGCCCCTTGGAAAGCATGATGAGTCTAATTTCCAAAAATTCCCTTGGTTTTGTGATTGGGTTTCATTTACGTGTCAAAAAAGGAAATCTACCAAAACTTCTATAGGCGCAGCGCCAGGCCTGAAAATGAGGCAGAAAGGTGAAAAATGAGGTGTTTTTTGGACTTTTGAGGGACCAAAAATGCTCCAAATGATTTGAAACTTGGTGAGCATGCTGTGGTTGAGCCGAGGATTCCAAAAATTCCAATTTTTCCTACTTATGATGCCTGAGATGAAAGCGTAGCGCCAGGGGTGCTGCGCTTAGAGGCCTCCAAATTTGCAAAATACCAAAATTTGTCAAAAATTTCCCAAAATTGATGGATGTCTTCCTTATGGGGTTTGAGAGGCCTGTAGAGAAGCTTCAAATACGATTCCAAGGTTAGCTTGGTATTTTTCCCCTTTGAGTGTTTGTCTTTTGGCATGGGCCTTTTTTAGCTTAGCCCTTGCAACTTGGTTTCTCTAGGCATAATGCTTGGTCATCTTCCTTTGGAGATCAAGATCCTTATTGGATTTCTCCAATTTAGCCTCCAAGTGTATGTTTACTCTTTCTAGCCAAGGCTCTCGATCATATGCTATCACCATGGAAACAACTCATCTAGAGGGAGCTGCTCTGCCAAGGATGATTCTTGTTCTCTTTGTTTTCCCAAGGCCTTCTTCAAACCCATGGTTCTTGGTTTCCTCCTGGACTGTCCTTTTTCATCTTCATTTTTCTCATAGGTGCTCATGAATTCCTCTAGTTTTACCTGTGCCCTTTGAGATTTTTTACAAGCCCTAATTTCTCTAGTCTCATAAATGGAAATTTGTGCTCCTAGCTTCCTGTTCTCCATCTCAAGGGCATCATTCACACTCTTGGCCCTATTTATATTTGCTTGGAGGTCTTCAATTAGGGAATTTTGTTCTGGATGAGAAAGTTTGAGATCCTTGCTTCATTTTCCTTGTCACTATCAATCTGAATGATTTCAAACTCTCTCTTAACCTCATGCTAATCTTCTTCTCCTTCCTTTACCTTTTCTTTGCCTTTATCTAGTGGCTTAGTGGATGAGGAAGCCATGGCCCCTTGCCTTTTTGAGGCAGCAAACACATGCCTTTCCCCTCTTTGGTATACCAATGAAAAAGGCTCAACTCTGCTCATTTTGGTGCTTTCATCATGGCTTCCATCACTTGTTTCCATGTCTTCTCTTCATCACCTGGACTGTTGCTTACCTCTTTACCTTCAACATCAGCCTCAATTTTAGCCTCTTCATTGATTTCTGCATTTTAATTTTGTTCCTTATTGTAGCTGCTTGCCTCATCATTTTTATGATCTTCATTTTCACCATCAGCCTCTTCATTTTCTTCACTGTTTTTATGAATGTCATGACTGTTGTCATGACTGTAATTTTCCTTGCTGTCCTGTTCCTCACTAATTCTTGCTTCATTAGTGTCACTGCTTTCTTCAGCCTCTTCATTTTCCTCACTATTTTCATCTTCATTTTTTCTGCTTTCTTCATCTTTTCCCTCATCTCCGTCGTGACTAGGAGCCTCACTGTTTTGAATGTCATTAGGGCTCTTAGTCTCACTGTTGCCCTTAGGATCATCCTCTGTTTCTTTTTCACTTGACTCATCTTCATCATTATCCACCACCATGTCTTCTGCTTCATTGCTGACCTCTTCTTCATCACTGCTTAATTCATTTCCATTGTCAGTTTCCTCATTTTCTTCATTGTTATCCTCTACCTCTGTTTCCATGTTTTCTGCTTCTTGTTGGCTTGAATCATCATCACCCTCATTTTCATTTTGGTTTGATTCATTGTCACCCTCACCCTCATGGTCACTTGCTTGTTCACTGCCACTTCCTTCTTGATTTGATGCATTAGAAGAAGGTGAGGAAAGGAGGTTTTTTTGAGGAGAGGTTACTTGTGTAGATGATGAGGCATGATCCGTAGGAGGTGATGGAGGAGTGGAGGGAGGAGGATGAGATGATGAGGGTAAATTTGGCTGATGATGAGGCTGTGGGCTTGTGAATATTTCATGAGCAATGAACACCTCCCAAGGTATGCCCTTTTGCTCCAATTGGTGTAGCACCACCATCTTGATCAAGGAGTGGTGGAACAAACTCTGCATTTTCTAGGAATAACTCCTCCTTTGGACAATAGAAGACATCTTTTCGATACTCCTATACAAGTAGTAGGGTACATGAAGCATTTTAACCCTAGTAAAATGCATGAGTAATCTGATATGGTAGGAGTAGAGCCTAGAGTATCTCCCCTCACAGGTAAAATATTTCATGATGAACTTCATTAAGGGTGAATACCTCTCGAGTAGGTGTGAGAAAGGGAAAATAGTCTTGCAGCCTTCTTTGTACCTAGGCTTGAGGAATGGCTCATAGCAGCTCATGTCCAGCTTTTCTCTCTTGAACCATTTTTCACCAACATCAGGAAGTCTAATAGCATGGGCAATGGTATCTGATGATAGCTCAAAGTCTACCCGTGCAAGATTTACTTGTTTATTGTGTAGGTTGAGGGAAAACAACCTAGTGAGCTCAGGGTGAATTTTCACTTGTTGGATCTTTTCAAAAAATTGAAAACACCCTACATTTTGAAAGCATGTGAGAATCTGTTGGGAATCAAAATTGTCGTTAGACCAAAACCCGCAGGTGTTAGTCAACGATCACATCGCCAGAGATAAGGATCCATGAAAGGCAGTTAGTCCATGTCAAAAAACACACGGGGAGCGTTGGTTTATCCAATGTCCAACAATCTCCCCCCCAACACGAGCCGGGTGTGTATCGAACTCGTGACCTATGCTCTGATACCACTTGTTGGAAATGCTGAGAGAGGGGGGTGAATCAATATTTATTTTCAATTGTTAATTTTTTCCAGTTATATTCTTCATAATTAAAAACAGAGAGGTGTATAATAATATTATTATTAAGGATTAATAGGAACTTTAGTCCTTTTTCAAATAATTGAGTACAATAGATGTGTGAGGGCACCAACCCTTCAATGAATCAGGCACCAACCTGTTTCCAAGCACCAACTTGGAATTTGATGAGGCTTCAACCTCTAGGGCTTTGACCCTATCTTCTTAAGGCACCAACCTTTTGTTTAGGAGCTCCTACTCCAAGGACACCAATCCTTCTTTGCTTCTTTATGGGATTATTGATTAAAAAATACTCCAGTACACCAATTTGCACCATAATGCACCATCAATTATGTATCACACTTCTTTATCAATTCTGCACCAAGATTTCTCCACCACACAACACTAATACTTCTACATTATTCAATGCTTTAATTAGCTCACAAATTTTTTTTGCTTGATTGTCTCCAAGCCTTCACAGATCAAGTGACTACAAGACCAAGCCACCACAAAAAGTTTCTTTGACTTTTAACATAGGTCTGTACAGTAGTTTAATCCTTATCTGATCTAACAGAAATAAGAATTATGTTTTATCCCTCCAGTCCGAGCCAAAAACACTTGTCTGAAGCTATAATGAAGTCTGAAGCTGCAAATATAAAGGTTTGAAGGATATATTCCAGAAGTCCGAGCCTCTGAGCCTCTAACTGAGGCTGTAATGAAATCAGGTCCGAGCTATTTTAACTGAGACAGAGATTCTGAGTTATAGTCATGTCCGAGGGTATGACGGTGGCTTAGTCAAAGCTCCACAAAAAAAATCTGTTATATTAATCAAGCTTTCACAACAGGAGCCTTTAACTAGGACTGTTCAGAAATTTACCACAGCTTCAGGCTGTCTTACAGTTATTTGCTTCTCTTCATGAGGATCTGAATTGTAAGATAGATATTCCCCAATAATATAAATTTTCAAACCCTACTCGGTGCCCTAGTTCACTGTAACTCGCACTTTTTAGTGTATATTCTTCTTTCTGCTTGTTTTCCGAGCTCGTTTTCTCCCTTTTGCTCACGAGATGTGAATAGTGGTAATGTTTTCTATGATATTGACCGAAAAGGATGATGGAGAATGGAGTCCTAACGTTGTATATATAGTGGTTTTAACAATGCTAAACGAAAAGACATATCTCCACAAGCAGGCTGTCATGGGAGGCTAGCATAGGTCGGCTCACAGACCATAAAAATTATTCTAAACTTAAAAAATTGATAACTTTCAAACCACTTGGAGATTTTGGCTGGGTAATAGCTCGTCGAAAAGCTAAAATTATGTTTTATAGTATGCTATAAGTTTCATGTTCAGATTCATCCTTTCAAAGGTAGAAATATGTTTTTTAAGTGATTGGTCAATAGATGGTGCAAAAAAAATAGAGGACATCGGATCGGCTTCTTGGTGGATGGGCATCTTCATTGTTTGCCTTCATCATGGGATCAACATGTCATAATCTAGCATATTGAAATCAATGAAAACTTAGATTAAAAATCTCCCCCTTTTTCATTGGATGGAAATATTATTTTTCTCCTCCCCCTTTGACATAAATGGCAACGGGGTGTTAATGTGCTCCCCCTGTCATGCTGCTTGTTTTAACGTGATGCAAGAGCAATGACCCCCATATTTTGGCGAAGATACTCAAATGCTTCTCGTGGAAGGGGTTTTGTAAAGATATCTGCAATTTTGTCTTTTGTATTGACGTATTCCAACTTGATATTTTGTTCAGCAACTTGTTCTCGGAGAAAATGATATTTGATTGGAATATGTTTGGTCTTTGAGTGCATCACCGGATTTTTTGAAAGAATGATGGCACTAGTGTTGTCACAAAAAATAGTAATTGGTTGCTTAGTTTCTATGTTGACATCCTTCAAGGCTTCCTTCATCCATATAATTTGTGTACAACAATCAGTAGTAGCTATATATTCGGCTTCAGCTGTAGAAAGAGATATAGATGATTGCTTTTTGCTGAGCCAAGATACAAGACAAACTCCCATAAAGAATGCATATAGTAATTGGTTGCTTAGTTTCTATGTTGACATCCTTCAAGGCTTCCTTCATCTATATAATTTGTGTACAAAAATCAGTAGCAGCTATATATTCGGCTTCAACTGTAGAAAGAGATATAGATGATTGCTTTTTGCTGAGCCAAGATACAAGACAATCTCCCATAAAAAATGCATTTCCACTGGTACTTTTTCGATCATCCACGCTTCTGGCCCAATCAAAATCAGAGTAAGCTGTCAAAATAAGAGTTGAAATCTTAGGATACCAAAGACCGAAATCAGTAGTTCCTTTCAAATATCTGAGAATTCTCTTCACAACTGTTAGATGGGATTGTTTAGGACTTGTATGAAATATTGCTACCATTCCTACTGCTTGCATAATGTCTGGTCTTGTAGCAGTTAAGTATAGGAGAGCTCCAATTATTGACCTGTAAAGAGTTGCATCTATGAGAGGGGTATCATCATCTTTACTTAATTTACAATCTATGGTCATTGGTGTGCTCATTGGTGCATAATATTCCATTCCATATCTTTTGAGCATGTCTTTAAGATATTTTTCTTGAGATATAAACATGCCTGCAGAGGTTTGAGATCTTTGTAGCCCAAGAAATTAAGACAGCTCACCAATAATTAACATTTCGAATCTTTTGGACATATTTATAGCAAATTCATGGCTCATCTCATCATCATTGCTAGAAAAGATTAGATCATCAACGTATACAAGAGTGATCAAAAGTTTTTCCTTGTTCATCTTCATGTAGAGATTACTACCAGCTACTCCCTTTTTGAAATCTTCTTGTAGTAGATAGTGATCCAAATTTGCATACCATGTTCTAGGGGCTTGTTTTAATCCATACAAGGCATTTTTTAGCTTGCATACAAAGTCCTTCCCTTCGGCAAGATCAAATCCTTTTGGTTGCTCCATGTAAACTTCTTCCTTGAGATCTCCATTTAGGAATGCTGATTTTACATCCATTTGATAAACCTTGAATCCTTTTGAGCAAGTAAATGCCAAAAAAATTCTTATGGCTTCCAATCGAGCTACTGGTGAAAAGGTTTCTTCGAAGTCAATTCCTTCAATTTGTGAGTATCCCTTGCAGAAAAGTTTGGCTTTATTTCTGATGATTTGTCCATCCTCATTCATCTTGTTTTTGAATACCAATTTTGTTCCAATTATATTTTTTTCTTTTGGGCAAGGTACTAGCTCCCAGGTCTCATTCTTTTCGATTTGAGAAATTTCTTCTTCCATGGCCTTTATCCAATAAGGATCTTTGCTTGCTTGAGAAAAAATTTCAAGTTCTATTAAATATAATAGAGCAACATCATCTTTTCTTTGGGTGTTTATCATCCTTCTTCGAGTTTGAATTCCTTCATCTATATTTCCGATGAATTGTTCTTCCAGATGATGTCTTTGAATAAACTTGATCTTAGATGGAGTTTGTGAAGGTTCAATTTGAGGTTCTCCATTCTCCTCTTCTTTTTCAGATTCTTCTTCTTCACTTTGTTCAAAGAAAGGCTCAACTTCATGATCTTCAATTATTTTTTCTGGAAGGCCTTCATCAATCTTCACATCAATTCTTTCCACTATTCTTCGTAGACTATTGTTGTAACATTTGTAAGCTTTGCTCCTAGTGGATTATACAAGAAATATTCCTTCGTCAACTCTAGAATCAATTTTACCTGGTGAGTCATCATTTATTTTTATGAAACATTTTCTTCTAAAAACCTTGAAATATTTTACTGAAGCAGGTCTTCCTTTCCATAATTCATAAGGAGTATTTTCATTATTTGGTCTTAGTTGAGTTTGATTTAAGGTATAAACTGCGGTGCCAACTGCTTCTCTCCAAAATTTTGGTTGCAAATCAGCTGCTAGTAGCATTGTCCTTTCCATTTCTTGAATGATTTGGTTCCTTCTTTCAACTACTCCATTTTGCTGGGGTGTCCTAGCAGTAGAGAGTTCTCTTTCGATTCCATGCTCTTTACAATATTCATCAAATTATTTTGAGGTGAATTCTCCTCCTCTATCCGTTCTAAGAAATTTAATCTTAGAATCTTTCTCATTCTCAATGAGAGCCTTAAGATTCTTAAAACATTCAAATGCTTCGGATTTATATTTTATGAAATATATCCACATCATTCTAGTATAGTCATCAACAAATAGAGAAAAGTACCTTTCACCTTGAAGAGCTGGAGTTCTAGTTGGCCCACACAAATCTGCATGAATGATTTCCAAAGGTTTTGTTGTTGAGAACTCCTTAGATTTGTGGCTAGTTCTGGTTTGATTTCCATGTTGGCATGGGCCACATACAACTGCATTTGGTTTGCACATTTTTTGAATATCCCTTACTGCATTAATTTTGCTGATGTTGACTAGGTTATCAAAACTTGTATGCCCCAATCGCTTGTGCCATAACCAAATTTCATCTGTTTGACTTAAGTAACATTTATCTTCTTGGATTCTACTAAGAATGTAAACATTATCTGGTGTTCTTATTCCTTTCGCCACAAGTTCTCCCGAGGACGAGTCTCTTATTTCAAAATTTTTTGTACTAAAGACAACATTATGTCTTTGGTCACAAATCTGGCTAACACTTAAGAGATTGTGTTTGAGCCCTTATATCAGCAAGGTATTTTGAGCCTTTCCTAGTCCATTGACAAGGGTAGCAGTTTATTTTCCAGTGATTTTAGCGGGTCCACTTCCAAAGGAGACATTTCAATTTTTCTTGTTCAATGAGATAAACTTATTTTGGTCACTTCTCATATGTCTTGAGCATCCACTATCCACGAACCAATGATTTTCTTCACTATGAGCACATAGAGCTAGGCCACATTTATTAGTTTTTAGATTTTCGTTTTTATCTTTCTCCCTTTTGAGAGGGAAATTTTGTTCATTATGATCATAATTATCACATAATGAGCAAGACGGATCAAACTTAGCCAAAGGATCAAAGGAATTGTAAGTTTTGATTTGTCCTTGCTCTTGAGGACCACGTAGTTGGTTTGTTTGATCATTCAATCTTGGTGCTTCATTCTTATGAGCCTTGCAATGCTTAGATTGATGCCCAAAGTTTTTACAATTGTAACAATGCCCAAGAAAAATAGTTTGATACCTGTTGTAGTATCCATAGCTTGAACCAACATTCTTCCTTGAAGTTTCTCTTTCTTCAATTCTTGGTTTTGAGATGGGAATTTGTTCTTGAAGAGATGAATTTTCTTCTTTTGGATGGAAAGAGAGTACATCAACATAACTTCTTGCATTATTCTTTGTACTTGATGATTCTCCTTTGAAACCTATTCCAGACTTGTCATGTTGAGGTTTTTGAGTATTAAGAATGTTGTCAAGAGCTAGAGAGCTTTACCAAATCCTTTTAACTTGCTCTAATTCCTTTCTTAGAGATATTATTTCAGCTTCACGTTTTTCACAGATATCATCCTTCTCTTTTAGATTAATGTTCAAGAAGTCTGCCCTTATTTTTGCTTCCTCTCTTTCTATTTTGAGAGAAAGTATCTTCTTTTGTAGATTCTCATTTTATTCAATGGCACTTATTAGAAAACTATCCATGTTTCTTTCATCTTCTAGTTCTGAGTCATCATCATTTGTAAATTCCATGAATAACGTTTCTCTGCTTCCAACATAATTACTTTCCTCATCTAATTCATCATCACTTTCTTCGTAATGACGCACATTTCTAGTTGATTTCTTTTTTATGACCACAAATTCATCTTCATCAGACTCATATTGTTTGGAGAAGAAGTTCTTCTTATTAAACCCTTTCTTTTTGTACATCATTATTTTAGAGTCCTTTTCATCATAACTATCATGTTTATGAGGACATTTTGCAACATAATGACATATTCTTCCACAATTGAAACAAATAATAGGGTACTTACCTTTTAGCTTAGATCCCCTTTTTAGTCTTCGTACAAATTGAGCTAACTCGTTTTCAGTATCAGATTCATCATTGTTGCAATTCCATCCTTTTCCTTCTTTTGTAGATCTTGAGGCTTTGAAAGCTGCTTCTTTGAAATTTGGGCTCCCTTTCCTCATCTCATAGGCAATAAGAATTCCATGAAGTTCATCCATCTTGAGAGTATCTAGGTCCTTCATTTCTTCTAGGGCACTTACTTTGGAGTCAAATCTGTCAGGAAGCGATCTCAGGATTTTTTGAACAATGGTGCTTTCTTCATTATTTTCTCCTAGTCCTTTAAGAGAGTTAATCACTTCAGCTACTCGGAGGAAGTATGATGCAATATATTCTTTATCATCCATTTTCAGACTCTCGAATTTTCTTCTATAGGTTTGAAGTTTTTCCTTCTTAAATTTGGAGTCCCCATCATATAGAGAAACCAACTTATCCCATACTTCTTTGGCTGAGTCACAATTCATGAATTTCGTAAATTCGGAATCGGTAATTCCACTAGTGATGGAATTTAAAGCTTTGGCATTAGAAATGTAGGCTCTTATTTCATCTTGATCAGTTGGAAGATTGGTGGGAGCTTTGTACCCATCCAAAACAGAGTGCCATACTTCAGGACCAAGAGACATTAGATAGTAGGACATCCACTTTTTCCAAAAACCAAAATTTGGTCCATCAAAGATAGTTAGTTTCCCTGTTGCTTGCATGTTCTTCATTGTGCCTAAGAATCATTCTTCCAGTTGTTAGGCTGATAATGAAGAAGATGCCTCTGATACCACTTGTTGGGAATCACGATTTTCATTAGACCAAAACCTGCAGGTGTTAGTCAACGATCGCATCGCCAGAGATAAGGATCCATGAAAGGCGGTTAGTCAATGTTGCGAAACACACGGGGAGATTTGGTTTATCCAATGTCCAACAATCATGGGAGAGGTAGTAATCTCCATAGTGTTTTTGGGTTCAAATCTGTTAACCTTCCCACCCTTGTGTTGTTTCCTCATAGGCACTTGGCCTCCTTCACTGCTCACACTCCCTTCTTCTGTTGACATGGTGATTAGTGCTGCCTTTAAACAACCCTAGGATTTCTTGTGAAACTTGATAGGATGAGTGAAATGGAATAATGGTGAAAGGAAATTTTTTGCAAGTGGGTAAGAGGGAGGTGTAGGTGTATGACTGATTCCCATTTGAGCTTCGATGAAGGGTTAAATTGAACTCACTGTAATTACCCTAATTGACAATTGTCTTGACTGATAATTTATTGCTTGGAGGTCAAAAGAGAGTGTTTGTCATGAGGACCTAGGGTTTCTATTCATTAGGGTTTGGTTAACTCCTTTAATCACCCAACCATGAAATTCACTTGGAGGATAAGGAAAAGAAAATCTACCTACCAAATTTCAATTCTTTTGAAAGTCTTTGATGCAGCTTGGAGGTGCTCTTTTGTGGCCTTTTTTCACAATTTTCAAGTAGCGCTAGGCAACCTTACCCAAATTTTCACTGAAAATGCCCAAATTTTCTCCCTGGAGGTTTTTTCTCTTTTGCAAGTGAATAATGAGTCAAGTTACAAACACCATGACCCTTTATAGTCTTAGGAAAATAAATTTAACTCTTGTATACCCACTTTCTAATTTTTTTTTTTAGTCCTTTGGTCACTTTTACTAATTTTTCATTTTGAGCTTTTTCAGTAAGTGACTTAAAAAACATTCAAGTGATCTCTTTCCTTTCTAACTATTTTTATTTGTTGCTCTTCAGGTTGCTGAAATGGTCAACTTTGATCTCCTGTGACCTATTGGTGCCTTTATCACTCTGTTTTGTAGATGTTTTGTTTGAGTTACATGATTTGCTATGTTTTGGCCTGTTCATGTCTTTCAATCACTTTCAGTAAATAAGTGTCATGAAAACCTTGAAATGACTCTCTTCCCTCTGATCTTTGGAACATGCTAAAAAAAATTTGACCACCCTAGGCACTTGTATGGTGGAAGCATCTTTAAAACCTCTTTGTTCTTACCTTGGAGATTAAATTGCCTCTTGCTTGATGGGTGACTAAGGAACTTGTTTTCATTTCTCTCACTGATCTCTAGGCATGATAAGTTCATCTTTGACAAGTACCATAGTCTTCACAATCATGTATGTTGTCTCCTCTTTTGGCCACTTCTGATTTGCAGGTTCCATGATATACTGATTTTACCTTTTCTGATGTTCTTGGTTCTTGACACATTCAGTTACATAAAAATAGCAACCTTATGATCAGCTTGGATTTTCACCTTAAAAATCAACCCTATGCTTTTATTCCTTTGATCATTGAGTGCAAATGACTGAAAATGAAGGCTTGAAATTTCTTATACTGATACTCTTTGCATTCTTTCCCTTTGAGGCAGTGAGATACTTTACCTTTTCAAACCCTATAAGTCACTTACAACAGTCTCTTCAAACCTTCTGTCTGCTATCATCATGGAGGCCTATCATCTTTATTTCAACTCCTTTGACTATATTTCCAAAACCTTAGGTTTCTGGGCTGTTTGAGAAGAATCATTAGTGTTGTCTTCTAAGTTCTCTATGGCCCTTTCAAGTTCATTAATTTATATTCAATTCACCTCACCTTTTTCTATCTTCCATCTATAATTTCTAAAAATCTTAAGTTCATGCTTGGTTGTACTGGTGTGCCTCTTCCATGTGTTTTGCTGCCTTGGCTCCTTGCTTGGCATACTGTTGGCCCAATCAGTCTTAGGAACTCTGATTCTTCTTGAACATAGGCTTCTTCCTCCTTCTTTTCTGTGGATGTCCTTTAATGAGGAGAAGGCCTCTTACCTTACATATTCTCTGCTGATAGTTATTTCAACACTCCTGCAGAAATGTCAAAATGCATAGTTTCCTTTTGCAAAATTTTGTTCTTTGGAAAAGAAATCCTCGGATATTTTCTTGATTTAACTTGGACAAACAGGGGCTGATATTTTTTCATATTTGATTCAGCTTCTAGCACATGAAAAACAATGACTTAGAACACCAAAGATAACCCTACAACCTATGAAACCCTAATGACCTAGCAGGAGGCTCTTTTGACTTGGTCTTTGACTAAAATCTTGGCTTGGGGCCTTCAAGTATGAAAAACAGAGTTTTTGACAAATTGATGTATTGAAGATCTAAAATCCAATGTACTTGATTTATCTAAAGAGCCTATAAAGATAGTTTTGAGACCATCAATGCTTGAGGCATTTGGTGAATATGGGAAAGAGTAGGCTGATTGGTAACCCTAGATGGAAAGTGGAGGGGCAAGGCAAAATAAAAACAAAGTACTGAGGCTATGGGTGGAAAGACATGATAAAGATGAGTGGCATGAGTCCATGAGGGGCCTTTTGGGAGTGGTAGGCTAACCAGGGAATGACAGAGTAGTAAAATAGTGAAAAAATTGTTTTAAGGATAATGAAAGCAGTGAGATTTCTAAAACTCAAAATATTCATGAATCTTGTTTTTAGAAATCTAGGACAAGTATTTAGTCATCTACAAATAGAAAAAATTACTAATGACTAACACATTCATACATCCCATAGTCAATTTAGTGAACAGTAGTGTACACCACAAAATTAGTAATGAAATCAAGAGGGTTTTGCAATTGTCTGAGCACAATAGGAAAGGTGATTGGTATTTGTACCAAAAACATATAGAAATAAGAATTTATGGACCATGTATTATCCCTTATAAACTGCCCAAATACCTCCCTATGAGGTTATTTTCCCCGGAATACATAAGGCAGATTCTAAATTCAGATATTGTTAGTTTCTTAATAGAAAAGAAGAAAAAACAGTTCAAGTTGAAGAACCAAGTTGGCCCTTTTATCTGTAATAATAGAGAAGCAGGTCCAGTGGCTCAAAAATAATTTCAGGAGTTCAAGTTCAATCACAGTTTCCTATGGTATTATGATCCCCTTGGTTTTATTAGTAAAATGAGAGTTAAATTCAAATTTAACTCCATATGTACATGAAAAGAAGCCAAATATTGAAAAATTATCAAACCAATCTGAATGGTTAGAGAATACATTGGTAGCGGCAGGAAAGAAAAGTGATACTAGTAAATCTTTGCAAAATCCAGCCCAAGAAGACATAAATGTGAAGAGAAACAGAGAGGAAGGATCCTATACAACAGAGACTACAACAGAGACTAAATTCAAATTGAGATACAATAAAAAGCCAAAGTTGAATCCTGATAATAAAGAAAAGGAAAATATAGAAGTGATTGATACAGAAATTGCAGAAAAAGACAGTGCACCTCCTACAAGAATTGAAGAGGAACAACACCCCACTACTTCAAAGACACAACTAATTTAGAAACAACACAGTATTGAAGTTTCTTCATCTAAGAAAACAACAGAAAAGGACATGGATATAAAAGAGAAGTTACTGCCACTGTAATCCCTATAATTACAATAGCTGTACCTTCTACTTTGGCAGAATCACTGGCTCCTAATGTCCCAATGGCCACAACACTTCCTGTTACTTCATCTACAACTTCAGCCACAAAATCTTCAACAACAGCAGCACAACATTCAGATGAAGCAAGAAAACTATTAAAGGCTATGCAAGATATGTCTATTTAGACCAGTGAGATAAATAGATTAAAAGAACAACTCAAAAATCTTGAAGATGCTAAGAAACTTGCTCAAATAAATCCTAAGAATGAAGAACAAAAAGCCAATAGATTGAATGAGCAACGGAAAAATTTGGAGAAAGAACTAACATTGAAGGAACCAATGGCACATGTCAAGCAACAATTATGGTCAAATATCATTGAAGCAGTCAATGATATTTGGCCATCCATACAGGTCATATATGAGCAGAAAGACTTAGTGAAATCAGCAAGAGAAGCAATCCAAAAGATCAAAGAAGATCTTGGAAAGAAACCTGAAGAAGCTCTAGAAATCATCAAATTTCTTAATTCCAAAAATAGACAAGAGTTGGAAGAGATTGGAATTAATGATAGAACAGAGACCATCCTAGAAGTTAGGAAGGTAATCTCAAAGAAAAATTTGATAATACAGTTAGAGGAGAAATGCCAGAACATGGAGATTGCAATCACAAGGTTCATGATCAAGTTTGATATTCTAAGGCAAAAAGACCTTCCCAATCCTCTAGTTATTAATGATAGATTAATGAAGCAGGATGATTATGATAAAAAGATAAGAGAGTTTTCCAGAGAACAAGTGAACAATTCAACCTTGTAGGGAATCCCAACAGGGAAGGTCCTCTACAAGAATCTTGAGAATTTGTTTTAGTTACAGCAGGAAGTAAAACACTTATTTGTGAACAAGCCAACATTCTCAAAATATACTGAAGTTGATGAAAAATTCAGAGGGATGATGAAGATAAAACTGCTAGAGGCAGAATTATGGGAAAAATTAATTAATTTACTATAAAATCAGATTGAAGTGAGCACATAGCAGTGAGAGTCAAAATAGAGCTTTATGTTTTTACACCAGCATTCACAGTTTTGCAGTAAAAGAGTATTAGTGAAAGAGTATCAGGATAAAGCGTATCATTTGAAAGGTTAAAGTCAAAATCAGAACAAAAATGAATCTTCTAGCGTGAAAGACACTTCACTATCCAGCTGCAACTTCATTGAACAACAAAGAGATAAAGCATTGAAAAAATCAAGACAACAAACCATTTATTTCAATAAAAAAGGGACAACTAGCATTAGTTAGAAAGCTGTCACTATCTTCTTTCATGAAGATATTTCTTTTCCATGAATAATTCCTAAGTTTATTATAGGATATTTTGTATGAATTTTTGTATAAATATTTCTCATTTGGAAGTATTGAGTGTGGATGAATTGCTGAACATTTCTATAGATTGTACTATTATGAACCTAAGTGTTTTTTATACCAATTCAAGTCAGCAGACTGGATTAAAGCAATAAAGCATCATATTACATGATTCATGTGTTGGGCCACTACAATGAAGTATTTTCACTTGTTATTTTGTCAATTTCTTAAGTTTTATTTTAATACTTGAATGTGTTCTAAGTCTAAATGATAAATCAAGATTTGTTATCTCAGAATATGTTAAAAGCACTTTGTTTTGACTGAATATCATTTATATGTTTTGCACTGATATCCAGATTAGGGAATCCTTAATTGATCCCTAGTTTCGATTGGCCTATGCATTTTCACTCATAGTCTGGATTTAAGAACCCTTATTTTCTCTTTTATCCCGATCAAAACCATTTTCACCATCAGCCTTGAAGATCTGAAGTGACTTAACTATCTTGCCCCGTAAAAATTTCCCTTTAGAACTTGATCCTTATCTGACTGCTTGACACATTGACTCCATTAGCCCAATGGAATACATATCTACATATATCCATCTAAGTAATAGATTTCACCACTAAATCAAGTCAAAACCCAAAACCAATTTACCCTACATAACTAGCCTAAAATAAAATATAATCAACAAAGATAAATCATATAGAGAGAGCCCTCTCTGAGCATTAGGAAGGCTAGATCCTAAGGCCTAAAAGTAGGTTTGTGGTTACCTCTAATATTATTTAAACACAATATCAAAAATCTCACAATTATTAAGAATTATTGGAGTGATAACACATCCTTTTTAAAACTTGTTGTTGTTTATCCAAATCTATAATCATCCTCGAGAATGGAAATATTCCTCTTGTCTACAACACAATTTTCTCTTCAAACATGTGTTCCTTCAAAATTTCAAGTTCCTTAAGTTCAAGTTCTTGCTTTTGTTTCTTTAATATGTCAAGTTATTCATTAAGAAGACAGAAAGCATTTTCCTACCTTGCCTCCTACTACTTCATAAGGAAACCCATCTGTGAAGACCTCTTTTCAGTCAAATTAGTCAATTCCTTGAGATGCTTGAAGTCCACAATAGATGTTTCCTGCACTATTGAAATCTATTCCAACATATATTGATCTGAACCAGGTTGGTCTATATTGAACTGCTTATTTGCTACCTTTTCTAACTCTTCCAGCCACATTGATGGTAAAATTCTATGTCCATTTCTGTAGAATAGTCTTCTCCCATCTTGCAACAAAGTGTAAATTTTAAGATTTATCCTGTGAAAACATCGGTTCCTTCTGGGGATGGAAAATCCAGAGGAGGTGTCAATAATATCAGATCTCTGGATTCATAAATCAATGCCTTATCCATACAACTCAGTGACTAGAAACTAGCTGATTATTCCTTATGACTTTGACTGATAACAATAGACCACATGCTTGCCCAACCAACTTATTCGCATACTGAAATATGAACTGAAACTGCCACTGAATATAAATTGTAAATTGTCTGACAGAAATCACTGCTATACCTTGAAAATTTGAATGGTGAAACCAGAACTATGCTGAAACTAAAAACTAAAAGCAATCTTAAACTAAAACTGAGAAAATGCTCAAGGTACTGAGCTTATTTGCACACCTACCTACCCTAATCTACTGAAATTGCTACCCTTCTAAATGATACAATAATGCAAGTGTACCCAGTCAAGCAATTGTCTGAATAACTCTTTTCTTCCACTGCTCTTCACCATATTCAACAACAAACCTGATAATAGTATTTAATAGAAATTCCTGACATGATATAATTTGCAGGGATCTTGGTGCACTTGAAAAACAACTGACATGTCGGGAATATGTGCTGGCTTTGTAAAAAATAACTCCTCCATATAGACAACCACTGGATCAAGGTACTCTTGACTTATTTCTGGGTATTCTGACTCAGCCAACTCAGCTTCATGTCTTGGTACTGTAGATGTTCTCTCTAGGTCTTCAATAAACTCGGAACATGTTTTCATGCTATTTGATGAATGTTGTGTCAATACTTCTACTGAATCGGGCAATGGGGCAGTCTGTCTGATCATATCCATATCATATAAGCTATTAAGAGAATTATTAACATAGGAATATTGAATTTGAAAGCATAAACCAATCAACGCATATGCTATTGGGTCATGTGGTGCTTTAGATGATAGTGTTGGTTCTTCTGAGACCTCATGTTTTCTCTTATAATTATCAACCAAAATGTGATCCAAATTACCTTTCATAATCTGAAATGCATTAAAGCATAAAGGTAGAGAATCAAACTAGATCAATCCATCATCTGTTTCAGACTCTGTGATTTCATCTGCTACTTGACATTCAAAAGGACTAAAGGGCTGAACCCTTGGATCTAAATCATATTTTTTATCATCCATGATTTCCTCATCTAAATGGTGAGAGAGTTCTCTTCTCCTGTGATTATCAACTAGAATGTGATCCAGATTCCCTTTCACAATTTGAAATGAATACAAAATAAGGGTAAAGACTCAAGATGTATTGATTCCTCCTCTATTTCAGTTTCTGTGATTTCAAGATGACTCAGGGAGAGAACTCCTAGATTTGAAAAAGGTTCTGTATCACCCCTCTTTTCCTCATCTGACTCATTAGAGCGTTGCTCATCCTTCTTATTTACAATCTGTTTGTAATTTTCTCTCAAGAGTGAGGCAAAACACATGGGAAGGCATTTGGTACTTACTTGAAAACTTTTCACATTTTCCTCCTTACAATCTTGCTCAACATGTAGAGTTTGATTTCCATCTTTGCATTGTGGTGATCGAGCCGCTTCTTCCCATGAAGACAATGCTGGTTGCTTTGAACAATCAACCTCAATCTCAAGCATGTAGTTTTCATCTTGAAGATTAATTCTGAGAATACAAGAAATTTTCTTACCTCTTTTTGATTTTGAACTTCATTTTCTGTTTTAGGGTGTCCAGGATGAGATGCTAACTACTTGGGTACATTAATATTTGTCTTTTCCATAACTAATGGAACATGAGGTATCTAAACATCAAGTTCCTCTTTCCTAATAATTATATGTGTCATTTAGTTGACTGTGTTTTTCAACACATCTAGCTTTATCTCTGAATATATCAATCGTTCTCTTTCTATTTTATCCTTCTCCACAACCTTTAAATTTGCCTCTCTGTTCAGCAGGTTCGTTTCCACATCAACTGCCATAATTTTCATTTATTCAAGGGTTTCAGGGTCCCTTTCTCTTAAATGGAATGCCATCTATGGGTCAAATGCATCTGGGTAGTGCCAAAGAGCTAATCCTGGGGGTGGATTTATCTTAATAGGCATCAAATGGTATACCTTATTGAACCTGGATAAAAAATGATGCACTGTCTCCCCTGGCTGTATTTTTAAATGATTATACTCTTCTATGATGAAAAAAACATATCCCATGAACACCCATCTATCTAGGTAGACTTGAGTGAATTTATGAAAATTGATAATGCTTGCAGCTGGAAGATATTTAAACCAAATTTTAACTTTACCTTGTAATGATAAGGCAAACATCCTGATACATAAATCATCTTCTTCCACCTCATACCGATCAAGGAAATACTCAAGATTATGAATGTGCTTTTTCTGAAGTGATTTCCACATTCTCTCCATCAAACCTGGGTATATTATTGCTAAAATTTACAGGGAAGTCATGGAGGATAGGAGGCAAAACCAGAGGCTTGTATCTGTTTGGGAATTTTATAGGTATAGGTGGTAATGAAGGAGGCTTATAACCATTTGGAAATTCAGCAAGAGCAGGGGATGAAGCAGGAGGGTCATGTTTCACTGGGTTTTCCACAAGTGCATCCGGGATGTGCACAGGTGTATGAGTATGTACATAATATACAATTTGGGGCTTAGCTTATTGAGGCTCATCAATTTTCCAATGATCAATGTAAACCTTGATAGTGTACTCTTGATTAGGCTTAAAGTAAGATGGAACATAGTTACAGATAAAACCAACAATTTCCTGAATCCAATTTGGGCTTGAATACTTTCTCTTTCCACGCTGACTGGTCATGTTTCAGGTCCTTCCTCCAGTGGAGTCTTTGAATGGAACTGATATGAGTTTGGAGTCACCAGGTGGATGATTTCAACTTTCTTATGTCTAGCTGTAGTCCACCATCAACAACCAGATAGTATTCTTGGAAAATACTCGAATCGGCCGAGTCCCTATGGGCCTTTTAGTCGAGCCCCTACCGGGCCTCACCATATGAATAGTGAGCCGATGGCGGCCCTTTAGTCGAGAGTTCGTCCCTCACCCTACCGGGCCTCTATTTGAAGAAAATAGAGAGATAAATCCCTCATAGATATGAATGTATGAGTCCCTACCGGGCCTCGACCTCGTAACCTCAATCGAGTCGATGGTGGCCTTATAGTCGAGAGTTCGGCAGACTCACCCTCACCATATGAATAGTGAGCCCCCTACAATTTTGACTGGGGTTTATGAGTTTCGATGAAATGCTAAACTTCTTCAATAAGTCCCCAGTATGGTCGCCATTATGTTGTGGCCCTATAATTTATAAGATTGGAAAGAATAAACTATAAAGGACAACATCAAACCACTTTGGAATCGAGGACCTAGCCTTCCTAGACTCAGAGAGGGCTCTCTCTGTTTTTATGATTTAGCTTGATGGTTATAATGATGATATTAGGCTAGTTATAGAAATGGAGGTATGCATTTTTTGTAATTAATTTTGTTGGTTGGATGAGAAGATCTGTAGAAGCTAATCCATTAGGCTATGGAGTCAAACAGGGGCTGGTTCTATTGCATCAAAAGTTCAAAAGCATCATAGGGCAATCTAACTGTGTGTGCTGGATCTTAAAGAAACAGAGATTGTGAGGTGAGAGAAGCAGTGAATGTACAATAGTGGTTAAAAAGAAATTTATAATTTCTTAACCAGATTGCATGAAGAAAACATTCATATTGTAATCACAGACAAAATTAAGGTGCTCCAACAACAAATCTTAATCTAAAATTTCTGTTTTTTACAATCAGCTTAAAATGATACGTAGTGAGGAAAAACAGTGGAAACATTCAACATAGAAAAGGAAATCACATCACCAGACAGACACAACTCAAGTATCATGCAAATGGTTTCTTTCTATTGATGCTCCAATTTCCAAAAATCACAACATTCCAATAGTTCTTACAATGCAAGTTTCAGCAGGGTCCAATTTTCCAACCCCTGATACTGCTAAGGCATATGGTATTTAACTAAAGACTAAGTCAGTTTCCCTAATATAACTTGGAAACCTTTATTGATTACAATTAAATTAAAACTAGACAAGTATGGCCATGCAAAGGGTCAAGACAAAAAACTCTGAAAAAAACACCGCCTTTGGAATTAAATCAGGCATCTTTTATGAATCCAAAAAGTAGGTTGAAGGTGGCTGAGGTAGTCTCAAAGAGGCAACGCTGAGTGGCTCTGACATCTAGCTCTGTCTTTCAGACTGCCTTTTCTGAATCATTAGTTCTAATGCGGCGCTGGCTGCCATATTTACCCTCAAATATCTCTGATCATATAAAGCATAGTAAAGGCACACCAACAAATTTTGTTATTGTTATTTCACTGAAAACAAAAGATCTCGTGGTTGTAAGTGCTTCTTTTGAGCATTGTGCCCTGTCTCCTTTACTCACAGAAAATGCATGGGTAATGTGGACACATAGTTATATTGTTATACTCCTTGACATTAGAGGATTCATCACAACAATTGTATTTAGGGCTTCACCAATCTCTGTTGTTTTGAGGTATTTGCACCATTCCTATTTGTCCAGATAGGTTGAGGACCTGTTTGACATAGATCTTGTGAAGTGGAATTTCCTTGCATGAAGCTTAACCGAGTCTGAATTTATTCTGCCATCTTACCATAGTTTCCCTTTGGAATATGCAGATTAGTCTGAATATCACTAACAACATTCATTGTATAAATTTTACCAGCCTTTGTTGCCCCTCACCTAAGTGTGATTTCGATCAACCATCGTAGCATAGTCATACTGACTAACTTGACAGAAATTAGACTATAAAATAGTTTTCCTTTCAACTTGAAATATGTTTTTGGCACAACCACCTGAGGAAGATACTTTCTCATCATTTCTGCAAACAGAGTCCCATTGTTCCCCTCAAGTAAAAATCTTCCATGATGAACAATTACTGGAGCTCAAGGATCCAACCATAACTTCCACTATTGCAATAGTGTGCCACACTCCATAAGCTATTGAAGTGACAAAAAACTAGGATATCCTCATACATGGATCTCATCGGCATTCAGTCTAAGCAATGCTCTACTCCATGCAAAATCTCTAACTTGATCACCGATCATCTGAATCTCATCGATGACAACAACTTCATTGCATTCATCTGTAGAAGCCATTTCTACAGTACAAGCAACATGGTTTGCAAATGGAACGTATTTATTCTCTAATCCAGTATGAAGACTGCAATACACACCAAGTGCATTCACTTTGTCAAACACTTCCATGGAAAGAATATGAAGTGGACTACAATAAATCCCACTCTTTGCCTCCAAGTACCGTTGTAGATAATTATATGTTTTGCCACTATTTTTTGGCCCACAATGGTAAATAATCTTCCTTTTCATCGCTCTTGCAAACGGGAACCATGTATGCGGCTTCATAAGATCGACAAACTGAACTAGAGTCTGAAACCTCATTATCTCATCCAGAGACTGTTTCAAGCAAAACAACCACTGTAATATCTCCATCAACTGCTTCATCTCAGATTTGGCTAGTTTCGAAATTGGCTCATCTCTTGAAACAAAACCGCAGGATCACTAAACCGAATATCTCCAGTACTTCTAATATTGACTTCTCCTTCCTTCAAAGTTTCAGCGTCTTTAGAAATTTCTAAAATATTTGCATCTTTTGATATCTTTGTCGCACTCCCAGTCCTCGTTGCAGCTCCTGTTTTCTCGGTACTGCCTGCAATTTGCTCGACCTATTACGTTAGAATAGAGAAATATTTTGCATTTCCTAAAGTTTTTGAATTTTTGTTCTGAAAATGATACAATGTTGGCTCGAAATACCACGCAAGTCGTTTAATTTCAATACATTCAACATCTGACCATTGAAAATCAGTTTCCCACTTCCCAACTCACTTTGATGCTTCCACAGAGCTTGTGCGTTGGCTTGTACATTGCTGAGTTCATCATGAAAAACCCACCATAGGATTTCAGAGGGCCCAACAGATGGTAAGGATTATCAGAGGGAGGGGGTGCTAACATATTCTCCACTTGCCACATTGTTAATGGCTGGGATTTGAAAACAACCCATTTCAGACCCCCCCCCCCTCCTCCATTAAACTTCGACACAACGAGGGGGTCCGAAATTAGATTGGAGCCATTGATTTTAATCAATGATCATCATTCATAGCCAAACATGCGTAAGGTTTAACAATTTTTAAAATAGAGAATTAATTAATTAATACTACATTTTAAATACATTCAATTTCATTCCAAATAAATTTACCAAAGCCACTTCAAATTTGACCCACCTTCACTTATGAATTTAAGAAGTTTTCTAAAAATAATTCTCTAGTCTTTTGCAATATTTTCCAAACACCATGTCTTAAAATGTTCTACTCGGGCAAGCTTTCTCTGCTGTTCATAAAAAAAAAAATCTTCCAAACATGATACAAGAACTGTTGTAGCATTTGATCGTTCAAACACTATCCTATGCAAGGACTCTGTTTCAGTTGCAGAATTTACATCCTGATTCAAACTTTGGAAAGGTCAAGAATGTCATTTATAAGTTGAAGAACTAAATTCTGAGAGGATATCACGACATCCATCAATTGCCGTTGTTCTGCATCTAGTTTGGCAGTAGCAAGTATTTCAGCCATGCTAACAACACCTGTTAATGGTGAACGAATTTCATGAGACATTGTCTCCAACATTTGTTTTGATCTCATGGCTTACTCTGTTATATGGATTGTTTTATTGAGTTTTGTCTCCATATATTTTCACACTGCTAGTTCCTCTCGAAGCTTTACCAAATTTTCAGTCTTTTCAACCTGATAAGTAATATCCATCCCCATATAGTTCACTCTAATTGTATCCCTATTTTTACTAAAAACAAGCTCTACTCAGATTAAGAATGTCTTCGTCCCAAAAAAATTTGTTTCAAAAGTAATTTCCCATTTTTCTGGTAATCAACACAGTAAAAATTCTTCCTTAAAATCCTGAGATCCTTTCACATGTGCTCCAGAAAATATCTTAACATCCTTTTTCCCTATGATATCCTCTCCCTGAAGACTAGGAAAGTGATTATAGATAAACTGATAACGTAACTCCTTATCTGGATGACCAATCACAACAGCTGCATTATGTAGAACAAAATGTAAGAAGTTGTCAGCTCTTGTTAACATATGAGATATTTCTTCCACTGGTTGCATTTTTTTTTCTAACAACCCTATGTTTTCTTCCAGTTTTCCCTAGAGCTTGTTTTCTCTTTCAATGCTTGCATCCAATAATAGTTCAATATTTTTGCCCATTCTTTCCAATAATCTCTAGAATCATGCTCAACACTCATTCGAAATTTATTAGTGCAAATATAAATGTCCTTTTTAGAACTTGGTTTTGTTTCTCCAAATCTATAATCATCCTCGAGAATTGAAATATTCCTCTTGTCTACAACACAATTCTCTCCTTCAAACATGTGCTCCTCCAAAATTTCAAGTTCCTTAAGTTAAAATTCTTTCTTTTGTTTCTTTAATATGTCAAGTTCTTCATTCAGAAGACGGAAAGAATTTTCTTGCCTAGCCTCCCACTGCTTCATAAGGCAACCCATCTATGAAGACCCCTTTTCAGTCAAATCAGTCAATTCCTTGAGACGCTTGAAGTCCACAATAGATGTTTCCTGCACTATTGAAAACTCTTCCAAAATATCTTGATCTGAACCAGGTTGGTCTATATTGAACTGCTTATTTGCTGCCTTTTCTAACTCTTCTGGCCACATTGATGGTAAAACTTCTATGTCCATTTCTGTAGAATAGTCTTCTCCCATATTGCAACAAAGTGTAACTTTTAAGATTTATCCTATGCTAACATATTCAACATAGCACCTTTTAACTCAATGAATGATAGGAATACACATTATATGTTGGTTGGAATGAGGAGATCCCATGGTCTATATGTAGTAAGAGGCCAAGAACCTTAATGGAGGTTGACTATTTTCATATGTTGATGTTATGTTTTCCATCATAATGCTAGTTCTTTCTTGTTAATGTCTTCCTTTCTTAAGTGATCCAGATCTTTTACGTCATGGATGCATACAAAATTTCATATAAAAGAGTGTATAACCAAGTAACTTAAACAAATGAAAAGAGATGGTAATAATAAGAAAACATGATATCAAAGACACAAGACGATTTGATTACAGAGTTCACCCAATTTGGGCTATGTCTTCAGGCCCTGCTCAAGGTGGGGAGGCATATTTCATTAAATGACAACAAAAATGAATTACAAGAAAATTTACATAAATGACACCTTATACCTCCACTTCTAGTGATGGCCTAAAAATGGAGACCTTGGTTGGAGAAACATATTGCACGGTTGGATTCCTCGCGATAAATTGTGAAAAAATGACTCTAAACTTGTCCCGTTTTGACACTGGCACTTCTGGACCCCAAAGGAATAATTTCAACATCACCCAAGATTCCTAGTTTAGGGTTCCACCCCCTCGACCTCTCCTAGTTCCATTGCTCCACTCCTCCGCCGGTGGGTCGAATGAAAATGAGTGAGGTTAAATAGATTTCGTGTGGCAGACTAAACAAGGTTTGGGTAGTTGGCAAATATGGTGGGCTTGTTGGGGACATACGGAGTTCAAAATCCATTGCACCCCAATTGGCTTGGACTTGTGTTAAATATGGAAGTTCGTTTTTTTTTTTGTTTGAATGTAATATGGGGCTGCTCGTTCGTGGGCTGACCGACATGGTCCGAGCATGTTCGAACCCCGCCAACCCCATAATATGGTGACAAGCATCGGGTGGGGACCCACCCACCACATTATAATATATTTATATATATACGTAGTCCATTGAGTTGGCGAGGTTAGTTGCCCACCACCCCAAAATTTTGATTTTTGTTATATATAGAGTTAAAATTTCGTTGTCGGTTTTTAAGAGATATTAGGAAAGTGAAGGAGGCGACAAATTCACCTTTCTGACCACTGTTTTCTATGCCCCATGGGCCAATTTTTTTTCTCGTTAGTGGCTACCACTTGGCCTAGTTTAAACAAAACTGTGACCGGCTATAACTTGAGCATACAAAATTATATTTGAGTGTCATTCACATCGTTGGAATTAGGACGACGAGCACTATGATCTAGTCCTAGTTTCATTTCAATCTGATGACTTTGATTTTTGAGCTATTTCAAGGTCATCTCTATTTCTGGAGCCACTCAGATCATTCCTCTCCTCTAATGAGATTTTGGGTCGCCAAAAGCTTTATTAATAAATTTTAAAGTGAGAGAATTTCTCCCTCACTTTCTCTTTTTCAATCCATCAAGTCTTGCTTGGATGCACTCCCTTGAAACCAATACGAAGGTACTCTAAGTCTCCCCGTCGTGAAGTCCTAGTATTCTTGTTAAGAACGATGTCCTCATGTAGCTTGTCCAAGTATTGAAGTGAAAATTCATCCACTATAGGAACTTGTCTAACCTCTTCAATATCCATGATCAAAGGAGGCTCATAAAGTGAGGAGTTTTCAACATTCACCACTGAGTACATCTCCATGTATGCTAGAAATTCGAGACGAAAAAAATTGTCTCCAATCTTCTCTAATAGAATGGGCCATATCAGATTGGTATCAAATGATGTGGAGCCATACCCTGTCTCCAACCTTGAATTGGTGATCGAATCATTTCTTGTCATGTCGAGATTTGTATCAAGCTTGAGTTTATTCCAGCCGCTCTTGCACTGCCTGGTGGATCATCTGAATCCATTGAATGAACTTCCGCGCTTTGTCCCTGTCATCTTTCCCACTAGAATATTCATCTCTCCCAAAGACCATTTCTAAGGGATCCTTTGGAAAATATCAAAATCATGTCTCAATTTGTGAGCTTTGACTGGATGAATGCACTACACAGTTGTATGCATGTTGCACATAGGAAATTTGTTTGTCCCACAACTTGGGATGCTTGCCACAATAGCCTCAGAGTAAATTTATCACTGTGTGGTTGAAAACCTCTGTTTGTCTGTTGATTTGCAGATGAAATGTTGTGCTCCTCTTCAAATTGGCGTCCGAAATTCTCCACAAACTCATCCAAAACTCTCCAAGAAAATGAGAGTCTCGATCAAACACAATTGATGTGGGAAACCCAAAATGGACCCATAAAAATTGGAAGAAAAGATAAGCAGTCTGTTATGCAGTGACCTGCTTCTTACAAGGGATTAAGACACACATTTTTCTAAATCAATCCACAAAAACATACAAATAGTCATGCCCTCTCCAGAAAAAGGAAAACTGCCTACAAAATCCATTAACACACTTTCCCATGTACGACTCACAATAGGGAGTGGTATGTAGAGTCCTGAATTTCTATTAGTGGTCTTGCAAGCTGAACACAACACACATCCCTTTACATATTTAGTCACAATATTTTTCATGTGAGGTCAATAAAAAAACCTCTAT
>JAXQQM020066107.1:0-66506 GCA_034641835.2 Pinus albicaulis | reverse complement strand
GAAAATTCATAAAAAAAATTTAGAGCTTGGTTCGCAATATTTTTGGAGATATGATCTGTGGAAGGTAGTGCTTTTTCAGGCTCCTGAATTTCATCTCAAAGAGGTGACCGTGGAAAAGTTCAATAACTCTTCTCTCGGGGACTGGATTGGAGTGCCGTGAAAACTGGTCACAACACTAATTTAGTTTCTTCGCTATCAATTTTAGAGACAAAGGACTTAAATAAAGACACAGACAAGTCGACATAAGTTTTCTTTACTGAACCAGTCCGTAATTAGGTCATTGTGGGAGATTGGACACAACTTTGTATTGGAGAATCCAAATCAAAGTCGACCGTGGTGATTTAAAAGAAGCTTCTGTGAGGGCTACCTCATGAGGGGCTTTGAATTCTGTATATCACATTTTCAATTACAAAGATAATTCAATTTCAATATCGAGCTCCTTAAAGCAAGTAAAAGGTGTGTATTTTTTTCCGAATTGCATAAGTCTTGCTTTAAAAATCAAGTTGAATTGATTCCAAGGGCATCTTGTAGAATATATATCAATATTGGATTCTAAAATGACCCCTAAAAATAATTCAACACCCATCAAGCCTTCAGAAGGCTCTACTATGACTCATGAAGATGAAGAATTGCAACATGATCTATCAAAATTACAAGAGCAAGTGCAACAAATTTCACTCGCAAAGAGCAACAAAAAATGAAATGGAAGTTTTGAAGAAAGGCGTGGAAGCGAAGATGGACGGTTTGAAGAAAGGCATGGAAGCTAAGATGGATGGCATGGAAGCTGGCATGGAAGCTAAGATGGATGATATGAAAGATAACATGGAAAACAACATGGAAAACATGAAGAATGATCTAAAAGCATACATGGAAGGCTTGATGACAAGCTTAAGACCAGAAATGATTCCTAATGGTGGAAATATAGTAGAAGAACCTCATGATGAGAACAAAATAAATGTTAATCATGATTTCATAAACTCTAATGTTGGCGGGAAAAACCACCATATTCCTAAAATGGATATGAGGAAGTTTGATGGAAAGGATCCTGTAACATGGATACTACAGATGGAGCAATATTTTGATCTCCATAAAGTGCAAAACACACAAAAGGTACGCATTGCAACTTTACATTTAGAACAAAATACATTTGTATGGTATCGATGGCTTTGCTCCCGTAAAAAAATTTTCACTTGGGCAATTTTTACGGAGGAAATGATAGCACATTATGAGGATACAAAGAGCAACACCTTCTTTAGCCAATTGATAAATCTCAAACAAAAGGGTTTAGTGAGGGAGCACATTGAGGACTTCCAAAAATTGAATATAAGGGTAACTGATATTCCAGAGGAACACAGGATTGATCTCTTCATAGGTACTTTAAAGGATAACATCCAACATGAAGCTCGCGTTTTGGAACCTGATTCATTGGAGAAGGCATTCAGGTTGGCAAGAAAAATTGAATGTAAAATTATGGCGACAAGGAAGCCTACCATTCACTTCTATAAAGAGGGAAGTGTTGCTACTCCCAGATTTCCACAACCTACAAGGTTGACACCACAACAATTGGAAGAAAAAAGAGCAAAAGGGCTTTGCTACAGTTGTGATAGAAAATACACTAAAGGTCATAAGTGTACTGAGAAGAAATTATTTTACATAGATTGTGAAGAAGAAGAAGAAAATGAACAAGAAGAGGATATACACCAGGAACCACCCCTAGAAGAGGAATAAATGAATCCGACCATATCGTGTAATGCACTGGCAGGAATTACCACTCCTCAAACTCTCAAGATAGTACACAGGTCTAAAAGGTGGTAAAGATTGATTAAGTCGCCTGCATTTGAAGATTTCATCTCAAAGTGCTTCTGTATTTAAGTTCTTTCATTCATAACAATAAAATAAACACTATGAATAATTAAAGATTAATTACTTCAAACATTAATAATAATACTAATTGAAAGTGGAATGTACCATCACCAACTCTCTTAGTATTTCAACATTTGGAACTTGAAGAAGAAGGAAGATGAGTCATTAGTTTATTTTACTATGAGTTTTAATAATATTTATTAGAAAATTCCCTAAGAAATTAAAGATACTCCAAACACAACTATGATGTATTTTGCAAATGATTTAGATTGAGAGCTTTCTTTATGGTTGAGGGCAAAATGCACAGATAATCGTTAGTCCCTATATTACTAGTATATTCCCTTATTTTTGTTAGTGTAACTCCCATTTTATTATTATTGTGCCCTTAAATTATTATTGTTAGGTCGGCTAGGATTACATTGTGGCCCACTAGTATTACATTATGGCCCCATGGACTCCTATATATAGAAAGGAGGTTTTGTAAATTGTATCATCCAAGAATTGTTCATTTATGTAATGTATTGGAGGTTGCCCCCTCGAAGTGGCTTATTTCTAAGGCATTCATATATTTTTTCTTCTATTTTTGGAGCTGGTTACACAACATTTGGTATCAAAGCTTTGGATTCTAGGGTTTCGCTGCTCCAAACAGGTCATCGTGGAATTTCTTTTGCTATAACGTTTTATACTAAGTTTCGTGGTTGAAATTTTTAGGTAATGGCTTTTAAAATCCCCGAGGAAGATTGCCTAAAATTTAGCTTGGTTCGCATATTTTGGAGATATCATCTCGAAGTTAGGTCCTTTTCAGGCCTCTAAACGTGTCATCGCGGGCATTTTGCGCTTATAACGTTTTTTCACTGGGTTTAGAATCTGAAATTTATATGGTGCAAAGCTAAAAATCCTGTAAGAAATTCATAAAAAATTTAGAGCTTGGTCTGCAATATTTTTATATATGATCTGGAAGGCAGTGCTGAGTCTTAATCATCCTTCAAAGAGGTGATCGTTGGAAAAGTTCAATAACTCTCCCTCTGGGCATTGGATTGGAGTGCCGTAAAAATTGGTCGCAAGTACACGGAATTTAGTTTCTTGGCTATCAATTTTAGAGAAAAAGGGTGAAACAGTGACACGTGGCAAGTCGTACATGTTCGCACTACTGAACCAGTCCATAATTAGGTCATTGTGGGAGATTGGACACAACTTTGTCTTGGAGAATCCAAATCAGGTCAGACCTGTGGAATTCGAAAGAAGTTTTAGGGCTGCTACAGGGCTGAATTTCAGATATTGAAGATTTTCAATTACGTAGATAATTCAATTTCAATATCGAGCTCCTCAAACCACTTAAAAGGTGTGTATTTTTTTTTTCCGAATTGCATAAGTCTTGTTTGAAGAATCAAGTTGAATTGATTCCAAGGGCATATTGTAGAATAGGTATCAATATTGGATTCTAAAATGGCCCATAAAAATAATTCAACACCCATTAAGCCTTCAGAAGGCTCTACCATGACTCATGAAGATGAAGAATTGCAACATGATCTATCAAAATTACAAGAGCAAGTGCAACAACAAATTTCGCTCTCGCAAAGAACAACAAAAAATGAAATGGAAGTTTTGAAGAAAGGCATGGAAACTAAGATGGATGGTTTGAAGAAAGGCGTGGAAGCTAAGATGAATGGTTTGGAAGCTAAGATGGATGGCATGGAAGTGGGCATGGAAGCTAAGATGGATGATATGAAAGACAACATGGAAAACATGAAGAATGATCTAAAAGCATACATGGAAGGCTTGATGACAAGCTTAAAACAAGAAATGATTCCTAATGGCAGAAATATAGTAGAAGAACCTCATGATGAGAACAAAATAAATGTTAATCGTGATTTCATAAACTATAATGTTGGCGGGAAGAACCACCATATTCCAAAAATGGATATGAGGAAGTTTGATGGAAAGGATCCTGTAACATGGATACTACAGATGGAGCAATATTTTGATCTCCATAACGTGAAAACACACAAAAGGTACGCATTGCAACTTTACATTTAGAACAAAATACATTTGTATGGTATCGATGGCTTTTCTCCCGTAAAAAAATTGTCACTTGGTCAATTTTTACTGAGGAAATGATAGCACATTATGAGGATACAAAGAGCAACACCTTCTTTAGCCAATTGATAAATCTCAAACAAAAGGGTTTAGTGGGGCAGCACATTGAGGACTTCCAAAAATTGAATATAAGGGTAACTGATATTCCAGAGGAACACAGGATTGATCTCTTCATAGGCACTTTAAAGGATACCATCCAACATGAAGTTCGCGTTCTGGAACCTGATTCATTGGAGAAGGCATTCAGGTTGGCAAGAAAAGTTGAATGTAAAATTATGGCGACAAGGAAGCCTACCACTCAATTCTATAAAGAAGGAAGTGTTGCTACGCCTAGATTTCCACAACCCACAAGGTTGACACCACAACAATTGGAAGAAAAAAGAGCAAAAGGGCTTTGCTACAGTTGTGATAGCAAATACACTAAAGGTCATAAGTGTGCTGAGAAGAAATTATTTTACGTAGATTGTGAAGAAGAAGAAGAAAATGAACAAGAAGAGGATATACACCAGGAACCACCCCTAGAAGAGGAAGAAATGAATCCGACCATATCGTGTAATGCACTGGCAGGAATTACCACTCCTCAAACTCTCAAGATAGAAGGACATATAAAGAAGAAAAGGGTAATAGTGTTAATTGATTGATGCCCCATTTGGAAGGATTTCCACCTTGAAAAATGTGTGCATTTGTGTTCCTTTATTTATCGCTATCATTGTACAAACACTGATAATAATTGAAGATTAACTAATTCTCTGAAAGATTAATAATAATACTAATTGAAAGGAATACTGATTCACCACCCCCCCTTAGTATTTCCAACATTTGGAACTTTGAAGAAGAAGGAAGATGAGTCATTAGTTTATTTTACTATGAGTTTTAATAATATTTATTAGAAAATTCCTGAAGAAATTAAACCTACTGAAACACAACTATGATAGATTTTGCAAATGATTTAGATTATGAGTTTTCTTTATGGTTGAGGGCTGAAAATGCACAGACACTGTTAGGTCCCTATATTACTAGTATATTCCCTTATTTTTGTTAGTGTAACTCCCATTTTATTATTATTGTGCCCTTAAATTATTATTGTTAGGTCGGCTAGGATTACATTGTGGCCCACTAGGATTACATTATGTCTGCCAATTATTACAGAGAGGCTTGCAAATAGATCATCCAATTGTTCATTTATGTGGTATATTATGTTTCCTCATGGGCTTACTAAGGCATTCACATTCTTTTCTTATATTTTTGAGCTGTTACACAACATTGGTACTGCAGTTTAATTTAGGTTTCACCGCAGAAACAGGTCTTGAATTTTTGGTATAACGTTTTACACGGTTTCAGAAGAAATTTTAGTACTAAGTCAAATCCTTGTTTATGAAGATTGCTCAAAAATTTCAGGAGCTTAGTCTCAATATTTTTGGAGATATCATCTCAAGAAATCTTTTTTCGTGCTCCTAAATGTGTCATCGTGTGGCATTTGGCGCTTATAATGTTTTTTTCTAATGGCTGCTTTTCAGGGAATCTGAATTATATGGTGCAAAGCTTTCAAAATCAAAGAAAATTATTCAAAAAAATTTAGAGCTTGGTTCGCAATATTTTTGGAGATATGATCTGTGGAAGGTAGTGCTTTTTCAGGCTCCTGAATTTCATCTCAAAGAGGTGATCGTGGGAAAAGTTCAATAACTCTCTCTCTGAAGATTGGATTGGAGTGCCGGAAAAAGTGGTCACAAGTACACGGCCTGTAGTTTTCGCTTATCAATTTTAGAGACAAAAGGACGAGTCAAAGGATTACATGCACGATTTACAAGTTCCGTTTCATCTATTAACCAGTCCAGAATTAGGTCATTGTGGGAGATTGTACACAACTTTGTCTTGGAGAATCCAAATCAGGTCAGACCTGTGGCATTTGAAAGAAGCTTCAGAGATCTACTACAGGGCTGAATTTCAGATATCGAAGATTTTCAACTACATAGATAATTCAATTTCAATATCGAGCTCCTAAAAGCTAGTAAAAGGTGTGTATTTTTTTTCCGAATTGCATAAGTCTTGTTTGAAGAATCAAGTTGAATTGATTCCAAGGGCATCTTGTAGAATAGATATCATTATTGGATTCTAAAATGGCCCCTAAAAAGAATTCAACACCCATTAAGCCTTCAGAAGGCTCTACTATGACTCATGAAGATGAAGAATTGCAACATGATCTATCAAAATTACAAGAGCAAGTGCAACAAATTTCACTCTCGCAAAGAGCAACAAAAAATGAAATGGAATTTTTGAAGAAAGGCGTGGAAGTGAAGATGGACGGTTTGAAGAAAGGCATGGAAGCTAATATGGATGGCATGGAAGTGGGCATGGAAGCTAAGATGGATGATATGAAAGACAACATGGAAAACATGAAGAATGATCTAAAATCATACATGGAAGGCTTGATGACAAGCTTAAAACAATAAATTATTCCTAATGGTGGAAATATAGTAGAAGAACCTCATGATGAGAAAAAAATAAATGTTAATCGTGATTTCATAAACTATAATGTTGGCGGGAAGAACCACCATATTCCAAAAATGTATATGAGGAAGTTTGATGGAAAGGATCCTGTAACATGGATACTACAGATGGAGCAATATTTTGATCTCCATAACGTGCAAAACACACAAAAGGTACGCATTGCAACTTTACATTTAGAACAAAATACATTTGTATGGTATCGATGGTTTTGCTCCCGTAAAAAAATTGTCACTTGGTCAATTTTTACGGAGGAAATGATAGCACATTATGAGGATACAAAGAGCAACACCTTCTTTAGCCAATTGATAAATCTCAAACAAAAGGGTTTAGTGGGGGAGCACATTGAGGACTTCCAAAAAATTGAATATAAGGGTAACTGATATTCCAGAGGAACACAGGATTGATCTCTTCATAGGCACTTTAAAGGATAACATCCAACATGAAGTTCGAATTTTGGAACCCGATTCATTGGAGAAGGCATTCAGGTTGGCAAGAAAAGTTGAATGTAAAATTATGGCGACAAGGAAGCCTACCACTCAATTCTATAAAGAAGGAAGTGTTGCTACGCCTAGATTTCCACAACCTACAAGGTTGACACCACAAAAATTGGAAGAAAAAGAGCAAAAGGGCTTTGCTACAGTTGTGATAGAAAATACACTAAAGGTCATAAGTGTGCTGAAAAGAAATTATTTTACATAGATTGTGAAGAAGAAGAAGAAAATGAAAAAGAAGAGGATATACACCAGGAACCAGCCATAGAAGAGGAAGAAATGAATCCAACCATATCATGTAATGCACTGGCCAGAATTACCACTCCTCAAACTCTCAAGATAGTAGGACAAATCAAGAAGAAAAGGGTAATAGTGTTGATTGATTCAGGTAGCACCCATAATTTTATTCATTGTAAGGTAGTCAAGGAATTAAATTGTTTCCTATACCCAGCACCAGAATGTCAAGTGATGGTTGCAAATGGAGGAACTATAAATTGCTCTGGAAAATGCCATAATATCAAGCTAACCATGGGGGAATATGTATTGACTAGTCCAATGCTTGCCATTCCTATGGGAGGTGCTGATGTTGTACTAGGAGTACAATGGTTACAATCTTTGGGGATGGTAGCCTTTAATTTTCAAGAACTTTTCTTGAAATTTTTTTCAGAAGGAAAGGAAGTCGAATTACGGGGTATTGCGGGGAAGCCAGGAAGGATAATAAGCTCCAATGTCATGACAAAGCTTCTAAAGAAAGAACAGCGAGGCGTAATTGCACAATTATGCTCACTAGAAGTTCCAACATCAAAATCATCTATTTCTGCAGATCTCCAACAAGTCTTGGACAATCATTCCAAGGTGTTTGAAACTCCCAAAGGACTCCCACCTATTCGTGATCATGATCATGCTATTCATTTGATTCCAGAAGTGTTCCTCCAAACATCAGGCCTTATATATATCCTTACGTCCAAAAGAGCGAAATTGAACGTATGATTGCAGAAATGTTAGAGGCGGGTATAATTCAACCTAGTCAAAGTTCTTTCTCTGCTCCTGTAGTATTGGTACACAAGAAGGATGGATCATGGCGAATATGTCCGGATTATAGGGAGCTCAATAAGCTCACCATTAAAGACAAATTTCCCATTCCTGTGATTGATGAATTATTGGATGAATTACATGGAGCAATTTATTTTACCAAGTTGGATCTTTGTTCAGTATATCATCAAATTAGAATGAAGACTGAAGATATTCCAAAAACAGCATTTCGAACTCATGAGGGTCATTATGAATTTTTGGTCATGCCTTTTGGCCTTACCAATGCACCTTCTACATTTCAAGGTTGATGAATTCCATTTTCAAACCCTTCCTTAGAAAATTTGTGCTAGTATTTTTTGATGATATACTAATCTACAGCAGGTCTTGGAAGGATCATGTTGAACATGTTGACAGGGTGCTCAAACTATTGCAGGAGAAACAATTATATGCAAAAAGATCCAAATGTTTCTTTGGAGTACAAGAGGTGGAATATCTGGGTCATATTATATCTCACGAGGGTGTTAAAGTAGACCCTAACAAAATTAAAGCCATTAAGGAATGGAAAGTCCCCACGACCATAAAGCAATTGCGAGGATTTCTCGGGTTAACAGGGTATTATCGCAAGTTTGTTAAGAATTATGGGAGAATAGCAGCACCTCTAACAACATTATTGAAGAAAGATGCATTTTCATGGACTCATGAAGCAACTAAGGCCTTTGAACGTCTTAAAGAGGCAATGTGCCTAGCACTAGTCTTAGCTACACCAGACTTCACAAAAACCTTTATTGTGGAATGTGATGCCTCAGGAAATGGAATTGGTGCAGTTTTAATGCAGGAAGGAAGACCCATTTCTTTTGAAAGTCGCCCAATCAAAGGAAAGTATTTACAAAAACCTATTTATGAGAAGGAAATGTTAGCAATACTGCATGCACTAAAGAAATGGCGAACTTACCTAATGGGAAGACACTTCAAGGTAAAAACTGATCATGATAGTCTTAACACTTTTTGGAACAAAGACTATCTTCAGAAGAGCAGCAAAAATGGGTCACAAAGATGTTGGGTTATGACTTTGAAATAATCTACAAAAGAGGAAAGCTTAATGTTGTTGCAGATGCACTCTCAAGAAAGAATGAAGAGGTGGAAGCATTGCTTTGTGCCATTTCTATTATCCAACCAGATTGGATAACTGAAGCAAGAGATGAATGGAAGAAGGACAAAGATGTATGGACACTCATTCAAAAGTTGCAAGAAGATCCTAGTACATCTGATACATTTAGTTGGAAAAATGATTCCTTATGGTACAAAGATCGCTTATATCTTTGTAAGAATTCCCAACTAAAACAAAAGATTCTTCTGGAATTGCACACTTCTCCTTTAGGAGGACACTCAGGATTTTTAAAAACTTACCACAGGTGAAGAAAGAATTTTTTTGGGATGGCCTTAAATCTGATATTCAAAAGTTTGTGGCGGAATGTTTGGTTTGCCAGCAGAATAAAGTGGAAACAATTAAGACCCCAGGACTTCTAAAACCTTTATCCATTCCAAGTCAACATTGGGAGGAGATTTCAATGGATTTTATCACAGGTTTACCTAAGTCCGAAGGAAAGAGTGTCATCATGGTGGTAGTTGATAGACTTACCAAGTATGCACACTTTGTGCATTATCTCATCCATTTAAAGCAAGTATAGTTGCTACTAGATTTATGGACACAATTCAAAAGCTACATGGAAACCCAAGGGTTATTGTGAGCGACAGAGATCCCATTTTTACTGGAAATTTTTGGACGGAGTTATTTTCTTGTTTGGGTACTCAATTAGCTCATAGCTCATCTTATCATCCTCAATCCGATGGTCAAACCGAGATAGTAAATAAATGTTTGGAAGGATATCTTCGTTGTTTTGTATCTGATAAACAAACACAATGGGTCAAGTGGTTACCTCTCGCTGAATGGTGGTATAACACTTCCTTCCATACTGCAGCAAAAATGACCCCATTTATGGCACTTTATGGATATCATCCACCATCCATCAAATCATATTTAAGGGAAAATTTGAAGGTTCAAGCAGTGGAAGATCACATCGAGCATCAGCAAGAAGTTCTCCAACTGTTAAAGGATAACCTGAATTTGGCACAAAATCGAATGAAACAACAGGCAGATCAACATCGCAGCGAGAGAAGTTTTGTTGTAGGAGATTGGGTATTTTTACGGCTACAACCATACAAACAAATGTCCCTCAAGCAAGTTAAGAAGGATAATAAATTATCGCCAAAGTACTATGGTCCTTACAAGGTGTTGCAAAATATTGGTACTATGGCATACAAATTGGAGCTTCCTAATTCTTCATGAGTGCATCCAATTTTCCATGTTTCATGCTTAAAGAAGGTTATAGGTGAAAATCTTCCAGTTCAAACAATATTGCCAGAACTTGATGAGGAAGGAAAATCATATTGGAACCTGAAGCGGTCATGGAAACAAGAGCTCGACAGCTACGGAATCGATCAATTTCAGAGTATCTCATCAAGTGGAAGAACTTACCCACTGAAGATTCTACATGGGAGGATGAGAATTTCATACAGAAGCACCCAGAGCTACTCAAGCGTTGAGGACAACACTTTTTTGAAGGAGAGGGGCATGTTAGGTCCCTATATTACTAGTATAGTCCCTTATTGTTGTTAGTGTAACTCCCTTATTGTTATTATTGTACCCTTGTAACCCCCATTTTGTTATTATTGTGCCCTTAAATTATTATTGTTAGGTCGGCTAGGATTACATTGTGGCCCACTAGGATTACATTATGGCCCCATGTACTCCTATATATAGAAAGGAGGTTTTGTAAATTGGATCATCCAAGAATTGTTCATTTATGTAATGTATTGGAGGTTGCCCCCTCGAAGTGGCTTATTTCTAAGGCGTTCATATATCTTTTCTTCTATTTTTGGAGCTGGTTACACAACAGACACTAACAAGTATGCAAGAGGCTGCAATTGGAGTACAGTATAATCTCATGGCTTCTAATAGATTAAAAATGGAGGAAGAAAAGGCAAAAGGAAAAAAGAAGATGAAAGAAGAAAATCATTCTTCTTCTAAGTTTCTTTCAACAAAAGAAAATATCGATCAAATGTCCAATTGGATCAAGGAACTTGCCTCTAAGATATCAAAATTAGAGGTAGAAAATAAACTAGCTCCTAGAGCCAATCAAAACGAAGCTAATAGAAATCATGCTCCCTTCAGGAGGCCTTTTCAGCCTCAAAAAATCCTACAGTGCCCAAGGAGGAATACTGATGATCAAAATGTTCAGCCTCCTTTGAATAATTTTTCTGAATAAGAAAAGAAAGGAAATGAGGAAGAAAATAAAGAAATAAACCATGTGGGAGAAACTTCATAGTCAACATGTTTGACATTGCAGGAATATGAAGATAGATCAAGAATTTGTTTGTTTTCTAATGATATGAATGCTCAAATTTATGCATAGATTGATAAAAAACAACAAGAAGTTCAAAACAAAAATTACCCTTTGAGGTCCAAAGGTCTTGTTCAACAACCTCAACAAAAATCAGATTAAGATAAACAAGTTGCTAAACAGAAGGCCAAGGTAAATAAGGTTCCTCCACCTCAAAATTTTGCCCCAATTGTTAAAATTATTGCAGAAAATAAGGAATTAGTTCCAATTTATTTTAGTTTCAAATATGAATTGAATAAAATCAAAATTCCAGTTCCACTCCTGGAATTATTGAAAAATATAGCATATAAAGAGTCTGTTGTAGCCTCCTCTCACTCTTGATTCAGTCAACCTTGAGGATGAGCATCCCACTATTTATCTAGGATGTCATGTCCAAGGCCAAAATGATGATAACTCACTGCCTTTCTACCTGTCACTCAATATACATGAAAAATTGTTGCATAATTGTCTGTTAGAGATCACCAAGCAATACCATGACCTTTACACCTTTGGCTCCAAAAAAGTCAAGTGTCTAGGAGTGATTAAGGATTTGGTTGTTTCCCTTACCCAGTTGCCTATGAAGAGCTTAGTGATGGACATTGTGGTTGCTGACATTCCTTCTAGGTTTGGGATGTTACTTTCCAGATCTTGGTCTAAGAAATTGGGAGGTACCCTTTAGATGGACATGTCGTATGCTACCATCCTAGTATTTGGAGGGGAATTCAGAAGGCTGTATAGGGAAACTCAAATGGCGTACATCCTTAGTGGTCAACACAATCCATCAAACCATCCCATATATGTTGAAGAAAAAGAATTGGGGTCATCAATATTGCACCTTGTTGCTGATGATAATGATTTCTAGCCTGAATTAAGTGAAAAACAAAATTTTCAAGGTGCAAATGCGCAACTTTTAGAAGGAGGACAGATCTGGAAATTGTACTTTGACAAAGCCTCTTCAAGAGAAGGATCGGGAGCCGGTGTATTTCTCATTTCTCCTACTTAGCAGAAGGTAACCATATCATACAAACAGCAATTTGCTACCACTAACAACACTGCTGAGTATGAAGCACTTGTGTTGGGTATGAAAGAACCGAAAGATTTTGGAGAAGAACAACTATTTGCCTTTGGTGATACAGAGTTAGTGATTAAGCAGGTGAGAAATAATTACTATGTCAAAAATTTCAAATTGAAGAATTATAGGAATGAAGTCTGGGATTTGATAGAACATTACTTTTCAACATTTAATATAAATTTTTTCGCTAGAGAAGAAAATAAAATTTCTTATTCACTAGCCATTGCTACTAGTAATTTCAAAGTTCCTCTAGATGTCAAGGAAGTCTATGATGTTCAAATAAAAAACAGACCTTCAATTCATGATAACATCAAGCACTAGCAAGTATTTGAAGATGACAGGGAGATTCAAGAATTTTTGGAGTCCGTAGAAGAGTTTGCAGACATACTAATTGATGATGAGAAGGAAATTGTTGAAAACCAAAATAGTAGCCCCTTTAAGAAAACTATGGCTGGGAAAAACATTATGGATCTGAAAAATGACTTTATTCCTAAGGGTTTGGTTCCTATAGAAAGCCTGTTTGATAATAATGATGTTTTTCTCAATCCTGAAAGCAAGGTTGATGGAGAGATTACAATAGAGTGTAACATTGGTACATAAGATCAGCCAAGATTAGTCAAAGTGTCCAAATTCCTTCCTTTGCAAACCAGAAAAAAATATATCAAACTGGTGAAGGAATTTGCTAATATTTTTTCATGGTCTTATAGTGAGTTGAAAACTTATGATAAGAGCATAATGGAGCACAAGATCCCTTTGAAAACGAATGAAAATCCTGTAGCATAAAAAATCAAACACATCAATCCCATGCTGCTTCCAACCATTGAGAAAGAAATCAAAAAATTATGGGAAGCAAATATTATTCTACCTTTGAGATGTTCTAACTGGGTAGATAATATAGTCCTAGTCCAAAAAAAGAATGGAGAAATAAGGATTTGTGTTGATTTTCGCAACCTGAACCGATGCTCCTTGAAAGATAACTATCCACTGCCCAAGATGGATTATATCTTACAGAAGGTTGTAGGATCCAAAAGAATGTCAATGATTGATGGCTTTTTAGGCTATAATCATATATTAGTTGACAGGCAATACAGAGAAAAAAAAACATTTACCACACCCTAGGGCACATTCATTGTTGGCTTGAGGGGTCCTAACCCAAGTTCGGAGGTTAAGGTTTTCCAACAAACTCCTATACTACTGGCCCTTTCAGAAGTGACCTGTTTGCACAGGCCAAAGTCTCACCAGAAGTAGTATGGGAGGGTGCTGGAACAAGGTTTCCACACCCTGAGAGAGAGTAGGTAATTCAAGCATATCCACGTTTGCAACCTATCAGGTTCACATAAGACAAGTCTATTCGTAGGCTTTCACAGTATATTCAGTTAATAACTACAACAGAGTTATTCAGATCTATCCAACACCTTCACATCCACGTGCATACAGTAATTATGATATCATAAGACACAACTTTATACAAATGTACTCGTAGCTAAAATAAATTGTCACAAAACCCTTATACTCGCAGTTGAGACAAATCATAGCTATACATATGCATAACACAGATATAATTGCAACATAAGCAGATAACGTAAATGTATTCGCAGCTCTAAACAGATTCCAAAGGTTCACTTCAACAATAACACAATAGATACTGATCACATAGAGGTACTTCAACTATATCCGCATATATTATCATTCAAACCCAGTTACAACCTAACATTTCCTATGCACACAGCCAACAGGGTCTGCACACAACAAGACTGAGGATCTCCCTGCACACAACCAGTAGGGTCTGTACACAGTAGGACTGAGGATATCTGCGCACACAGCCAGTATGAGTCCTTATCCAAAACCAACCCAAATAGATCTAACAATTCGTGCTTAGCATCAGACTTAATTCTTGCCTATCTTAAGACTCAAAATGTTCATCTATTTATAACGACTTAGCCTATGCTTTCCTATGGTCTGCAAACTGTGGTTTGCAGACTCTAGGTCTACCCTTGACCCATTACAATGCATTTGAGGCTTTGAACCACCCCAAAACCCCTGCGCTAGACTAATTAAAACCAAAAATATACAAAATTCGCAGCTTTAGGGGACCTTGTTCCAACAATCCCCAAACACAATCGTGTGACTCATCCCAAGTCACTGTGACCGTGGGGTCTCCACCTGCGCTTGCATATGCTTGATCGCCTCTACCAATGGGGGTAGTACTCCTTCACTTTGCGCAGCAGAATTTTGAGCAATATCCACCAATGTCTGTGAAGTCAGTCCTTCCGTTGCAACGGTGACACTCTCCAGAGTCTAGTTCAGTCTTTTAACAGTGACATCAACATCTTGAGAGAGCTTGAGGGCTTCATCAGCCCAAGGCTTAAGGCGGTCGCTGAGGGTCTTCTTCTTCTGGTGGAGTTAGTGAATATCATCCTGAAGGGCGTGGTTGGTATGCAGTCGTGCCAATCATTGAGCAGGAATCAGATTAGGCATAGTGGCTTCCAGCTGTTTGAATGCTTCTTCCTTCTGGCACAGGTCCTGGTTTATTTCACGTAGGAGAGGGTCGCGCTACACCTTGGTCCATAACTGCATAGTTATTTCCAGTAATTGGGTACCCTGAGCAATTTGTCCTATAATCACATTTGTGGCCGCCATAACCAGCGTAACTCACTGGGCCCGTACCTTCGGTGGTGTCTCTGGCTACAACTTGTCCTGAAAGTTTGCGATCTGTTGTTCCAACTACATTTTGACCACCTAGATCTCAGTTCATAAGGCCCTTAATGCTGCGACCAACCCCTCAATATTGGACTAGGGGGTGGCCGTAGCTGGGATTTCTTCTGTAACATCCATGCAGAGTCTACTAATTAGGTGCTCCATCTCGGTCTGCTGCGCAGCAACGAGGGTACAGGCAGCCTGTGCCTAGGATGCTTCAACAGTCTTTTCTTTGATGATCTATTCAGCTACATCGAGTTGTTGATGAACTCGAAAATCCCGGTGTTGGATTTCTTCAAATAGGGATGCATGAAGAAGCTATAAAGGTTCATGTGGTAGGCAGGCGAGATACAACTGTACCTTCACGCAGGCCTGGACTTGCACTCCTAAGTGGTGTGGACTCAGTATGAGGGTTGCACCAGGGAGAGGGAAGAGGCGACTTTCTGACGTATTGATCACTGCACTTCTCGTTGCTGGGGTTGATTGGACCTGGATCATACTTATCTGCAAGGTTTCAACTTTTAACTGCAGGGCCCGGAGCTCAGCCTAGAGGGTGTCGACTACATATTTCTGCTGCTCCTCCAGAGCCATCCATTTATCCTCTGCAGCCAAAGTGTCTACATCTGCAATTTGCTCAAGGTCCCCTTCCATAAATGTAACGACGTCATCACATTTTGGTCGTTGAGAGCGCTACTTCTTTTGTGGCCCCTTAACAGGGTCACCAATCCTCTTCGTTCCTCGGGGGGAGTCAGCACCCCTGGCATCCAGTTCTTCAGTTCCTTCATCCAGCTGTGAGTCCTTCTATGATTCTTGTTCAGCATTATTTTTCTACTACACAGCTCTCTGCAATGGTGGGTTCACACCTTTCCTAGTATCCTTACTTGGTCCTCTAGTCTCTTTGGTAGTGGTGGGCGGGGTGACCTTTGTGGTGCTCGTGCCTTCAGCGCCTTTCACACCTGTTTGAAACCAAGATTCCAATGTGGAGGCCATTGCACAATTAAATGATCAATCTCTTCATCTACAACCATATAGGGGAGCGAAACCCACGCTGGATCCTTGTGGCCTTTGATTTGCACATTATGCATAGTGACCTGGAATGCGGCGATGCTTTTATACTTATCATAGATGGTGGGCGACCACCGCGGCCTGGAATTAATTGCTGCAGCCAATCCACTCTGAAAGAGGACCCAAAACACCTAATTGTCCTCAATACGTTGCACGTCCGTAGAGTCCCATAAATTCATGTAGCACACCCCTTCACACATATCGGGCATGAGCTCAGGGAGGACTAAATCTTCCGGGGCTTCCCATGTGACTAGCACGATGAGAAGCAGCAACCATGAGTAGCAAAAAGCACGCCCCTGATCTTGGGCTTTTCGTACGTTGGCCAGAAATGCATTGCACAGATACTAGGCCCAATTTATGCAGACCCCATTTTCGCACTGTCCCACCAGCTTAATGACATATGTAGGTACGGTGGCAGTCTTTCATTTGCACATCAGCTTGCACGCTAGCAACAAGGTACCCATCTACGTAGCAGGGTCGCTGATGGTGTTGATCATAAATCCTTGAGTGTTTCGCAACACATGGTAATCCTAACACACTTTGTTAGCGATCTTCTGCTCATACTTCTTACCGACATGCAGCATAGGGTCTAAGCCTTCCATGGGGAGGCCAGTGATTTGGTGAATCAGCGTAGCATCAATAGGGATGTGATCCTAGATCCACAAGCTACCATCATGAACCAGGGCAAGCAGTTGGCACAAAATTTGGTCTGTGATGTTGTAATGGCCAAAATGTGGCATCCTTAGCAGGTTCAAGAGCCCGGAACTAGCCAACCTGCGTACCCAGCGCATGGGGATGATCTTTATCCCATCATCTTTCAATATCATTTCGAGGTATAGCTCAGGTGCGAGCTACGGGAAGGCCTCCAAATTGGCCAGGTCATGGTCATCGAATTTGACCTCATGGAGCTTGCCGAAGGGTTTGCCAATGACGGGGACCTCGCCTGGATTCAGAGGCATCTGCAGATAGGTGCGCAGACCATCAAGATTTTTTTGTGTGAGTTGTTAACACTGGAAAAACGTACAACAGAAGATGACATCAATTAATGTTGAACCTAAGGATTTACAGGACAGGGATACATTATGGAATCAAGAAGTATTTAAAACCTTTAAGGTTTTGAGAAAATTAAATTTGAACTAATCATAAATGTTCAAATGCGCTCTTTTTCCTTCGAAAAGAGTGCCTTCTATATGCACTAGAGCCTGATAAGCGCGCATTCCTGGAAGTAGAAAAAAGTCACTTTCCGGGACCACAAGCAAGAAAAGGACAGTTTCTACTTATGTGAAAGCCACCTAAGGACAACACCAATGCCTCCTTAGACATTGTGTGAGCACACAAAAGCATATTTGAGTACACAATGGAATCACATCCCTGCCTTGGGTCACCATCCATCATGTACCAAGGGAGAGAAGGAGGATTTGAAGCTCACCTATATAAACCCACCAAGAGATGAACAAATGGTGATCACAAGGTTATGTTGGCCAAAGTTGCCCAAGCCACACCAGGATCGTGTGTGACCCAAGGAGCTAGAGCAAGAGAGGACTCGATGGTTGGCCACCCAAAATCTTAGTCCACCACAGCAGAGAGAGAGAGATATTTAGACTTCGTCAGAAGGCAGAACTTGAAGGACAAACGTCCTTGCATCGGGACCTAGAGCCATTTCCTGGGGGCCCTTTGGAAAGTGGGTAAGATTTGTTTTCATTCCAAGAATTCAATAATAAGAGGCCATTGAGCCATTGTTTACCTTGTTACTGTTTGGAACTCTCTATATAGCTTCTTTTGTGTTTTTAGTTTTATTTTTTTAACAGAGCATACTTTAGCGTATTACTTCATTTAAGTTTTATTCTTTTGAGCTCCCCCGACATACTGTCTGTTACCTATAGTTTAGAGGGTAAACCACACTCTCTAAACTCGTGCGATTTCGTACACCTATGTTTCGAATCCACCACAACATGCGTTTTGAGGGCCTGCGAGGCCGAACAAAGGGTGGTAGCCAATTGATTGGTTCAGCCATCTGGGCCTTTTCCTGAGCAGACAGGGGTCTCTTTACTGGCTCAGGCAAGATTTCTTGGCGCACCACCTGCGGGGACTTTGTTACTGTCCCGTGATTTAGCAGATTGGTAGACCAAATGCACAGGGTAACATCAAACCAATCTTTGGAGTCCTAAGACCTAGCCTTCCTTGACTCAGAGAGGGCTCTCTCTATTGTATGCAAAGGATGTGAACTTGTTTGTTTTTAGGGTTTGATTTTAGGCTAGTTGTTAAGTGTAGGGTTTGTTTGGTTGTTTTGGTTGGGTAGGATGGTCAAGTAGAATAAATGGAATGAGGAAATATTCAATTCATTGGGCTATGGAGTCTATAAAACTCATGGAAAGTTCAACAATGGATCGGGGAGCATCATAGGGAAAATCTAACATGGTCAACAGATTTTCAAGGTTTATGGGAAATGAGATGGACATCAAGTTTGTGAATAAAAGTAGGAAAAAGGGCAATAAAGAATCCTTTATCATGTACTTTTTAACAAGAAGGGACTTAAATACCATTAACATCAAGAAGAAATCAATACACAGGGCAAACTAGTAACTCTTTGGTTCAACTTAAGCAAATAAGCATTTAAGACAAACATTCGAATGAAATATAGAAGGTGAGAAACTCATTTAACTTCTAGTGATTTCACCTTCAAGATTAGAAAAAAATCAAGATACACATATAAATTTAATCAAAGGAGAGGGAATGCCTAACATCATTGATCATAGCTATAAAGATCTCCAAAACAATTATTCAAGCATGGACAAAGGGTATGATCGAAACATCGCCTCTTTGGAAGACCTAATTAATGGTACTTTGGAGAGAGACCTCAAGAACAATGTTTAGTGACATCAAACAAGAAGGGCTAGCCATAAATCATCTTTGATACCTACTGTATTAAACCATTCATGAAATAAACAAGCTTATGGGGTCTAGAGAGCAATTAAGAATTCTATAAAACATAGAGGTAGTGAAGAAAAAACAGAGCTAAGGTCCCTTTGAAGAACATTTCTTAGTCTAAATCCTTTGTTCTACTGCAACATAGAAAGATGGAAACATAATGAAACATGAGAAGACAATAACTGAATAGAAGCACTTCACCATTAACCAAGCTCAGGGATCCTGCAAGCAAGCCTCCTCCATCAACAAGAAAAACAAGCCATTCACAAGCTCCACAACACCAATTTCTCCTCAACCTCCAAAAGACTATGTATTGCTCCAAAGTTTTACAATGAAGCCCTCATGCTCTATTTATTTAGCAAAGGAGGGTAAAAACCTTAGATAGGGTTGGAAAATGTCAAAATCACTCATAAATGTCATTAATGCCCAAGGCACAAAATATCCCATGAAATAAATGCCAAATAACTCCTAGCAACTAATTTTAGAGTGATTTTCCTAAAAAAACATTAAAATATCATTTTGCAATAAATGAGTGTGTTTTGTTGAATTTTGGCCAAAAACACACAGTGCAGTCTAAAAGCACAGTGCCTTCACAGGCAGAAAATAGGTCCACTTGCACTTGAGTTTTGGCAACCTTCTTGATGTTGGATATTTCCCTATGATGGCTCATTGGAAAGCCTGCTGAGTCTACTTTCCAAATATACCTTTGGTTTTCTTATTGAGCCTATGTAACCTATCCAAAAAGTAAAATTCCCCACACTTCTCTGAGCGTAGCGCCAAGCCTGAAAATGAGGCAGAAAGGTAGAAAATGAGGTGTTTTTTGACCTTTTGAGGGGTCAAAAATGCTCCAAATGATCTGAAATTTGGTTAGAATAGTGTACTAGGCATGAGAAATCCAAAAATGTAAATTTTTCCCTCTGAGGATGTCTGAGGAAAAAGCGTAGTGCTAGGGGTGTTGTGCTTATAGGCCTCCAAATTCACAAAAAACCAAAATTTGTCAAAATTTCTTCAAAATTGGTGTATGTCTCCCTTATGGGGTTTAAGAAGCCTGTAGAAATTCTTGAGTCAAGATTCCAATGTTTACTTGGTATTTTCATCCTTTTAGTGCTTTGAATTTCAATAAGGGCCTCTTTGAGATTGGCACTAGTGAGTTTGTTTTTCAAGACATAGTGTGTAGGCCAAGGTCTCTTTTCATATTCGTCATATGTTTGTGCTCATCTCCTTCATTTGAAAATCCCTCTTCATATTTTCTTTCATCTCCGTTTTGACCAAGATTTTCATTGTTTTCACTATCTCTAGGGCTCTTAGTTTTTTCTTCATTTTATGTAAGATCATCCTCTATTTGTTGGTTACCTGTCTCATTTGTGCCCATGCTGTCCTTCCCATACTCATCCTCATCATTCTCAATGTGGTTCCTGCTTTCTTCATCACTTACCTCTTTTTCATTATCAACCTCTATGTCTTCTGCCTTATCTTTGATTTCTTTCTTACCTTGGCCTGACCCATTCTTACTGTTAATTTCATCATTGTTTTCACTACCATTACCCTCCTCTGTTTCCATGTCTCCTGCCTCTTTTTGAATTAATTTATCATTCACCCTCATCCTCATTTGGGTTTGACTCATGGTCATCTTCACCCTCACTTTCACTTGAATTTTCATTGCTACTTCCTTTTCATCAATTGAACCTTGCTTGCAAGTCTTGAAGGAAATGTGTAGGTGCTTTCCTTGAGCTTTTGGAAAAAAATTTGCAACTTGGAGGATTTTTGGCATAAGCGTAACATTGCGCTGGAACCGGGCGAGTCAGGTGTTCTAGGCGCAGCGCTGCACGTTTCGTGCAGGCCTGCCGGCCCCTGGGCGCAGCGCCAGGCAGGAAAAGACCTGTCGGGTCTCTTTGGGCACAGTAATGCCTGAGCCTTGGGCGAGTTGGGTCTCTATCTAGGCGCAACACTGGCACTCCTGGGTGAGTCGAGCCTCTGTGCATAGCGTTGGGCCTATCGGGTTGGCCTCTGAGCACAACGTCGGGCTTCTGGTGTGTCGGGTCTGCATGGGCACAGCGCCTCCCACTATACACACAGCATATTGCAGAAATGCACTGTGGAGACCCCTATTCATGCAACGCTAGGTCTTGTGAGCGCAACACCGAGTCCTAAGCGTAGCTCCAGGTAACTTAGCCTAGAAAATGACTGAAACTCAGAAATTCTCCTTCAAGGGTTTTTTTCTCTTCTTGCAAATGAAAAATGAGCTAAAATGATAAATAAGATGTCTTTATACCCTTCGAAAATAAATTAAAATCGGAAATCCACTTTTGCTAAGGTTTTCAGTTTTTTTCACTTTATCTCTTTGACTAATATCTTTATGACCTTTTATTGCATGTGATTTGAAAACTTTTCAAAGTATCTCTTCTTCCTTCTGGTGGTAGCTTGCTGGAGAAATGGAGAGGTATTTTTTAACCTTGGCAGTCTTGGAAATGTCAAACCTCTTTTTGCTTGCATTAAGAAACTGAAAACATGTTTTTATCCTTTTTTGACATTTCTGAGTGTGAGTGACATGAAAACATGTTTTCTTTCCTCCTTACTGATTTTGGCAGTGAGGCATAACAAACCTATCTCTGACAAGTGATTTTTCTTCATAACCATGTATGCCATCTCCCCTTGGCCACTTATGATTTGCAAGTGCCATGTCACACTGATCTATGCCCTCTTAGACATCTTTGGAGTTTGACACTTTCACTCATATAACAGTAACTTCATGATTAGCTTGATCTCTCATTTTGAAACTCAACCCTATGCTTTCATTCCTTTGACCATTGGAGAGAAATTGACTGCACTTGAAGACTTGATCTCCATCACACTGATACACTTTGCATTCTTTCCCCTTGAGGTAGTGAAGCATTGTTTCCTTAGCAAACCCTAGAAGTCACCTTCAACAGCCTTTTAAAACCTTCTGCCTACTGTCATCATGGAGGCTCCTCATCTTCATTTCACGTACTTTGCCTATATTTTCAAAACCTTGGGTTTTAGGGCTGTTAGAGAAGAATCATTAGTGTTGTCTTCTAAGTTCTCTATAGCCATTTCAAGTTCATTAATTTCTATTCAGTTTAGCTCACCTTTTTCCCTTGTTCATTTATAGTTTCTAAAAATCTTCATTTCATGCTTGGTTGCATTGATGTGCCTCTCTCTTTGTGGTTTTCTACATTGGCTCCTTGCTTGGCAACACTGCTTAACCAGTTAGTCCTAGAAACCCTGATTTTCTTTGAACATAGGTTGGTTCCTCTTTCTTTTTTGTGGATGTCCTTTAGTGAGGAGTTGGCCTCTTACCTTACCAATTTTCATGTTGATAGCCACCTTAACACTCCTGCAGAAATGCCAAAATGAACAGCTATCCTTTGCAGAATTTGTACTTGATAAGGAGGTCTTCTTTGAAAGTTTTCCTGATCTGTCTTTGAACAATAGATGTTGACCTTATTTTCCATTTGATTCATCTTCTTGGCAAATGAAAAACAATGATTTAGAAAACCTAAGACAACCCTACAACCTATGAAACCCTAATGACCTAGTGGGAGGCTCTTTTGACTCGATCCTTGACTGAAAGTTTGGATTGGGGTCTTCAAGTATGAAAAACATAGTTTTTGATAATTTGATGTATTGAAGATCCAAAATCCAATGTACTTGATTTATCTAAAGAGAATACAGAGATATTTTTGAGACCGTCAATGCTTGAGGTATTTGGTGAATATGGGAAAGAGTAGGCTAGTTAGTGATCTTAGGTGGCAAATGGAGGGGTGAGGCAAAGACAAAACAGAGTGCTGAGGCCATAGGTGGTAAAACATGATGAAGAAGAGTGGCATGAACCCATGATGGGTCTTGTGGGAGAGATAGGCTGACCATGACATGATAAAGTAGTGAGATAGTGAAAAGTTTATCCTAAGGATAATGAAGGCAATGAGATTTATAAAACTCACAATATTCATGAATTTTGTTTTTAGAAATCTAGGATATCATTTAGTCATCTACAAAAAGAAAAATATTATCGATGACTAACATACTTCACATTGCGGGGTGAGGTGCGGGGCTTCATCCCAACCCATTTTGTGGGTTTTCCTGAGCCTTGTGATTTTTCCTTCCTCTTCTTCTTAGCTGGACTCGGCATAGATATAACCTCTTCAGATTTTGATTCGATTTCCACTACCTCGGTTTCTTGTTCCGTTGAGGTCACAGGTTCTGAGGTTTCAACAAGATTAGTGGCCTTCATTCTGGCATAGAAAATGAACTCAGGGTTGCTACTGTCAGAGGGTGTAGGAGGCTTAGACATGAATGAGATGCAATAGGCACAAAAAATCTTATATCACAGACTTGCCAAGGACAAACATGCCAAGTACAAATTATGCAAGAGATACAGAACCCTTGTTCGATCTATCCTTCTAATTTTATAGCCATGGGGATCGATCAACGGTTGGGTGAACCTCATTTGGAACTTACCATCAATTAAACGATAAAAAATCTCTAGAAATCACCTCATTAAATGCCAGCCGCCCGCCTCTTGCAACGGTAAATTTTTCTTTTATCCATTTTTACTGTTCCAATGGCTAGTTTTTGCATGTACTGTGCGCCTAGTGCACCCCTGCGCTCCCGGCGTACCTCCTGCACTCCTGGCACACCCATATGCTTCCATTGCACCTTCTTCACTCTGAACACGCTCCTACGCCCCTCGTGCACCCCTCCGGTCTTCAAAATCGGTGGTCTCTCCCTACGCATACCAGGGTCTTTTTCGTACTTACCTTCCTTGGTGGACATTCTCCGCCTCATACAACTACTCTGACCATATTGTAATTTGATCTGATACAGTTTGAGCCGGCTGCCATTGACATAGCCTGGTAACAGATCGCCGCACAGGGTAGCTAACCAAATAGTGCCGCCATCCATGACTTATTTTACCGTATAGGGACCTAGCCAGTGCTGACAGAACTTTCCTGGGTGTTTCGCAAACTGGTTATCATACAATAGGACCAATTTTCCCTTTCCAAATGTCTTTTGTCGAATGTGTCGATCATGCCATGCCTTATGTTGAGCCTTTTGAACTTGCTGATGGAAATTAGCAATGAAATGATCTTCCTTCAGAGCCATCAGCTGTGCTAAATGTTCCTCCATGATGTCAGGCTTCACCATGTTCGTAAAGGTTGTGATGCGCAGGCTAGGAACAATATATTCCATGGGAATAATGGCCTCCTTGCCATAGACCATCCTAAACGATGTCTTCCCAGTCAAATTCTTACAGGTAGTTCGATAGGCCCAAAGAATAGATGGGATGCGCATGTCCCAGTCATTGCGTTCGGTGTTAAAGACCTTAGTCAGTGCTTGCTCCAAGACTTTTAAAAGCTTCGACTGCTCCATGTTCCTGGGGATGTGTTGTGGTAAAACACAACCCCCCCATTTTTGACTTGTTCACTTCAAATAATGGGGACCCTTTCTATAAATTTTTGACTAAACGCCTTTTCGGATTTTTATTTTATTTGATTATCCTACGCGATTGTTAATTTTTTATTTTCTTTGGATTCTTGTTTTGATTGTTTTGTTAGAATCAATTTTTTATAAGCTTCCCATTGACACTTGTTTCGCCTTATTTGGTCAACTGGTTTGAAAATGGTACTCCTTTAAAGTCCCATCATTTATCTAAGTTTGGGTTAAAAATGTTATTTTTATTCTTTTTATTTATTTTCGGAGTGGCTGTAGTTAAGGAAATTTCATAACTAAACTAAACATCATTAAAATAAAACCAAAATAAAAAACTGATATTTAACATTAAATTTTGAGATTAATTAAATTAATTATTATAATAAAATATAATTAATTTAATTAAAATTAAAACTTAATATTAAAAAATATATATATAAAATAAAATAAAAAATAAAATTTACATTGCATATCGCAATATCGCAATATCAGAATACATCGCAATTTTTATAACATGCACATTTGACAAAATGCGATATGTGATAAGGCGATATGTGATGTGTTAAAAGTTTTTAATATAAAGTTTTTTGTTTTACCCCTTATGCCTCCCATACCTCCACCTCACTCACCCTCACGTCACCCTCACCTCACACTCCACTCACCATACCCCTCCACAAACTCACATGGTTGAATTAATAAAGTGTGGATTGATTTCAATGGTTTGTTTAATGGATAATAAGTGTGGATTGATTTCAATGGTTTGTTTAATGGATTATGGGTATGGATTGATTCCAATGGTTTGTAAATTAATTTTTATATTTTTATATTATAATAATTATATTATAATTATAATGTTTATTATGATTTTAATATAATTTGAATTATAATATTAATTATATTTAAATTAACTTTTTCAAATCATTTGTATATTAATTTAATTTTGTAATTTAATTAATTTCTAAATTAGATGATAATTAATTAGAATTAATTGTATATATTATTTAGTTAATAATTAATTTAGAATTAATTATTATATAATTAGAATCTAATTTAGGATTAAATTTCTAATTAAAAATTCTGATTTTTAGCCTAGCAACAGAATTTCTAGAATTATGCCAGTTTTTACTCATCAACTTTGGAGGCTCATAGATTGAGTTATACTTGGTCAAATAAGGTCCAGGATGGCTTATTGGAAAGATAAAATCAAGGAGAACATTTTTGAGGAGGTTCCAGTAATAGATTTGGTCATTAATTGGGTCAAAAATCACATAGAAGATCAAGCTCCGAATTTCTAAAAACAAAATCAATTTTCTGAGTTATTTTCTTCATTTTCATTTGTCCAAGCCTCTTCTAATTGTAGATTCATTCGTCAATAATATCCTTGGCCAATTAAACCATCCCAGACATCAATAGAGAGTTTATATTTTATTTTCAATGATTTATTAAAATTATATTTGATTGGATTTGTTTTAATACCAGAAAAAGTATTTTTATTTTATTGTTGCATCTTAATTTATTTTGATTTCTTTTTGCAGGAAAACAATAGAAGAGATATGAAGAAAAAATATTAATCAATGAGAATGCTCCAGCAATTAAAAAGATTGGAATTTTTGAGCAAATAAAAGTGATTGGGCAGATTTTCTTCAACAACTTTCATCTCAAGAATTCCTTTGCAAATATTATAAATAGCAGATTGCAGAATGGAATAGGGGCTGCTCTCCTCTGAAATTCTGGAATTCTAAAAGCACTTTTGTAATAGGGATTTAGAGTTGTAGGTGGGAGGAGTGGAATCTCAGATCTGGGGATTATTGAGGTTTTTCTTTTACATCCTGAGTTATGTATAATGAACAGAGTTTGCACTATTGTAGCTCTGATTTTGAAAGCAGAAACTTAGGCATTGTAAAGGACTATTAGAGACCGGAGCTAGAGAAATGGATTCAATAAATTGGTATTTAGAATACTATTATTTTAAATGCTGGTTTTATTTTTATGATAACAAGAATGGTGTCAATTTACTTACATATTTGTGCACTTTTGTCGGTATGGATAATTTGCTTCTATTTTATGTGGTTATTTATCTCTGCTCTTATGGGTTGAATTCTGATTTCTGAGTAACTATTTACTCATAAATCTGTCTTTTAGTATTGGATTAATAAATAGTGATATGTTGTGAACTTTTTCCGCATATTATTGTTTAATATTTCAAGTTACTGATTAAATGATCAATACCATTTTGTGAACTATTTCCTGAATGTTGTTGATTGATTATTTCAGTTAAAAGGTCTCAATAGGATGTGTTTTTCTATCCATAATGTTAGTTAATTGAACTATTTCATTAGCTTGATATTCATTATAAACAAGACATATTTCAATCTCAATATTATAAATACCTGCTCTTGGTTGGGTTAGATCTATATCTGCCTAATTGAGATAGGATTAAGATAGTTTCTTTTTCTTGCATCTTAGAATAAGTTTTCATTTAGATTAATTTCTACATTCTTTTAAGTCCTCTTCCCAAAGAGGCAAACTTTAGTAGTGGATTGGTTGAGCCCTAAATCAGCTTAAGGATCACTTTCTTGCCTGATCAGTAAGAAGGTTGATCTGATGTCTCTTTTCCATTGGTGAATGAAAGTCATATTTTAAATCCATTGGAGATTGAGAGAAGGTAACTGGACCTAGTTGAACCAGTCAGAACCACCATTCCAAACGAAAAAGGAGCTGCTTTAAGGTTCGGACCGGGTGGTCATCCCCCATGTTGTTGCAGCGATTTTCGAGGCTTCAACATTTTGGCGCTAGAAGGAGGGCCTGAAACTTGTTGTCTGTTGGAGTCTTTTCAATTTTAACATTTTATTTAATCATGATGGCTCCTCTTAAACTTCCAATTTGGAGTTGTATCCATGGACGTGCATCTTCCAATACTCCACCCGAAGTGGTAAGACTCTTGTCTCAGGTAAAGTTTAATGGTGAGAGAAATTCTTCTGCTTTTAATCATGTCCTTCAATTTATTCAAAATGTTTCAAATTATGATTTTCAAGGAATTGATGAAGGCATCTTATGCAGACTTTTTACTCTCACATTTGCGGCATAAGCTAGAAACTGGTGTAGAACTCTTCCAGTTGTCTCAATTCACAGCTGGGATCAATTTGTTACAATTTTCGTTTGTAAATTTGACCACTATGATTATGATCAGGTATGTGATGAAATTGAATATCTTCGAAATGAAAATGAGTCTGTTAGAGATTTTAATATTCGACTTCATTTAAATTGTTTAAAATTTAATGTCAAAGATGAACCTATGAAAGAAGAATCACTAGATTGGTTTGAACATAATTATTCTCTTCCTCCTATTCCCGATCCATATGAAATTAGTTCAAGCTTTGTTCCATCCCCTTCCAATATAAATGCGCAAATAAATTGTGATGAAGAGGTTTCACAAAGCTTGGAAAATATTTCTAATCAAATGCAAGAAAACAACAACAACAATTTTGGAGAAAGACCTGCATTGGAATCTGAAAGTTTCTCTACATTAAATTCAGAAAATTAGATTGCAAATCAGCAAGTGCAAGCAACAATCAAAGTAAATAATAGCATGCAAACTGCTGTACAAATTTTTGAATCTTTTCATGATGAGCAAATGTTTAAATCAGAGCAGCAAAGCAATCTTCTTCAAAAAAGCATGAGTATGCAAAGGAATGATTTAGAATCTGAAATTTACAATGAGCATAGTGTACAAGAATTCTCAAACAGAAATATTTTTAAATGCATTATTTCAGATTCACATTTTTCCCTTTATCCTGATATTTTTAATGATGGTAATTTTTCCCCTCTTGGTGTTAATGATATTTCAAAAAATACAGAGGCTGATCTAAATGAATTACCATTAAGTTTTTATCAAGATAGAGAAGAAATTAATGATCATTCTTTTGCCATTAATGAACATCAAATTCTTGTCCCTCCTTGTTTTGATATATTGGATGAGATTGAAGGGAATTCTAGAGAATCTTGTGAAGTAATTTATGATAATTACTTTGACATAGAAGATGTTGATTTCTATTTTTCTCAAGAGAATCCTCATGATAAAATTCAAATAACATCTGAGAATGAAGAACATTTCAATTTAGAAATTATTCCAACTAATCCTCATTCTAAAGCAACAAATTATCTTCATGACTTCACTATTCGAGAAAATATTCCAAACTATGATTCATATCATGATCAAGCTTTCATTCCTGTTCATAATCATAAATATTTTTCTAATTCACAAGCTGGAATTCGAAATTACTCAAATTCCATAATTTTGGCCAATCCTTGTGAAAAAGAAATTATTTCAAAACAATCCCAATTGTGCTGTAACATTAGTTGTACTAATAGTGATTTCATTTTATTTTTGTTTCCTCACTTATTTTGTATTAAATCAGATTTATTTTCAGATTTTATTTTTCAGATTTTTGATACATTACGCTGACATATTGAGCACTTTACTATCAAACATTCAACTGATGCATTGCCCTGTTGGAAAATTGAAATTTTATATTATAATCAAAAGCATCAAAAGCTATTTCAATTTCAATTTCAATCAATACTAATGTTTTATCAAAATCTTCTATCTTTTCAAAGGCAATATCAGCAAGAGAATGTATTTTTAGAAGTCTGCCAGCAATATAATTTAATTAATAATTTTCCATTTCATTTGAAAGATTTCCATCCTTTTTTGTTTGATTCATTTGAAAAATATTTGGAAATTTTTCCTTCATGGAAGATTGTCAATAGCTTAACATTTACACATAACACTAACAGTTTCTTCCAGGCCTTTGAATCTAAAAGCTCATATCTACAATCTGGCCTGTTATCTCTTTCTTTGAATATTTCCCAATCCTTAATAGAAATCCATCCAGATTTCTGTGATCCAATTGGTATTCAATTGGAAAGAAAATTTCATGAGAAAGAGATTTTAGATAAGCTTCTAACAATAGTTGTACATTCTGATTTCAGGTTTAAATTTCTTAGTTCAATTATATTTGTATTTTTATTACTAACATTTGGATTGTACATACATGCAGGGATTAAAATGAGAAAATGGTTACACTGGAAATATGACTATACCTAGTCATTTTTCAAGTATATGGTTAGAATAGGAGTAGAGTTAATTTAGTTAATTTATTTTCAACGGTTCTATAGATTAAAAATAAAACAAAGAAATCAGCGATTTTCATACATGTTCAGTGAAAACATTTTCTCCCAATTAGAGAATTTTAATTCTTCCTTTCCTTTTTAAATTTCTTACAGCAATACCTCTACTCTGTCTATTTTGAATAATCTCTTAATTAAATTCAATTAAGGTTGCACTTGGCATCAATCGCCTCAAAGCCAATTTTCTTAATTTCGGGATTTCCTTCTAAGATTTTCTTTTGAAATTTATATGATAAAGGTTTTTGAGGATATAAAAGCTTCATGATCTCATTATCCCATGAAATGTATGACTATCTATGATAAGCTTAATTCTGACTCAATCAATATTATTCAATCTAACCTTTCATGGTAATCATATGAAGCTCATATTATCTTCCTCAAAATTTGCTAAGCTGACCTTAAGGATGCCCATTTTGCTGTGTGCACACATTCAAATCTATTTTGACATTTTTCCACAATTAGTGGCTTTATTCCCATTCAGACCTTTAGTTTATTATCTGATGTTGTAATACGCATCATATTTATTTACTAAAGGCATTATTGAACAGTCACTATAACAATATAGATTTTTCTCAAGTCAATTCAGAATAAGCAGAGGTAATAAATTGTTGTCACAATTCAAAAGGGAAGACTATTTTCATATTTATTTTTGGTAAATTTTGTATTTCCTGAACATGAATAAGCAAATTTTATTTACGCTGATTACTCACTCCGATTTAAAATAAATAATGAGATGATTTTGAACAAAGTCAGAATTTTGATAAATCGAAGGAAGAATTTTAAGATTCATGAGGTAAAATCTACAGACAATTTCCTTGCAGGTATGCATTTACAAGTTCATTTTCATCTATTATTAGTTTATCTTTTCTTTAGTTTATTTTTTATTCTTTTTCTGTTTTAATTGCAGGTTTTCATTTGTTTTCAAAACTTGAAGTAAGCAGCAAACCCATTTCAAATTTGCAACAGGTTCAGGGAAATTTTATTTTGAGGTTCATTAGAACATTTTTAACTTTTCTTTCAACCATCAAAAAACCCAATTGAAATTTCAAGCAATATTATAGGATTCAACTTGATTTTCATAGTGTTGATACTTCAGTGAAAATGTTTGCAATACTACCATCCCACTTGTCTTCGTCAATAATTTCATTCCGATATCACATCATTCACTTCACAACCATTTGTAGCAAAATATTTCATTGGAAGTAGCTTTCAGCATTTTTTATAACAAATTTTTCATAAAAGATCTCCAATGTATTACCTCGCTCATATGTCATATCACATTTCGCATATCAGAGGTTTGCAGTTGAATATACTTCCATTATCATGAATCGCTGATCTTCGATAAATGACTTTACCATATTGCGATGACCACATAATTCCGGACCCGATATGAAATTCAAATCAAGTTTATAAAATATCGCATCCATTCAATCACAAATAATGATAGGAGCATAACTTTAAAAGGGTCGATGTCTCAGATCCGATATGTTATTAAATTTTCATCATAAAGTTATTGGGTCCACTCTTCATCGCATATCGGCGTATCGAGAATTGTTACATCATGTGTTTAAGTTTGCCAATCGCGATTTCCAGTTAACCACGTCATTCATCGCATATTGGCATCGCAAGAATAATATTGTATTATATCGGGTACCAAACATTCACCAATCACCGATTAGCATCGCCGATTATAAATCGCCGATATCGCAATCGCTTCATCGCATTTTTATTTATGCTCACATTACAATTCAAAATCTACGATGTGCGATGTGCAATGTGGGAAGCACAATGTCAATATTCCCTGATCCCCAATATAATATATCTTTAATGATGCGATCGCTCCATCTTATCGCACATCTTCTCATTGCATGTTTTCATATCGTCAATTTTCCATTTGCAATCTCTGATGTGATAGCTTCCAATACATGCCTCGAGCCATTAACATTTAATCGATATATGGCATAGCAACAAAGGTGAAGTCTTGCAAATTAAACTTGAAGCATGGTGAAGAAACATGTGATGTGAATCATCCAATACGACGATGTGATATTTTAAAAGCGAGCTTGGGTAACCACTATGGTAAGAAAGCAGCTGATGATAAATTTGCGGCATATTCAAATCATTCCGATTTCTCATATATTTTAGTTTTAAATATATAATTCCATAATTAAAAAAAAAAATTCAAAGACCTCTCTATCTTCACATTTAAATTTTATTATCTTAGATGTGGTCTTGATTCTGGACAATTTATAAAATCATGGAGTTTATATGAAACTTATAATACTTTGAGAAACAGTCATTACTGCAAATTTTCATTCTCATTTCTAATGCATTTGTTTTCCTTTCAACACTAAGCATTCCATTTTTACATTTTACTTCTTGATTTAGTGTAAATAAAATAAATAATGATTTTGGGTTATAGGATTTTGGCTAGTTTGACTTCTTCAAGTTTTTAATGTTAATTAAAATAAGAAGTCAGCTAGTTTGGAAAAAATGATACCTTTAAGGTAATATCAAAAGCAATCATCCAATGGTAAGATTCATGTACCCACTTTCATTAATTTCCATTTCATTACTTTAAATATTCAGTTTTGATTTTCTGATATATAAATCTATTTTGCAGCTCTTCATAAAACCTTCCAATCCTTCGCCAAATCATATTTTCGAAGTCCATACTCTTATCCTGGCTTAATTTCAAGAAGCATCGATAATCCTCATTGAAATAGCTACATCAGGAAGTTTCAGAACCTTTATATTTTTCTTTAAGCATTCCTTTCATTAGAAAATGATTAAGTTGATGCTTTGAAACAAAAAGATTGATATCAGATAGAAAGTTTTCATTGTGGCTGAATTTTATCGTCACTGCTATCTAAAAAGCCTAAAACACTTATAACCCTGCAAGGTATGATTTTTCTAAATCTCGACATAAGAAGGATTGATTACACGATTATTTTATTTCTTCATATTGTTGAGACATTTTTATAAACATTCTTGTTTGAGTTTATCTTGCGAAACTTGGATTTTCCTTTCCATTTTTAAAAATTTCTTCATTTTTATTTTTTGTTTGTTGATTTCTTTCTCATTTTAGCATAAGAATTCTTTGCCTTTGGTTTTCAGTTTTGATTTTGGTGAATTTGCCATGATTTATATGGAAGGCCTTTTTGTTACCTAACTATGGTTGGCACACACGGAGAAAATATTGGTAATAGTCATCTATTAACTTTTTCTTAAATCTCTTAGTAAAGTTTGATTTTCTTATTATAAAGGTAGACATACTTAAGGAAGAGATTACCAATTTAGAGAAGTTGACAAAGTATCATAAAATCTGGAGAAATTTCTTTTTCATCAAAATTGTAATCATTTTGAGATTTCAATATTTTGTTAGGATCTTTCAAAGTTCTATTATCAGTCAAGAAAAGTTATTTTTAACCAAGTAAAGACACTTTACAGCAAAGCATCTTTTAACTCTGAAATTGTCATTCTTAACTCTTAAGGAGTCAATGATTCTCCCTGTCCCAAAAGAATCTTATTTTTCTAGAGTATAATCCAGAGATATATTCAAAACTTAAAAGATAAGAGGTCTCATTATGAGCCTGCTTACCACGATCATAGGGGAAAAATAGGCTGACATTACCAACACTGCTAAACAAACTAGGGTAATGGCTTATGATTGCAAACAATTATAAGACAAGGGGTCTCATCACGAGCCAGCTTGTTCAGTCCAATTATAACTAATGAATGGCATTGTCAATTATCCGGCTACCAAACCAGGACAATGGCTTTTAAGATTTATAATAAAAATAAAAAATAAAATAATATAAATAGATTTATCTCTAGGTCAATAATTCTTAAAGAGATGGGATTCTGAATCATTGGTGATTAAAAGGTAACCCCGTCGAGACTATAGATGTTTGCTGGCAACAGTGGCTCTACCTGTGACAAATGAGTATATTTTAAAAGCTAAGCTGTAAAGTGACCCCTGCTTTATCTCTACAACTAATTAAGGATTGATATAGAGTTTTGAAATATTTTAATTTATGAGGAATTTTAAGAAGAATTACAGTTAGATGATTCTTGCTTTTATTCAGACTAATGAACCTAGTCAAGCATTTCAAGCATAATTCTCTCTTCTTTAATTAGTTTTACTTTGATTTTAGGAAAATCTTATTCATATCAAACAGAGATAACTGGTTCTTCTCCCATGTGTCACCATTGTTGTGGTAAAACACAACCCCCCCATTTTTGACTTGTTCACTTCAAATAATGGGGACCCTTTCTATAAATTTTTGACTAAACGCCTTTTCAGATTTTTATTTTATTTGATTATCCTACGCGATTGTTAATTTTTTATTTTCTTTGGATTCTTGTTTTGATTGTTTTGTTAGAATCAATTTTTTATAAGCTTCCCATTGACGCTTGTTTTGCCTTATTTAGTCAACTGGTTTGAAAATGGTACTCCTTTAAAGTCCCATCATTTATCTAAGTCTGGGTTAAAAATGCTATTTTTATTCTTTTTAGCTTGAAGCTTTTCTGACACTCGTCATCCCAAAAAAATGAAACATCCTTCTTAAGCAAGTTTTCCATAGGCACTGTGATCAACACATACCCCTGAATGAAATTTCTGTAGTAGCTTGTATGTCTGAGGATCAAACACAGTTGTTTCTCAGTTGTCGGAACTGCCAGGTTTATGATAACTGCGACCTTGGTAGGATCAACCATTAACCCTTGCCGACAAACTATGTGGCCAAGAAAGATCCCAAAGGGTATGAAGAATATGCACTTCTTAATATTCAGGGAAATCTGGTGCTTCCTACAGGCATCCAACATCATGCGCAGGTTCAAGACATGCTTCTTTACCAAGCCGAAGACAGTCCAGTCATCAAAATATACCTCCAAAAACTTGTGGATGAACTCTTTGAACACTCCAACCACCACCTGTGAAAATATGGCAGGGAAATTCTTGAGCCAAAATGGCATGAAAATATATTGAAAGGGTCCCCATTCAGTGGCAAATGTAGTTTTGCTGCAATCTTCAGGTGCGATCCTGATCTAATGGTATCCCGAGAACCCATCTGTAAATGGGTATGCTTCTTGCCCGCCTACACTATCAAGGATTTCGTCTGAGAACGATGTGGGAAAGGGATCATGTACGTAGGCATCATTCAATTTGTGTAAGTCCACATAGATTCGTATCTCTCCCTTCATCTTTTTCTCCTGAACCACCATCAAAATTTCCGAGTCTGACTATTCAACTGGTTCGATGATACCTGTGGTGAGCATCTTTTCAATTTCTTCCTTGATCTTTTGTTTATACTTAGGGTTCAACCGATAAGGCCGCTGCTTCACAGGGCACACATCTAGTTTTAAGGTGATGCACATGACCCCTAGGTCCCCTGTGATCCCCTTAAGCTCTGAAAACTTCGTCAGGAATAAGTCCTGATACTTTGTGAGTAGTTATGCAACTTTTCCTATTGTATCATCATCCCAATAATCCCTAATTTTAGCCAACTTAGGCTACTCTTTCGTGCCAATGTTGATTTCTCATAGCTTCAAAGGCTTAGTAACATCGACAGTTTATAGTGGAGGTCCAACAACTGCGCGCTCTCCCTCAGACTCTGAGATAGAGACATTGCTCGGATCTTCATCGCACTCTTCTATTCTTATATTGCGACAATTGAAAATATCATGCATCTACGTTTCCCATGTTGGTGCCCCAAGTGCTGCATAAGGGCATGATTCGTCAAATACGAAGGTATCTATATCCTCAAGCGCCTCATCAAGCACCTTCATTCCCCCTGCTAACCCAAATTTCCCTAAAAATTCATCCTTTTATGTTTCCTAGTGGCAGGTGCGCTGATGTAGCTCCGCATCTAAGTACCATGCGGTGGGAATTGGTCCAAAGACATGAATAAATAGGTGAACCCATTCTTCTGTAGTCCGGTCACACCATTTCTCCATCCAAGCAAAAAAATGCTCGCGCAGGTCTCCTGGGCCAAGGAATGTCTTTACGCGCAAGTGGACCAGAGGTTCAAATCGCAGGATCATCGTATGTTGACACTCTTCCCAATCCTGGAACGCCCCCTTATGCATTTCCCACTACCTCATGGGTGTTGCGCGCATGGCTAGATTAAGGGCCCATAACCTTCGCTCTCTTGGAACCTCAGCCTCAAATGTTTGCAAAAACTCCTTAATACTACCAGCACCATCAAAGTAGGGTATTTCTCTTACCTCTGAGGAGATGCATCGGAAGTTCTTTATGATTCTAAGAAATCACAGCATACATACATCATGTAACCGATTCTTCCAGTTTTCCATCTCCCTGTCGGAGTCAGAGAAACATTCGTTGTCCTTTTCCCAGCAAAGTACACCATCAGCCATGGGATTGATCCAATCTTTGTCTCGCGCAGTTAACTTATAGATGTGATGCACATCCCCTTCCTCGTGCACTGGCTCCGTATACCATTCTCCTTCTGCAGGGTCTAATGGAACTATCACTTGCATACCTTCATTTTCAAACACCATGCTTCTTTTCTTTAGGTTGATGATACCTCTCATATATATGGCCCAATCCAATCCTAGAGCGCAGGATAGGGGTCTGCATCTTCTACAATCTTAATTATCTCAAAGTCGGCCTGGACCTTAACTCCTGCAATGTCTACCATGATATTTGAAAATCTCCCCAATTGTATGATCTTCTGCTAGTTGGCCATTCGCAGCTAGATATTGGACCATTCCAACTTAGGCTCTCCCATTCGCTGCCAAGTTTGCTTGGGAAATACGTTCGCATCTAATCCAAGGTCAAAAATAACCTGATCCATTTCATAATCACCAATCTACGTTGTTAGCCATAATTCACTACCAGTGTGTTTGTTATTTTTGTATAGTTTGTGCACATCCCTAACTTCTAGGGCTGGATTAGTTCTTTCTGTGCAACTGTCTATTAATGCTTGAAGGTTTTCTACAGCCTATTGGTTGTGCAACAACTTCATACATGCTTGAAAAAATGGTTTGACCTCGTAATCTGTTTTGAGTTTTGTGGGGGCCTGAGAAGTAGATGCCTCAGCATTAGCAAAGTCTTTGCGAGTTACGACAAAGGTTTCTTTGTCCTTCTTTAAGTCCAACCCTTCTTGTTTGATAGCTACTTTTCAAATAAGTTTCTCGGCCTCAACTTTCTCCTCAGCTCCCCCTGTGGTCATGCTACTACGTGTGATGATATTAATACTGGGTCCTTCATCCCGAGGTTCTGACTTAACCCTCTGCACATTCTCCATAGGTGTCTACTGGTTTTCCTGCATCCTTGTTATTAGAATTGGACAGTCTTCAATCACATGGTCTAGCTATCTACAGTGTCTACAATATTGCCTTGCAGATTTCGAGTAGTCCCTCGCAAAGTGCCCTACTTCTCTGCAGTTATAACAGATCAATTTTCCTCTTCCCCTACCTCCGCTTCCACCTCTGCCCCCTCCCCTGCCCCTATGATAGGGAGCCACCTATGCTTGAGGGGGATCTTGGTGAAGAAGGGTACGATTGTACCCTATATAGGTTTCCCCGATCTATCATTAGATCATAAGTTCAGCAATTATGTTCATCATGTCTTCCTAATTGGAAAAACCGGCATCATTATTGCTTCAGTTCTGGAACATACGCACCTGGACGAGGGAAATGGTTAATATCATGCACAAGCTACATGACAATCATCACACCACAACGTTGGTCCACTTGGTCCCATATTCTCCCTAGGGTGCAACGAACTGGGTCCCCCAGCCTATAGGTAGTCTTCCAGAAGTGGGCACTGATCCTTGGTATGGCCTGATACCCTGCAGCGTATGCACCATACATCTGGGCTAGCTTCTTTCTCTCTGTCCTTTCACAGGTTCTGAATTCCCATGTGCATTGCCTCCAACTGCCCTTGGATTTTTTGTACTCCCAATTGGGTATCATCTCTTGGTGCGGCTTCTAACTTCATTGCAATCTCCAAAGATTTTTCCTGTGATTCAATGGCTTTCTGACCCATAGGTACACGCAGGTGAGGAAATAGCATAGCGATGAACCATTACTTGTGATGTTTGTCATCATACATAAATTCCCCTTCCTTGATTACCTTCTTTAGCTATTGGTCAGCCTCCCATACAGACTTAGAGGGCCCTTGTTTAAAATATTTTAGGTCACTCACTATCTGAGAGTAGGATTTAGGCTTCCGAAAATGTTGTTTTAGGGCACTCTTAACCTCTTGAATGGTTGCATTCGCATGCTAAGATACATATCCCATATACGAGTTCAGGGATCTTCCTTCAAAGGCCAGGGATAGCTGTGCCCTTTTCACAACATCGTTGGCCACATTCTGCGTAGTCTATACTGACTCTGCGACAAACCAGAACTAGTCCATGTCTTCATCCCCTATGCCCTTTAAGGTAGGTAGTTTCATATGCGAGGCCATCTCGTCTTCTGATGGGGGTGGAGGTACAGGCAAGTTTTTACCCCTATGCTGGTTCAAAGGGGGTGTAGTTGGAGGGCTATACGCAGTTGATTCTCTTACTGGACTATAGACAGACTTGTCTCCTTCTTGATTAGTTATGTAATATTTACCACTTCATGTTGTGCTTTCACCCAGATCGGAGATCATTCACTTGGTGTGGCTGCACATAATACCTTTTTTGCACAACAAAATTTTGATTAATAAGAGCAGTGTTTTCAAGAACTTACCTCGAAACCCTTTAAAGAGCCTTCGCTCTGCTTATGAATAGGACACGAACTCATCGACTATGAATTCTGTCACAAATCATCCCAACGCCCTATCCACATAGTGATCTATTGTATGAGTGATGGTATTATCCATCCTTTCTAACAGATGGATCAATTCTGGAGTCCACTACGTGACCCGTTCATCCTTCCAACACATCTGGAAATCTATGAGCCTTTCTAGCCACTCCTGAAGCTCGTTCGCAAATTTTACAAAGAAAATCTCGTAGACCTTAGTGAAAATGTACTTATTCTTCTACTTCTATGCTATCAACTTTGTGTTGCATTTTTCTTTTACCGCAAATTCATGAACCTGTTTTTCAAACCACTCTTCAATTTCTTTTTTCTCAAGTCTCCAATGTTTTCTTAGCATTACCAGATCTCTCTCTCAAAATGCTCCTAGTCCTGGAAATGGAACCATTTGTTGGTTTGAGGGGTCCTGACCCAAGTTCGGAGGTTAAGGTTTGCCAACAAACCCCTATACTACTGACCCTTTCGGCAGTGACCTGTTTGCGTAGGCCAAAGTCTCACCCAAAGCAGTATGGGAGGGTGTTGGAACTAGGTTTCCGCACCCTGAGAGAGAGTAGGTAATTCAAACATATCCACGTTCGCAACCTATCAGGTTCGCACAAGACAGGTCTATTCGCAAGCTTTCATAGTATATTCAGTTAATAACTACAACAGAGTTATTCAGATCTATCTAACACCTTTGCATCCATGTTGGGCAATTTATTTGAACAAATTGCTGCATTAAATTATCGACCAGGGAAACTCGTGAGCTTGTGATGGATACGGAGCATAATTTAGGAATTCTACTTGGAGATTCTTGATGGATGCGACATGTCGGTAAAAATAGATGAGACCCTATTTTTTAGGACCCAGACTATTTTTAGACTGATCTCCTAAAAATATGGAAGTCAAATATTATTTTCCCTTAATAATATTTTGACCATAAACAGCAGTTTACTCTCTTGGCGCACTTCAGTTTGAGTCATGGAGGTGGCTCATGCAACTGACACAAGGAATCACGTGGTTCCTAGGGTTTGATGGCATCTTGCTTGGTTGGCTTCAGTTAGACTTCAGTGGCAGGAGTTTTGGAGGAGTTAACGGGACAGATAGTGGAGTTGTGTTCTGTTTGTTTTAGTTGAACTAGTTGGGATTAGTTAACTAACTAATCAACTAGATATGAGTGGAGTAAATTAAATAATATTTAATTTACTAAATATCAACTCATTAGTCAACTCAAGAACACTTCAGTTCACTACAGTGCATGATCAGTTCAGTGGAGACCAGTGGAAGAGGTAGATGAAAGGGTGAGTAAGGCTATCAGTTGGTAGATTTGTTTTGCATGAGATTTGCATTACACTTGGAGGAATTGTCCATGACAATTACGCAATCAAGGGAAGGGGATTCGAACCTTGAACCTCTTCATATACAGGCCATGATTGCGCAATAGAGCCAAGGCAATTGGCGGGGAGTTTTGAACCTCAGACTTGTTCAAAACTGAGTCAGATTGTGAGTAACTTCATGAGAGAGTACTGAGTACTTGTGAGGAGTATTGTACTTGTTTGGTTACTTGATTTCTCCATTATAATATACACAATAGCTGCGGGGTTTTCGGCTATAGGCTTTCCCCATACATACTGAGTTAATGTGTGATTGAATTGATGTGAGATTGCTTCTGTTATTTCCGCATGTGACAATTAATTGTAGAAGAAGGTTATGTGTTATGTATGCAATTCGAAATTGATATATGACCAGGTTAATCTTCAGTGAATAAGTGATTTATTCGGCTAATTTCTACATGGTATCGGAGCGAGATTAATTGTCGAGATCTATTACGGTGATTGCAAACTTATTTCCTCGGACAGAGTCTGCATGCGGGCCAGGTAGCCTCCGGAATATTCATCCTTCTTTGTAAGGTGAAAGATCTGGTGAATGCCTTTTGCAGTCAATCTCTGATTTAGAAATAATTTGTTTTCAAGTGTAGATCGGAAGCGATAGAGCTTGGAGTTTGGAATTCGAATTTTGCAGAAGGTTGTTCTTCTTGGTGCCGGTGTTGAAAGATGTCTTCTTTCAATGGTTTGCGACTCGAATATGCTCTTGAAGGCAGTTCGAACTATATTGCATGGAAAGATCGAATGGAAGCGGTGTTAGAAGATAATGGTCTGAAGGAGTTCGTGGATGCGGATGTCCCAAAGCCCACTGATGCAGCTCTGGTCGATGCATGGCAAAAGAAGATCGCGAAATGTCGAAGGATCCTGTTGGAGGGCGTCAAGGATCATATTGTATCCAGCCTGCATGGAAAGGCTACTCCACATTTAATGTGGAAAGCTTTGACGGATCTATTCCAGAGTAAGAGTGACCAAAGGAAGCTGGTGCTCAAAGACAAGCTCAGGAACATCAAGATGGAGAAGGGCGACGGTATCGCTAAATACCTCACGAAGTTCACTCAATGCAGAGATGAACTGGGAAGTGTGGGAGTTACTGTCGATGAAGAGGATATGGTCGACCTGGCTCTCCTCGGTCTTCCGAAGGCTTGGCACTCATATCAAGATAGTGTCAATGGTCGGGAGAAGCTGCCGGGATGGGAGCGCCTTTGGGCGGATCTCATGCAGGAGGAGATAAGGAGGACTACTCGAGATGGATCTTCATCGAAGGGAGCTGATGAAGAAAACTGCGCTTTGATGTCCAAAGCTAAGAAAGGGAAGGGTAAGAAAACCTCTCATTCTGGAGCTAAGGGCAAGAAGCAGGATATGGCGAAAGTGAAGTGTTTTCATTGCCATGATCACGGACATTATGCTACCAATTGTCCAAAGAAGAAGAAGAACAAGCAAGCGGGAAGATCTGCAGATGGAGAAGCTTTGGCTTCACAGTTCGAGCTTGACTTTTCACTGATTGCATGCTTGGTTTCAAGTGTGATGGGATCGGTGTGGTTCTTGGACGGCGGTGCGTCATTTCATATGACGGGAGATCGGGAGTTGTTCTCAGATCTGGAGGACAAGGATTTGGGTATGCACATCGAGATGGGCGATGACGGTAGATACGGTGCGACTGGTATCGGTACCGTATCCTTTCAGAGGGAGTCTGGTAAACCCTTTGTCTTAAAGGATGTCATGCATGTACCTGGATTGAAGAAGAACCTGATTTCAGTAGCGATGTTGGAGGATAAGGGTTATGATGTGGTCTTCAGCGAAGGGAAAGCTTTCCTGCGCAGTAAGACTACTGGAGAGACCCGAAAGATAGGGGTTCGAACTCAGAACCTTTATCAGTTGCAGGTAGATGACTGCGCAGCTATGGCATGCAAGGCGGGAGAAGTGGTGAGCCGGGATGATGAGGGCGAACTATGGCACGGGAGATTGGGCCATCTTCACCATGGAGCTTTGAAGATTCTGCAGCAGATTTCTACTGGACTTCCTAAGGGCACCCTTGCGCAGTCAGATCAGTGCAAGGGGTGTACTTTAGGGAAGTATGTGAAAACCACCTTTCACGAGAAGGATAGTCGCGCCACGACGATCCTTGAGAGAGTTCACACAGACGTGTGTGGTCCTTTCTCAGTTGCTTCGACAACAAAGCACGGGTATTATGTGATCTTTGTTGATGATTTCTCTCGAAAGTGCTGGATCTTCTTCATGCAGAAGAAGAGCGATACATTCGCGAAGTTCTGTGAGTTTAAAGCACTGGTCGAGAAGGAGTCTGGGAAGAAGGTGATTGCTCTAAGGAGTGATAACGGTGGTGAATTCATCTCGGCTGAATTCAAGGAGTTCTGCAGCGCAGAAGGGATTCGGAGAGAGCTCATCGCACCCCATAACCCACAGCGGAACGGGGTGGCTGAGCGGAAGAACAGAACGATCGTGGGTGCTGCACGGGCGATGTTGCATGATCAGGGCCTACCCCTTCACTTGTGGGCTGAGGCATGCAATACAGCAGTGTATGTGCAGAACCGTTGTCCTCACAAGGTTCTTGGCATGTGTACACCAGAGGAGGCTTATTCTGGCAAGAGGCCTGATATTTCCCATTTGCGGATTTTCGGATCTCCTGTCTACATGCATGTGACGAAGGATGCAAGAAGGAAGCTGGATCCAACTGCTGAAGTTGGAATATTTGTGGGGTACCCTGATACACCTCACAACTATCGGGTGTATGTGCCAGACAGTCGCAAGACTGTTGTGCGACGGGATATAAAATTCCAGGAGGAGAAAGCCATGCAGTGTTCGCTTGAGAGGGAGCTACACTTGCATACAGATGAGGAGCTGTTAGTTCCTAAGGAGGAGCTTCCGGATGTGGATCAGCCACAAGAGGAGGTTCGGGAGGTGGAAGAAACCACCCAGGCAGCGCCAACCATCAGAGGGCGCATGCGCACTACAGAAGCTGAGCGACTGGCTCGGGATGCAGAGAAGGTTGTAGGACCACCTACAGCACAGCGCAGACAGAGACAGTCACCGGATTGGTACACTGGATACATGGCTCTTATGAGTCAATGTGTTGTGACGGAGCCATCCTCTTTTGAGGAAGCCGTGGAGGAACCCGCATGGGTTGATGCCATGATCGAAGAATATGATTCGATCATCAGGAACAGTGCATGGGAGATTGTCCCAAGACCGGTTGGGAAATCAGTTGTAGGTTCGCGATGGATCTACAAGGTGAAGCAGGCGGCTGACGGGAGTGTGGAGAAGTACAAGGCGAGATTTGTCGCCCGTGGCTTCTCACGGATCGAGGGGATTGACTATGAGGAGACTTTTGCACCTGTCGCAAGGTACTCTTCCATACGGACGATCCTTGCTCTCTCAGCGCAGATGGGGTGGCACATTCATCAGATGGATGTGAAGACTGCGTTCCTCAATGGAGTTATTGAGGAAGAGGTGTACATAGAGCAGCCTGAAGGTTTTGAGATCTTCAGCGGTGAGTCGCATGTGTGCCGACTCAAGAGAGCACTGTATGGGCTGAAGCAAGCACCTCGTGCTTGGTACACTCGGATAGACAGCTACTTCACCGGGCTTGGATTCTCCAAGAGTGAGGCGGATCCAAACCTGTACCGGATTGTGGTGGAGGGGAAGCTGTTGATCATCGTACTGTATGTAGATGATCTGATTTTGACTGGCGATGAGCAGTTGATACTTTCATGCAAGGAGGATCTTGCACGAGAGTTTGAGATGAAGGACCTGGGCATCCTTCATTATTTTCTGGGATTGGAGATTTGGCAGCGCAGTGGAGGACTGTTTGTTTCTCAGGGCAAGTATGCCCGGGAGATTCTAGAGAGGTTCAACATGCAGGGCTGCAAGCCTGTTGATACCCCTCTTTCTGGAGGTTGGAGGAAGGGAGATGCTACTTCGGAGGAGGTAGTGGATGCCACTGTCTATCGACAGTTGGTGGGGTCGTTGATGTATTTGGTCAATACTCGACCCGATATATGCTATGCAGTTAACCAGCTTTCGCAAGCTATGGTTAAGACTACCAAGCTCTTTTGGAAGGCGGGCAAGCATGTATTGCGCTATATCAGAGGCACATCGGGATATGGTCTATGGTACAGACAGGAGGATGGAGTGAAGCTTTCTGGTTTCACTGATGCAGATTGGGCAGGGAGCCCAACAGACCAGAAGAGCACTTCTGGAGGAGTTTTCAGCATTGGGTCAACAGCAGTTTCCTGGTACAGCAGGAAGCAGAGATCCGTGGCACTCAGTTCAGCAGAGGCCGAGTACATGGCAACAAGCTTGGCTGCATGTGAGGCTATTTGGATGAGGAAGATCCTCGCAGGTTTGTTCAGGTTGCATTTGGAGCCTACAGTGATCTACTGTGATAACCAGAGCTGCATCAAGCTCTCGGCTAATCCGGTTTTTCATGATAGGTCCAAACATATCGACATCAGGTACCATCACATCAGAGATTGTGTTCAGCGGAGGATCATGATGCTTTCATATGTTCCCACGGAGGATCGGGATGCCGACATCCTGACGAAGGCGCTCACCAGGAGCAAGTTCGAATTCCACAGAGGCAGGATAGGGATTGCAGATAATCCATATCTTGCTGAGAGGGAGTGTTGAGAATGCGGCAAGATGATGGAGCTTAGTGAAATGAAGTCGCCTTCACTAAGTGGGCCCGCAGGCAAATTCTGGCGCAAAGTCTATTTTTAGACTATGTCTATTTTTAGACATACGGAGCATAATTTGGGAATTCTACTTGGAGATTCTTGATGGATGCGACATGTCGATAAAAATAGATGAGACCCTATTTTTTAGGACCCAGGCTATTTTTAGACTGATCTCCTAAAAATATGGAAGTCAAATATTATTTACCCTTAATAATATTTTGACTATAAGCAGCAGTTTACTCTCTTGGCGCACTTCAGTTTGAGTCATGGAGGTGACTCATGCAACTGACACAAGGAATCACGTGGTTCCTAGGGTTTGATGGCATCTTGAATGGTTGGCTTCAGTTAGACTTCAGTGGCAGGAGTTTTGGAGGAGTTAACGGGACAGATAGTGGAGTTGTGTTCTGTTTGTTTTAGTTGAACTAGTTGGGATTGGTTAACTAACTAATCAACTAGATATGAGTGGAGTAAATTAAATAATATTTAATTTACTAAATATTAACTCATTAGTCAACTCAAGAACACTTCAGTTCACTACAGTGCATGATCAGTTCAGTGGAGACCGGTGGAAGAGGTAGATGAAAGGGTGAGTAAAGCTATCAGTTGGTAGATTTGTTTTGCATGAGATTTGCATTACACTTGGAGGAATTGTCCATGACAATTACGCAATCAAGGAAAAGGGATTCGAACCTTGAACCTCTTCATATACAGGCCATGATTGCGCAATAGAGGCAAGGCAATTGGCGGGGAGTTTTGAACCTCAGACTTGTTCAAAACTGAGTCAGATTGTGAGTAACTTCATGAGAGAGTACTGAGTACTTGTGAGGAGTATTGTAATTGTTTGGTTACTTGATTTCTCCATTATAATATACACAATAGCTGCGGGGTTTTCAGCTATAGGCTTTCCCCATACATACTGAGTTAATGTGTGATTGATTGATGTGAGATTGCTTCTGTTATTTTCGCATGTGACAATTAAACTAGCTAGATTGATGTTTTGTTGTTAGATCTCAAAAGTCCGTAATACTCTGTTTCTGATGTATTTTTCCTTTAATGAAAGAAGTCCAACTTCATTGCATGATCTGAGGCAATCTTGAGGAGATTTGTATGCTAATCCTGTGGTAGAGGGCCCCTACTAGCCGAGAAGCTCTGTGCATATTGTTTAGATAAGTAACTTTAGCTCTGTTTCATTCCTAATTCAAGCAACTTTCTGAACTCTATGTTTTATGCTAACTTACATCGAATGTTACAGCCAGTCTTATTCTTATGAATTGTTCCAAAATATCACTAACACTGAATGAGATATAGCTGTAGTATATTAGAGATTAGTTGCATTTTAGTTCAGCTGTAATACTCCGGAGGTTAATTGCACTCTAGTTCAGTTCTGTTCACTGTATTTCATGTTTGATTGATTGCATTCTAGTTCAGTTCTGTTTAATGTATTTTAAGTTTTATTAGTTAGTTGTATTCTAGTTCTGTTCCATTAGACTTCAAGGTCTTCATTATTTACCAACTACTCTTGTTATTAATCTCTTCCAACACATCATCATATGGACATGAATTAGTGATATCAGTTTGAGGTCTTGACTGTTCTGCAATTTCTTATAATTTTACAAATAGCCTTTTTTCCAAAACTATTCCAAAAGATTTATAACTCTTGAATGAGGTTTAGTAGTGACATTTTGAGTTGCAGAATGGATTAATTTCAGTGTCATAAATTAATTTAGAGTAGGGTTCCTTACTATGCTACAGATAATCTTTTCCAAATGTGTTCCAACAAATTTCTAACCATGGATGAGGTTTTTTGTGATATTGTAAGTTGTTATTTACTTAGAAGAACCTCATTGCATTAAGCTTATTCTTTTCTCAAGTTGTTCCAATATAATTCTAATGAATGAATTGGACTGAGTTCATGTTATGAGTTATTTTTCTTGTCAAGTTTTGCATTTTCTGTTCTTAGGTGCCATACATAGTTTAGAATAGCCTTTGCTCTGTTTTAGTGTGACCAATAACTTCTCTTTGTTAAACACTTAGTTATTTTCCTCTTAGCATAAAAACACAAAACCAAAAACACTAGAAAAATACTAAACACAACGAAGTAGGAAGTAGATACCTAGGCACATATAGTGCACTTCACTTCAACAGTTTACTAGCCCTGGTTGACAATTTATGACATCAATTTAGGAACACTAAGTTGAGCAGACATTTTGGCGCCGTTGCCGGGGAAGTGTAACTAGGTAGCCTTGTTTCTTACCTCCCAAAAACAATGACATGCGTAGAGAAAGAGACTCAAGGGGTAGATTCATAAGAAGCAAAAGCTTGATTCCTAGAACACCATTTGTTCCACCAAGACCAAGAAGCAGCACACCTCCAAATCAAACCTACATTCCATCCTATACTGATCACAGACTTCTAGAAGGCTTAAGATTAGATATTCCATTAGAAATACCTTCCACTTCATCCACTGAACCTGTTTTAGAAGAAGACTCAAGGACCCCTGCTAGAGACACAAACTTTTCCACTTCCACAGAAGAATCAACTATGGTAGAAGAAGGGGGAGGAGGAGTCTTTAATGGAGGTAGAGGTGCAGAAGGAGAAGGAGGTAGAGGTGCAGAAGGAGGCAGAGGAAGAGGTAGAAGGGAAATGGGAAGCTCTTTTTGGTTTCCTATAGTAGATGAAGAAACCAATGCAACTATGAAAAATATTTCACCCTCTGTCCTTCCAAACTTTTATGGACTCAAAAATGAAGATCCTGAAACCTTTCTATTTGAATTTGAAGTCCTATGTAGAACCTATGATTACTTACAAGATGCTCAAAAACTTAAACTATTTCCTTCAACATTGAAAGGAGCAACATTAAAATGGTTTATGAGTTTGATCAGAAGTTCTATTATGACATGGGAAGACATGAACATGCATTTCTAGAGAGGTATTTGGATTACTGTATGCCAGTAAACCATAAGGAGGAAGTGTTTAAGATGTTACAAAAAGAGAATGAAAATATTGAAGATTTGCTAGAGAGGTTCAACTACAACATCAAAAGAGCAAAAATGGAAAACTTAGACCAAGACACTTTGAAAGCTCTCTTGTTGAAGACAATTAGGGATGAATGGTTAGATATCATTAACATGATGGGAAAAGGGGATATATCTCAGCTCACATTACCTGAAATAGCTGAATTATGTATCAACCTTTCAAGAGGGAAATCTAAAACTGTAAAAGGACCAAGAGACCCTGCTCTTGCAAGGGCAAGTAAGTCTGCTTCTGGGATAGTAAGTAGGGCAGAAATAGGACATATGCTTGATGAATTAAAATCTGATATTTTAGGGAGTCTTAGTGAACAAATAAACACCCTTAAGTTACAAAACAAGCAAAAAGCTAAATCTGATGCCCTAGCAATCTTTTGTCCCAAATGTAGAAAGAAGCATGCGTTGAGAGAGTGCCCTTTGGATGAAAAAGTAGTAGAGACCTGTGTAATTTGTTCAGAAAAACATGAGACCAAGAGTTGTCCTTCACTTCCTGGTCTTAAAGCATTCTTTCAAGAAGAAACCCCTACAAATTCCATAGAGTCTCTCAATTTTGTCTCTAGAAGGCCTTGGCAAGGACCTCAAACACAAGGATTCCATGATCAACTGTATAATCAACCCCCACCAAATTGGAATTCTTGGCAGCAACCTTGGCCCCAATTCCAAAATCAATCTCAAACTTGGGCACAAGGAGCACAAAATCCCTATGGAAAATACTCTCAGTACTATCAATATCCACCATATCCACATTTCCCTCCTCAACAGAATTTTCAACAAAATTCTCAAAATCCACAATATCAAAATCAACCACTTCCATTACCATTTCCTCAGAAAACAAATCAGTTACCTGCCCAACCCATATCAAACCCCAACAATAAAAATCCTCAGAACACATACATGATAGAAGGCCAACAGTTTCCAACTTATTTGATTACTCCTTTAGACCTTAGTGATGTTCAACTTAGGTATGAAAGAATACTTGAAAAGAAGAAACCTTCTGTAATCATACAAGAGAAAAACAATTCTGAGGAAGATTCTCTACTGGTGAATAAAAGTATTGAAGAGAACACACCTTTCCAAGACCCAAATATTGAAAAATCAAAACAAAAAGAACCAATAATTTCAACTCTTATATTAGAGCAGCCATCAACATCCACCTCTACACCTCCCTTTCCAGAAAGATTACAAATTGATAGGGGTTTAGAAAAACAAATTATGGTGCCTAATTATGATTTCCTAGATGAGCTAAGAAATTTTTGCATTAAGATTCCATTATTACAAGCCATCAAGGAAATCCCAATTTTAGCAAAGAAAATAAAGGAGTTGAGCATGAAGAAAACAAGAAAAAGAATAAGAGAGACAAAGAAAATTCAACTGGAAGGAAAAATAGCAGACATTATGATGGGTAAGATTGCTATTCCAAAGTATCTAGACCCGGAAATCCAGTTGTTAAAATTCACATCAATGGAATTGAGATCCAAAACACACTCATTGATTTAGGAGCAACAATCAATATCATGAGTAGACAAATCATGGATAAACTAGAACTTCCTAATCTTCTCTTTACACCCACATTATTACAATTAGCAGACAGATCTGTGATTAAACCTGATGGGGTAATAGAAGAAATTCCAGTGTCCCTAGATTCTTGGGAGTACCCTGTGGATTTCATGATCCTAACTCCTAAGAATAATCTAGGAGGGCATCCTATTATATTAGGAAGACCTTGGTTAGCTACAGTTGATGCTTTCATTAGTTGTATATCCGGTGATATGTACATCTCTTATGGTAGTTCAACCAAGAAATTTACCTTGTATCCTCCAACAAAAACAATTACAGAATTAGATGATACTCAATGGATTGAGGACGAAGAAGACATACAACCTCTCTTCACAATTTCAGAAATTAGTGAAGATAGCTAGATTCTAAATACCTTAGAAAATTTTGAATCCTCTTCAGAATAAAAACATGAACAATTTCAAGAAGAATCCAAAACTGAGTTTTTATCATCAAGAAATATGTCTCTTTACTCCATGGATAAATTTGGCAGCTCTACAATTGAGATATTTCCAGGTAAAACTTTAAACATAAACAAGAACCTAGAGAAATCTCAACAAGAAAATCTAGTCAAAATATTACAAAGAAATTCTTCTGCATATGCATGGGAGTACACTGATATGAAAGGGATAAGCCCTAAGACTTGCACTCATCACGTCTACATAGAGGAAAATTGTAAACCAATCAGACAACCTTAGAGACGGATGAATCCAAACCTTAGGGAGATTGTTAAAGAAGAATTGCAGAAATTGTTAAATGTCAACTTTATCTATCCCATTTCAGATAGTCAGTGGGTATCTCCTTTGGTAATTGTGCCAAAGAAGAATGGTAAATGGAGGGTATGTATTGATCGCGGAAATTAAACAAAGCTACTCTTAAAGATCATTTTTCCCTTGCAACTCGCAGATCGGGTATTAGATACATTAGGCGCGAAAGTACTTCTCATTTTTAGATGGGTTTAGTGGTTATAACCAAATTCAAGTAGCATGAAGATCGGAGCAAAACCACATTCACACATCCTTGGGGTACCTATGCTTACCGATATTGCCATTTGACTATGCGATACACCTGCAACATTTCAAAGAGACGTCCTAAGAATATTTCGAGATCTATTACATGATTGTGTGAGGTATATATGGATGATTTCCGGAGTTTATGGAAACACATTTGAAGAAGCCTTGAAAACTTGAAAAAAGTTTTAAAGAGATGTCAGGAAGCAAATCTTTCACTTAGTCATGAAAAATGTTTTATGATGTTTACTGAAGGTATTGTTTTAGGGCATCACATTTCAGGGGATGGGATTAGAGTTGATGAGTCAAAAGTTGAAGTCATCTCTAACTTATCTATTCCAAGTTGTCAAAAAGATGTTAGGAGTTTTCTAGGATTTACGGGATATTATCGGAGGTTTATAGAAAACTTCACCAAGATAGCATCTCCACTCTTCAAATTACTTACCAAAGATTGTGAATTCAAATGGAATTCTGATTGCCAGTTAGCCTTTGAAACCCTGAAAACAAAAATCTACGAAGCACCTATTAAGAGGACCTAGCTAAGGAGATTACACTTTTCATATTTCAACGGATGCCTCGGATACAACTTTAGAAGCTATTGGGACAAAAAGACACGATTCCTTATGCCATCTACTATACAAGTAAAAATTTGACTCCTTCAGAGTTAAACTATACTGTAACTGAAAAAGAGTTTTTAGCTGTTGTTCATACCATAAACAAATTTAGACACTACATAACAGGCTATGAAACTTTTGTTCACACGGATCACTCTGCAATTAGATATTTAATGAACAAATCAATTACTAATGGCAGAGTCATAAGATGGTTATTTCTTTTACAAGAATTCAACATTACCATTCTAGATAGGCCTTGAAAACAAAACACAGTAGCTGATTTCCTATCTAGACTCCAAAACATCAAAGACAATACCCCAATTGAAGATCAATTCCCTGATGAATATCTTTTTGAAATTTCTACTCAAACCCCTTGGTTTGCTGACATTGCTAATTATTTAGTTTTAGGGAAATTCCCTTCAATAATGAATGCAAGAGACAAAATAAAGATCATTTATGACAGTGCAAAATATTCATGGGTTACTAATGAGTTATACAAAACAGGTCCAGATTTTATCATTAGGAGATGTGTTCAGGAAGATGAGATGCCTGAGATCCTCAAGGCATGTCATGATGAACATTGTGGCAGACACTTTGTTGATAAAAGGACAGCTTATAAGATCCTTCATTTAGGATATTATTGGCCATCCCTTTTTAAAGATGCTAAAGAGTATGTCAAAAGGTGTGATAGTTTCCAAAGGGTAGGGAAACCTTCTACTTCAGGTGAGATGCCATTGCAGCCTCAGGTACATATTGAACCTTTTGAAAAATGGGCTTTGGATTTTGTAGGACCTATTAGTCCTCCATCAAGACAAAATAAATATATATATTATTTTTCACTTATTATGTTACCAAATGTGTAGAGTCCAAGCCATTACTTTCTGCTACTGAAGCATCTATAGTTAATTTTCTTTTTGAGGATATTTTTACTCGTTTTGGTGTCCCGGAAATTGTTACGGATCAGGGAGGTCAATTTCGATTCACATCAAGGCTAGTAGAACAAATGATGGGAGAGGTACAAAAATCAAACACGAAGAAAATCTACTCCTATCATCCACAAGCAAATGGTCGAGTGGAATCTACTAATAAGGTCATTGAAGGGATCCATACAAAGGCCCTGTTCATTTATTTAGAAGAGATTGGGCGGACGGGCTTCACCGAAGCCTTGTGGGCCTATAAGACTACATGGAGAAGCACAACGGAGCCATACTCCTTATGAACTTGTTTATGGAAAACAAGTTTTGTTTCCCATAGAGTTTCAGATTCAAACTTTTAAAATGGCAGTTCAGCTAGGACTTGATCTAACAGAAGCACAAAAGCACAGATTGGAGCAGATTAATGAATTGGATGAGATCAGACAAGATGCAGTCCAGAAAAAAAGTATAGTCCAACAACAGAGGACTAGATGGCATGATAAGTACATCAAGGAAAAGAAATTCAAAGAAGGTGACTGGGCCCTCTTGTTTGATTCAAAGTTCAAAGATTTTCAATGTAAATTCCAAACACAGTGGCTTGGGCCATATGAAGTTATGAAATTTGTTGACAATGGAGCAATAAAAATCAGGACAATAGATGAAGAGAATGTCACTTTTCTTGTAAATGGTCATAGATTGAAGCTGTATCATAGGCCACTTTCAAGAGAAGAATTTATCAAGAGATTCCAGGAAAATAGTGATGTGAAGTTAATGAAGAAGAATTCTTCTTCTTCATCAACTTAATTGAATTTTCTGAATTCGAATGCATGAAAAAAAAAAAAAAACTAATCACTGATTAGCATGTTTATACAGAAAAGACAAAGTGAAAATCATAATCCTTCTAACACTTTAGCTTTTCAAATTTGTTCTTTCCCTGCAAGCAGCTATCACAAAATCATAAGTGCAGATCCATTTTATATATCATGTTCCACTTATGATCCATTTCATTCCATCCTGTTTCACTTCATTCACTCCATTCATTCATATTTCATTCACTCCATTCATCCATATTTCATTCACTCCATTTCATGGTCCATCTCATTTCCATCTCAGATTTCTAAATTTGATCTCTTTCTGCAAATTGAGTATTACAAATCATAAGTTGCAGACCACTTTTTATGCCACTTCACATTTGTGATTCATTTCATTCCATTATATTCCACTTCATTCATGTTCCATTCCACCATATTTCATGATCCATTTCATACTACACTCCATCCATGTTTCAAATCATTTCATTTCATGTTTCAAAGCTCTTACAGGTATATTCTGTAGCTAGATATGCAGCCAGCCAGACATTTTGCAGCCAGCCAGACATTCTGCAGCCATCCAGACATTCTGCAACCAGATACCCTGCAGGCAACTATCCAGCAACCACTTGTTCAGCAGCAAATTGACCCTGCACACCTATGTCAACAAGCAGAATCAAAGGGATTATGAAGACTGAAGAATCAATGATTTTCAAAGGAAGACAAAGCATATTAAAACCACAAAAATCAAAGGAAAGGCTAAGGTAAAGTTGTAAAATTATTATGATGACAGATTATGAAAGTTATAGTATAGTTAAGTCATGTATGATTCATAAAGTTATTTTGATTATTCGTGTTGATCAAGCCTATTAAACCTATTATAAAAACCTTGGACAAAATCCCTTCCATTCCGCCATACCAAACCATCATTTATTAAAAATTAACGGTTAGTATTGAAGTGACCTATTCGGTCACGTCACTAACCCGAAGTATTCAATGATGATTTTGAATTTCTCACGAGATTTTTCCGCGGTCTTTTCTTTCATGATAGCTCTCAAACTCATTAATTCGTGTGAATCACCTTCAACGTATTTCACTCATCCCATAACCACTTCATATCATCTTTCCGTAGCTAATTCCTGCTGCATAAGCAGAGAAGGCATCTTTGGGGTGAAAACAACTCTCTACAGCCATTTTTACCATGAATAGAAGAGCAGTAACGGAGCAGTAAATTGAAGGTTGAGAAAAGAAGCCATGGGTTTCATTGTAAGGTCCAAACCAGTCGGAACCAAATAATTAGAGGGTTACCCAAAAATTAGAGAAATGCTACAACAGGTTGGGTGGTTACAGTTTTTGGAAAAGTTCAATGGTTTTCATAAGGAGGTAACCAAGACATTTGCACGGTCCTTCAATGGAGCAGAGGTTGAAATAAGAGATGTCAAGTTCACTATTACAGAATCCTTCATTGCAGAAGCAACATAATTACCAAGGCAAGGTGAACGATGGTTCAAAAACAAGGAATTTCACAATGAGGCATGGAGGCAGATGCTCAAAACACCAGGTATGGATATTTCAGTTTTTAAGAAGGGCATCCCTAGCTCAGCACTGAAGAATAAATGGAAAAATATGTTGCTCATTTTGCAAAAGTTTATAACTTGTGAGGGAAGGTTTGGTACCCTATATGTTTATCACATTCGGCTTATGATGCATTTCTTAGATGAAGAAATCAATTTACCCTTCTTCTTACTTCATAGCCTAAAGAGAATGGCCTCTAATGTCCAAAAGAGGTTTCAATTCTTGGAAACCACTTTGTATCACCATGGCCTAGTTAAAATCCTAATTGAACATCATTTGAGAAAGGTGGGAGACAACTGGGATGAGTTCCTAGTGAGGAATCACTTTGAAGAACCCAAGGAATCTCCATATGAAGGCAAACTTGCAAGAAGAAGTAGGAGAGGGAAAATTTCTAAATCTGTTGAAATTAAAACTGGTAAATCCATACAAGAGGACAGTGAGGAGATTATCTTTGAAAAACTGGCTGAAATCAAGAAACATCTTAAAAAGGAGAAGATAATAAGAAAGTATGCCAAGGAGAGAGGTGAGGGACCATCTAAACTAAGACGAAGCCATAGGCTTAGAGGCATATTGAAGAAGACAGGAGTTAAGCAAACATGCATCATAAACATTGAAGATGAAGAGACACCAGCTGATAAATCTCCTGAATACCAGTACGAAGAGGATCTTGATGAAGAAACTCCGGAGATAGACCCAGCACAACAACAAATCTATAATTATGTTGAGACATTAGAAAGGAGAGCCTCAGAAAGCAGAAGAAGAACTCCTAGCCCACCAGGATCTGCAATTGAAGTACTAAGAAGAGATGAATATGAACTGGAAGTACTTAATAGGCACATAAAAAATGAAAATTAAATTCTCAGGGAACAAGTCAAGCTGAAGAGTAACATGAGCACAACTCTCTCTCTGCAAATGGAAAAACTGTACAAGGCTAATGAGAAGCTGAAAAAGAAGAACAAAAAGTTGAGTAGGGCACTTATAAACTTGAGATTCAAATTGTTCACAAAGAAGCCTAGGAGGTCATTTAACATTAGGCAAAGCAGAAAAAGGAAGTTGGATGTCCTAGCAGAAGTTTTAGAATACATGGATTAATTGCATGAGGACATGCAAAATCTTTGCAGTGGGGGTATGTTGAGCCCCAAAGATGTCCTTCTCTTTCACCAAATTTCACTTCATTTCCTTTGACCTTTATCAGTTGCAGGCTTAAAAGATCAATAGGATTAATTAAAGTCACTTTAGGAATGCATATAATGACTGACTTGCTATATTTTTGTGGTTTTGTTGTTGTAGTAATTTTCTACTAGACTCAGCTACATAATGCAGCCATTCTGTAGCCAGTCGCCTATTCCGCAGCTATCTTCATGTTCACACAAGTTACAGGTGTCACTTAGAGGAAAAACGCATATGGTTGAATTCCAGACCTCATCTACATCATTCATTTCCCTCTACGAAGTCTAAGCAAAAGTCTCCAAGTGGTTATGCACGTGGAAGAAGTCAAAACTAAGAGGTAGACTTCTACCGAGACAAGAACTCTACAGATGTCTTCAGCAAGAGTACGAGGCTTCCACAAGAGTTCTAATTTGATTTTAATTAGGAAAGACACTTATCCCTATTTCTTCTCAAGGGTAGTTATGTATTTATCTTATAAGAATGACTCGGGAGACCGAGAGACAACTAGCTAGATTGATGTTTTGTTGTTAGATCTCAAAAGTCCGTAATACTCTGTTTCTGAAGTATTTTTCCTTTAATGAAAGAAGTCCAAATTCATTGCATGATCTGAGGCACTATTGAGGAGATTTGTATGCTAATCCGGTGGTAGAGGGCCCCTACTGCCTGAGAAGATCTGTGCATATTGTTTAGATAAGTAACTTTAGCTCTGTTTCATTCCTAATTCAAGCAGCCTTCTGAACTCTATGTTTTATGCTAACTTACATCGAATGTTACAGCCAGTCTTATTCTTATGAATTGTTCCAAAATATCACTAACACTGAATGAGATATAGCTGTAGTATTTTAGAGATTAGTTGCATTTTAGTTCAGCTGTAATACTTAGGAGGTTAATTGCACTCTAGTTCAGTTCTGTTCACTGTATTTCAAGTTTGATTGATTACATTCTAGTTCAGTTCTGTTTAATGCATTTTAAGTTTTATTAGTTAGTTGTATTCTAGTTCTGTTCAATTAGACTTCAAGGCCTTCATTATTTACAAACTACTATTGTTATTAATCTCTTCCAACACATCATCATATAGACAAGAATTAGTGATATCAGTTTGAGGTCTTGACTGTTCTGCAATTTCTTATAATTTTACAAATAGCCTTTTTTCCAAAACTATTCCAAAAGATTTCTAACTCTTGAATGAGGTTTAGTAGTGACATTTTGAGTTGCAGAATGGATTAATTTCAGTGTCATAAATTAATCTAGAGTAGGGTTCCTTACTATGCTACAAATAATCTTTTCCAAATGTGTTCCAACAAATTTCTAACCATGGATGAGGTGTTTTGTGATATTGTAAGTTGTTGTTTACTTAGAAGAACCTCATTGCATTAAGCTTATCCTTTTCTCAAGTTGTTCCAATATACTTCTAATGAATGAATTGGACTGAGTTCATGTTATGAGTTATTTTTCTTATCAAGTTTTGCATTTTCTGTTCTTAGGTGCCATACATAGTTTAGAATAGCCTTTGCTCTGTTTTAGTGTGACCAATAACTTCTCTTTGTCAAACACTTAGTTATTTTCCTCTTAGCATAAAAACACAAAACCAAAAACAACAGAAAAACACTAAACACAACGAAGTAGGAAGCAGATACCTAGGCACATATAGTGCACTTCACTTCAATAGTTTACTAGTCCTGGTTGACAATTTATGACATCAATTTAGGAACACTAAGTTGAGCAGACAACTCCCAAGCAAGAGGCAGGGGAGGGGGAAGGGGTGGAGACGCAGGTCGGGGAAGAGGGAAATTAATCTGTTACAACTGTGGAGAAATAGGGCACTTTTCAAGAGACTTTCCGAACCTTGCACGACAATCTTGCCGATATTGTAGACAATTGGATCACGTGATTGAAGATTACCCAGTACTGATAGAAAAAATGCAGGAAAAACAACAAACACCAACACAGAATGTGCAGAGGGTTAAGGCAGAACCGCACAATGAAGGACCAAGTATTAATGTCATAACACACAGCGGCATGGATACTGGGGGAGCTGAGGAGAAAGCTGCGGCTGAACCCCTTATCCGGAAGGCTGCTATCAAACAGAAAATCTTGGACCTATAGAAGGAGAAAGAAACCTTTGTCTCAACCCGCAAGGACTTTTCTAAGGATGAGGCATCTACCTCCAAGGCTCCAACAAAACTAAGAGCGGACGACGAAGTTAAACCATTCTTACAGGCATGTATGAAGCTGCTATGCAACCAGAAGGCGGTAGAAAATATTCAAACACTGATAGATAGTTGCGCGAAAAAAACTGACCCTCTTATATAGGTTAGAGATGTTCACAAGCTGTACAAGCACAAGAAGCGCACTGGGCGAGAGATGCGACTAACAACGCAGATTAATGACTATGAAATGGATCAGGTCATCTTGGATCTGGGATTAGATGCAAATGTGCTGCCCAAGAAAACATGGCAGTGGATGGGAGAACGTAAGCTAGAATGGTCTACGATACAGATGCGCATGGCTAACCAATAGAAGATCATACCATTGGGGAGGCTATCAAAGCTTATGGTAGATATCGCAGGAGTTAAGATACGCACAGACTTTGAGGTAATTCAGATTGTGGAAGATGTAGACCCTTATCCTGCACCCCTAGGACTGGATTGGGAAGTAGACATGGGAGGTATTATTAACTTAAATAAAATGAGCATGGTTTTTGAGAATGAGGGTACGAGAGTGATAGTCCCTCTAGAACCTGTGAAAGGAGAGCGATGTACAGAGCTAGTGCGCGAAGGAGATGACATAGAACATATTTATAAACTCACCGCCTAGGATGAGGATTAGATTAATCCTACAGCTGATGGTGTGCTTTGCTAGGAGAAAGACAATGATTGCATATCTGACTCCGAGGGGGAGATAGAAAATTGGTAGAATTGGTTACATGACATATCTGCGCTACGATGTCTCAGGATTACAAAAATCTTCCGATGTATCTCCTCAGAGGTAAGAGAACTGCCCTACTTCGATGGTTCTGGTAGTATTAGAGATTTTTTGCGAACATTTGAAGCTGAAGTCCCAAGGGAGTGAAGAATGTGGGCGCTTAACCTAGCAATGTGCGCAACCCTGACGCGATGGTGGGAAACGCATAAGGGGACGTTCCAGGATTAGGAGGAATGTTGCGAGAGGATGGTCCTACGCGTGAAGAATTTCCTTGGCCCAGGAGACCCGCTTAAACACTTGTCCACATGGATGGAGGAATGGTGTGAAAGAACTACGGACAAATGGGTCCACCTGTTCATTCATGCCTTGGGGCCAATCCCCACCGCATGGTATTTAGATGCAGAACTACATCAGCGCACCCACAATTGGTAAACCCTGAAGGACGAGTTTGTAGGGACGTTCGGGTTGATAGGTGGAACCGAGGCACTCGACGAAGCCCTACAGGATATAGATGCCTTAGTCTTTGATGAATCACGCCCTCATGCAGCGTATGGGGCACCAATGTGGGATACACAGATGCGGGATATTTTCAACTGCCGCAATCTATCAATGGAGGAATGTGATGAAGACACACAAAATATTACTATCTCGGAGTCGGAGGGAGAGTGCGTAGTTGCTGGACCCCCGCTGTAGGCCGTCGATGTGAGTAAGCCTCTTAAGCTACGGGAAGTCAACATTGGAACTGAAGAGCAACCTAAGCTAGCTAAAATTAGGGATTACTGGGGTGATGATATTGTAGGAAAAGTCATAGAGCTTCTCACAGAATACCGGGACCTGTTTCCCACGAAATTCTCAGAACTTAAGGGTATTACAGGGGACCTAGGGGTCATGCGTATTACGCTAAAACCAGATGCGTGCCCTGTTAAGTAGCAACCTTATCAATTGAACCCCAAGTATAAGAAAAAAGTCAAGGAAGAAATTGACAAAATGCTAGTTGCAGGTATCATCGAACCAGTAGAACAGTCCAATTGGGTAATTCCTATGGTGTTCCAGGAGAAAAAGACCAAAGGCGAAATAAGAATCTGTGTTGACTTGCGCAAACTAAACGATGCCTGCATTCACGATCCCTTCCCTATGCCATTTTCTGATGAAATTCTTGATAGCATGGGAGGGTAGGAAGTGTACTCATTCACTGATGGGTTCTCAGGCTACCATCAGATCAGGACCGCTCCTGAAGATCGCAACAAAACTACGTTCGCCACTGAATGGGGATCCTTCCAGTACACTGTCATGCCATTTGGGCTCAAGAATGTCACTGCCATCTTTTTGCGGGTGGTGGTCGCAGTATTCAAGGAATTCATCCACAAGTTCTAGGAGGTGTATCTTGATGATTGGAAAATATTTGGTTTGGTAAAGAATCACGTCTCGAACTTGCACATGATGTTAGACGCCTGTAGTAAGCACCATATTTCCCTGAATATTAAGAAGTGAATCTTTTGTGTACCTTTCGGTATCTTGCTAGGCCACATAGTCTGTTGGCAGGGACTGATGGTTGACCCCGCCAAGGTCGCAGTTATCATCAACTTAGCAATCCCCAAAACTGATAAACAACTACGCTATATCCTCAGGCATACAGGCTACTACAGGATGTTCATTCAAGGATATGCACTAATCAGAGTACCCATGGAGAAGTTGCTAAAGAAGGATGTTTCTTTATTTTGGGATGCAGAGTGTCATAAGAGCTTTGAGTTACTCAAGGATAAGAGGGTCTCTACACCTATCCTCATATTTCCTGACTAGGCGAAGGTTTTCCATGTACATGTAGATGCTTCAAGGATCACCACGGGAGCTGTCCTTAAGCAGCCTGGGGAAGGATACATCGACCATCCAATTGCATTTGCTAGTAGAAAACTCTGTAGTGCTGAGTGCAACTACTCTGCTACTAAGCGCAAGGGGTTGGCCATGGTATATGCCCTACAAAAATATCGGCATTATCTGTTAGGAGGGCACTTCAAGATGTTTACAGATCACTCGGCTTTGAAGTACCTAGTGAATAAGGTTGTGTTGGGGGGGAAATATTTTCCGATGACTACTTCTATTTCAAGAATGTAGAAATTTGAATAACTGATATATTATTCACCGAGATTCTCCTGACCACACACTATTTGACTTCATGCACAATACAGAATCTCTTCTACCATTGATCATTAATTGTGGAAATAAAATCAATTGCATGCACACATTAAAACCATAAACAATCACACATATGAACACAATATTTCATGGGAAAGCTTAAAGCTGAAAACCCCCAACTATCTGTATATTATATATGTCATAGAGATCATGTAAAAATCATTGTAAAAATCTCCTCACAAGCTCTCAGTACAATCTCCAATTTCTACACACTAATCAAGCTAGATCTAGCAAAACACATGCTCCAATCTCTGCCACCTGATAGCCGCCTTTATTGCGCAATCCCTGCTGAAGAATGCCTCTTGATGAGAATTAATTACCCCAGCCTTGCTCACGCAGTCTTTATAGGCATATCTACTTAGTGTTGGATGCAAACCATGCATCACTTATAGTCACAACTGATAGTCACACTTGCCCTTTCACTTATCTTTGCACTGGTCTCCACTAAAACTGTCCATGCACTGAAGTTAACTAATGTATTCTTTAGTTGATTAATGAGTTTATAATTAGTGAATTAATTAATAATTAATTCACACCACTCTCACTAATTGTATCAATCAGTTAGACTAGATACAACTAGCTCAACTATGTTTAGATTAGTTAAACTGAACACAACTCCATTAACTCCCTCAATCAACTCCACCAAACTCTGTCACATGAGTTCTAACTGAAGTATCCATGCAATAGCTCCACATAACCCTTAGGAATAGCATAATTCCTTCTGTCAGCTCCTGTGCCACATCTATGCACTTAAATGAAGTGCTTGAAGAGAATAAGATAATGTTTAGAGTCCAAATATTATTAAGAGCTAATAATATTCGACATATCTATTTTTAGACTGGAAATCTGAAAATAGATTCCGCCCAATATGTCTAAAAATAGAAATCCATCTATTTTTCCAACTTGACCAACCATCCATAAATAGCATCCCGCAACTTATAGAATATGCTCCATATGTCTAAAAATAGACTTTGCGACAAAAAATCACCTGTGTGGGCCCCACCTAGTTTTGGTGATCACTTTCCAACTAGGATTAGGAAAGATGTTTCAGGATGCCTCCTTCACTGTTTCTTGTTGCAATCTTCAACACTCCCTCTCAACAAGAAAGGACTATCTTTGCATGCGACATGCAACTCCATGCATTCGCCCTGCAACCTTCACAAGTGCCATGCAACTCCATGCATCTGCTCTGCAACTCCTCTGAAACTGAATAGGCTCCAAACAACTCAATCAGTCTGATGCATCTATCATCAAATTCTTCGAATTCTGCTGGTACCAACTGCACATGTCATCAAGAACCACTACGCTATTGAACTCTTGCACCCATGCACTCTGCACTTCTTTGTCAGCTACGTCTGCGCTCCGGTATCAGAGCTCTTGTCCTTTCGTCTGCTGCATCTCCAGTCATGCTATTCTTTGTCATGGGCACTCAAACTTGAGTTAAATTCGCAAGGGGCCCACACCATCTCATGAATCCTTCCTAGAAATCTCCTCTTGGGATTAATCATGCATGTCGCCCCACCTCTCACCTGGTGGTATAGCTGCATGCACTCCCTCTGCCCATCTGGCACGAAATTTCTTTGCATGAGTGGTTGCTCCCACTCCATGATCCTCATCTTGTGGCTGCTCTACATCTCGAGGTTCACTCTTATCTGCATGCAAATCTAGCTCCTTCTCAAGCATCAATTGCATGTCTTTCTCGCACTTCCCAACAGTAGGAAGCTCCGTAGACATCCCATCTACTTCAAGTCTGTAGAGATTCTTTGCTCGAATCCCAACCTTCTTGACTTTTCCTTCCTCATCCACACTAACTCCTACACTCCGAAGCTCATCCCTGCAGTGGAAAAACTTTGTCAAGTATACCGGAATAGTGTCATTCTTCTCCATTTTTATTTTCCTGAGTTTATCCTAAAACTCAACCGCTTCAATGCTTTGCAATTGCTCCAATGATCAATATCGCTCTGATACCATGTAGAAATTTGAATAACTGATATGTTATCCACCGAGATTCTCCTGATCACACACTATTTTATCTTCATGCACAATACAGAATCTCTTCTACCATTGATCATCACATGCGAAAATAAAATCAATTGCATGCACACATTAAAGCCATAAAAATTCACACATATGAACACAGTATGTAATGGGAAAGCTTAAAGCTGAAAACCCCCAACTATCTGTATATTATATATTTCATAGAGATCATGTAACAATCATTATACAAAGCTCCTCACAAGCTCTCAGTATAATCTCCACTTGCTACACACTAATCAGGCTCGATCTTGCAAATCCCATGCACCGATCTTTGCCAGCCTTTAGCCTGCCTCTACTGCACAATCCCTGCTGAAGAATGGCTCTTGATGAGTTCGAATTACCCTAGCCTTGCTCATGCAGTATTTATAGGCATCTCTACTTAGTGTTGGATGCAAACCATGCATCACTTATAGTCACAACTGATAGTCACACTTGCCCTTTCACCTATCTTTGCATTGGTCTCCACTGAAACTGTCCATGCACTGAAGTTAACTGATGTATTCTTTAGTTGATTAATGAGTTTATAATTAGTGAATTAATTAATAATTAATTCACACCACTCTCACTAATTGTATCAATCAGTTAAACTAGATACAAATAGCTCAACTATGTTTAGATTAGTTAAAATGAACACAACTCCATTAACTTCCTCAATCAACTCCACCAAACTCTGTCACATGAGTTCTAACTAAAGTATCCATGCAATAGCTCCACTTAACCCTCAGGAATAGCATAATTCCTTCTGTCAGCTCCTGTGCCACATCTGTGCACTTAACTTAAGTGCTCCAAGAGAATAAGATAATGTTTAGAGTCCAAATATTATTAAGAGCTAATAATATTCGACATATCTATTTTTAGACTGGAAATCTAAAAATAGATTCTGCCCAATATGTCTAAAAATATGAATCCATCTATTTTTCCAACTTGACCAAACATCCATAAATAGCATCCCGCAACTTATAGAATATGCTCCATATGTCTAAAAATATACATAGTCTAAAAATAGACTTTGCGACAAAAAATCCCCTGTGTGGGCCCCACCTAGTTTTGGTGATCACTTTCCAACTAGGATCAGGAAAGATGTTTCAGGATGCCTCCTTCACTGTTTCTTGTTGCAATCTTCAACAAAGAATATGACTTTGAGATCATCGTGAAGCCAGGGAAACTAAATGCTGGGCCAAACCACTTATCCTGAATCGAAAGTGGCGAAGAGCCGACCAACCTAGAAGAAAGACTGCCTGATGTGCAACTATTTTCTATTAAGGTAGTTTATGCACACTTCACTGACATCATTTACTTCTTAACTACGGGGATGGTGCTTGCAGAATATTCGGTACAACAGAAGAAAGAGATGGTAACCCGCGTAACGGACTTTACCATCATAGCGGGCCACTTGTATAAGCTAGTAGCTAATGAGGTGCTGCGAAGATATGTTTTGGAGCACGAGAGACCATCCATCTTAGAAGAAGCCCATGGGGGCATAGCAGGAGGTCATTATACAGGGAAGACAACAAAGTAGAAGATCTTGAGAGCTAGACAATGGTGGCCCACACTGCATAGTGACTCTCATGACTATTGCAAAGCCTGCGACACATGCCAAAGGACAGGAAGACCGTCGCGCAGAGACGAAATTCCCCTGCAAGGGTTTGACAAATGGGCCATAGACTTCGTTGGGCCCATCAACCTGCCAGGGAAGAAGACAAGTGCACGCTACATCATCACTGCGACTGATTATGTAACCAGATGGGCCGAACTGCAGGCTGTGAAGGATTGCACTGCAGATACCACTGCGCATTTCATTTTTGAACATATTCTAACCCGGTTTGGCTATCCTAAGATCTTGATGAGTGACACAGGTACGCATTTTGTTAATGAAACAATACAGGCCTTGACTAAATAATTATGTATCCACCACACGAAAAACACCCCGTGTTGAAAATGCAGCAAGATGATGGAGCTTAGTGAAATGAAGTCGCCTTCACTAAGTGGGCCCGCAGGCAAATTCTGGCGCAAAATCTATTTTTAGACTATGTCTATTTTTAGACATATGGAGCATGGTTCGGGGATTGCAGTATGAGATTCTTGGAGTATGTGTCATGTTGGTAAAAATAGATGAGACTCTATTTTTTGGACCTATAGGTCGAAGTCTATTTTTAGACTGCCTCTCCTTAAAATAGGGAAGTCAAATATTATTTACCCTTAATAATATTTGGACTCTAAACAACAATTTACTCTCTTGGAGCACTTCAGTTCGAGCCTTGGAAGTGGCTCATGCATCTGACAGAGGAATTACGCTATTCCTAGGGTTTGGTGAGCACATGCATGGTTGACTTCAGTTAGGACTTCGGTGGCAGAAGTTTGGTGGAGTTAATGAGATAGCTAGTGGAGTTGTGTTCGGTTTAATTTAGTTGAACTGGTTGAGATTAGTTTAACTAGCTAATCAACTAGTTATGAGTGGAGTGAATTAAATGTTATTTAATTCATTAATTAGTAACTCATTATTCAACTCAAGAACACATCAGTTCACTACAGTGCATGGACAGTTCAGTGGAGACCAGTGAAAGAGGTAGATGAAAGGGTGGAGTTAGCTATCAGTGGCGACATCAGTTGTGCATGAGATTTACACCACACTTGGAGGAATTTCCCATGATGATTGCGCTGTCAAGCCAAGGAGATTCAAACCTTGGATCTCTATATAGACAGGCCTGGATTGCGCAATAGAGGCAAGGCAATTGGCGGTGAGTTTTGAACCAGTAACCTGTTCAAAACTGAGCTAGATTGTGGGTAACTGTATGAGAAAGTACTGAGTACTTGTGAGGAGTATTATACTGAGTTTGTTACTTGATTTCTCCATTATAATATACACAATAGCTGCGGGGTTTTCAGCTATAAGCTTTCCCCATACATACTGTGTTAATGTGTATGATGATTTGATGTGTTATCGCTTGATTTTATTTCCGCATGTTTGATGATCTGAGTGGAAGAGATTATGTGTTGCATATAAATTCGAATTGTATGTGATCGGGATAGTCTCGGTGGATAATTAATCATTATTCAGCAAATTTCTACATGGTATCGGAGCTATTGAAGCGGAGATTGATCATCACAGTGATTACAAACTTATTTCGGTAGACAGAGTCTGCATGCGGGCCAGGTAGCCTCCGGATTCATCTTTCTTCGGAAAGTGAAAGGTCTGGTAAATGCCCCTTGCAATCAATCTCTGTGCTAGAAATAATTTGTTCTCACAGATCTAGAGCAGCTGAGCTTTGAGGTGGAATTCGAAATTTTGCAGCAGTTTTGTTTTCTTGGTGCCAGTGTTGAAAATGTCTTTCAACGGTTTGCGACTCGAATATGCTCTTGAAGGGAGTTCGAATTATGTTGCATGGAAGGATCGCATGGAGGTAGTATTAGAAGATAATGGTATGAAGGAGTTCGTAGATACGGATGTCCAAAAGCCCACTGATCCTGCTGAAGTCGAAGCATGGCAAAAGAAGATGGCGAAATGTCGAAGGATCTTGTTGGAGGGCGTCAAGGATCATATTGTATCCAGCCTGCATGGAAAGGCTTCTCCATTTCTAATGTGGAAAGCTTTGACGGATCTATTCCAGAGTAAGAGTGACCAAAGGAAGCTGGCGCTCAAAGATAAGCTCAGGAACATCAAGATGGAGAAAGGCGACAGTATCGCCAAATACCTCACGAAGTTCACTCAGTGCAGAGATGAGCTGGGAAGTGTGGGGGTGACTGTCGATGAAGAGGACATGGTCGACCTGGCTCTCCTTGGTCTTCCGAAGGCTTGGCACTCATATCAAGATAGTGTTAATGGTCGGGAGAAGTTGCCGGGATGGGAGCGCCTTTGGGCGGATCTCATGCAGGAGGAGATAAGGAGGACTACTCGAGATGGATCTTCATCAAAGGGAGCTGATGAAGAAAATTGCGCTTTGGTGGCCAAAGCAAAGAAAGGGAAGGGTAAGAAAACCTCTCATTCTGGTGCAAAGGGCAAGAAGTAGGATATGGC